>CM060951.1:204140301-204695578 GCA_030765055.1 Mantis religiosa | reverse complement strand
ACATGTTAATGCTACGAAAAAATCTTCATGCACTCACAAGTTTCTCTGCCACTGTCAATTATTTCTACAATCTTTCTACAAACTGCTCAAAAAAGTTGAACTTTTATTGACTTTAGCCCCTATAAGCTTTGTTGGAAATATAAGCGATATACATTAACCTAAAGCGATAGTCAGATCATTTTAACTGGCTATGAACTTCTGCTCATCGCATACGAAAAACAATCGAATAGTTTAGTGGTTGATTCAAACGAACTGTAACAAACGTCTTGGATACGTTTAATGCCAAATAAGGTCACGCCGTGGCTCAGTGGTTAGACCACTTGACTCTCACCAAGGCGGCCCGGGTTCGATCCCAGATGACCGCAAAGTGAGATTTGTGGTGGACAAGGCGCTGAGGCGGGTTTTCTCCGGGGTCTCCGGTTTCCCCCGCCATCTCATTCCATCGGTGCTCCATCTTCATCTCATGTATCATCAGTGTTATCGCCTGCGGTGCCGTATGTAGTAAAAGCGGGCGTTAAACACTACACATTTCATTTCATTTGATGCCAAATAGGTGATGTAATATGTTTTGTCAGTATGTATACGTTCAATTTTAGTGTAAGCTTAAACTTTCGTATATATTTTGTCAATTAACAGTAATGTAAACATTAATAAAATATATGAGCGGAATAAAGACCTTTCAAAACAACATAAATGTCGAACATTTTGTTGTTGCTGCAAACGTTTTTAAAGATATATCTTACTAAACTATTTGGATAAAAGTAAAGTAGGGAAACATGTTGCATGTGGGTGTAGTTTTGGGTAAGATGATTTTCTTCGTGGGTAAGGTATTTATCCAACTTTTCATTTTGGATTTAAACACTTCTGTCTACCTTTCCTCCTTCTCTCCCCGCCTTCCCCCCACACATACATAGAGAGTCATGGAACTTTTGCCTAAAAATGTTAACTTAATATCAGTCAACGTCAATTACTGTATTTTTGTTGAGCTCCTGAATTAGATTTAAACGACAGCGTTCTTTAGCTCCCCATAGCAGAAAATAAAAAAACTATTTGAGAAAAGTTTTTAGTCCGAATGACTTATGAAACAACGATCTGTTTAACTTGGAACTTTACATATATATGATGCAGTAAGAACGGGCGTTTTAACACTACCGCAACTATCACCTCAAAAAAACTAAAAATGAAAAAGAATCGCAATGAATTAGTAATGTCTGAAAGTAAAACGTGGTAGATGAGAAGGGATCCCAGAAAACGCCGTCCAGGGAAAACCATGGATAAGTCAAGGACCTAACTTGTTCCATGAACCGTTGAGTTGTATAAAAATTATAAGGGGCTACTGGACCGTGGTGTGTATACTCATCTCTTTTGGCGTGGGATAATCTCGAAACTCAAAGCAGCTGTATTCGGTATTTACTAAAGCACCGCCGTCTTTGTGAGCAACTACCTTCTTGGATATTGAACTATATGGAGGTATAACTCTGAAAGGTTTCCTTATGCATTAGGGTAAATACAGGTAACTTTCAGTCTCAATATGTGTCTGGGGTTCTTTTCAATTTATCACAGAAAGGAAAGGCATGCTTTTACCAATACCTAAAATTGCCGCAGGAGCAGATATTCATGAGGTCAGCCCTGCGGTTTCTTTACATGTAGCAGTACTGGTGAAGCAGAAATAGGAAGTTAATTTCTAAGTTAATCTACAAGCCTATAGTATGTATACAAAATACTATATTACACTCTAAAACCCTATATCAAATCTTTCACTAGAAATGTAAAATTTAATGATTCTCACTGAAAGGGTGAGTCTACCGTGTTATATTCACAAACTTTCTGCCCGTGGCCTGTTGTGTACACTCTATTCTTTAGATACCCCCACAAGAAAAAATCTAGTGAGATTAGTTCAGGGTATCTGGGAGGGATATAGATCTTTTGAGTGTATTCGATTATCAAATAAACTGGTTACAAGTTCCATGACGTCATTAGATGCATGGCACGTTCCTCCGTCTTGCTGGAAATGACCTTCTCTCAATTCGATATACTCTCCGTAAAACTTCAGAGAACATGGTAGGACGAGCCCTAACATGTATAGATGCTGGTGGAAGACACTTCCAACTTCCAACTGCTGGTGGGTGTCCTTCGTCGTGGCGTAGCGGGCTAAGGCAGCACTTGGTGTCTAGCCACGGAAAGCGGCCCGGGTTCGATCCCACCCATGAGGTGCGGATTATAGGTCCCGGGTATAGGACTGGCGCTCACTCAGCACCGTGAGGAAAGTGAGGAGCTTACGCTAGGTAAGCGGCCCTGGTCACGGAAACCAACATTCTGGCTGGGGATGGCGAGATGCTGACCACATCTCCTCCCCGTATCGGTTGGATGATCGTCCACCTCTGCCGTGCGTAAGTGGGCGTGAGACCGGCAGTCGGGTTGGTAGGCCTTGGTCCTCTAAGGGTGTCGCTCCATGGGTAATTATTATAACTCCTGGTGGAGTCTCTGTGAATGTGTGACAGAGATGGCAGCATTGTAGAGTGCATAGAACTAGTGGCAGCGTCGAGAGTAAGGACTGTTTTTGATACTTAAAATGGCCACGCTTTCATTGCAAGAACAGTGTGTTATCATTCGTTTTTTTCCCACTTTCATGGTGCGACACCTATTGAAATCCATCGTCAGTTCAGTGAGGCACCATGGATGTATCTAATGTGCGTTCCTGAGTGCGACAGTTCAATGAAGGCAGAGCATCGTGTGGCAACAAACCAAGACAGTTGCACATATCGCCTCCAAAATTGGCGTTTCCGTGGAATCTGTGCATACAATCCTGCATGAAAATCTGAAAATGCTCAATCAACGTTCCTCCAAAACAAAATTCTCCACTGGTAGATCATGTGGTCAGACCAGCTAGTGCGAGACCGTGCCTGTCTTGGTTTTTTGTCACTTGATGTGCCTTCATTGAACTGTTGTACCCAGGAACACACATTAGACATATCCATGGTACCATCACCACATACCTCACTCAACTGGTGATGAATTTCAATAGGTGTCGCATCACGAAAGTGGAGAAAACGAATGATTACACGCTGTTCTTACAATGAAAACGTCGGCATTTTAAGTATCAAAAGCAGTCCTAACCCTGATCGCTGCTACTACAGTTCTATGCACTGTACAGTGCAGTCATCTCTCTTACTCGTTAACAAAGAGTCCACGTGTGTTTAAAAATACAGAAATTCCTATCTGGTCCAAGTCCTGAAAAAATAGGAGTTATAACTTGAACGCACCTCTTACATGTATAAGGCATCTTTCTATTGGAAGATGCAATGCTGCTACTTCTTCCTCTTCCCCTTATGTGCATGAATTTAGGTTTGATAAGATCTAACTAGCAATTGTTTTCTCTACTTCTTAGTTACTTTATTGTAAGCGCTGGAATTATTGCATTCCATGTAAAATTTTGATATTGAAAATTTTGATTAAAATTATATTGTGACGCAGACGGCGAACTCGCGTTGCCGATCGATAATGCGGACTGGCGGTGGTGGCGGGGGGGACGCAAGGGGTGGCACCTCCTCCTACCGCGCGAAGGTGCACGAAGGCTCCAGAATGATTTCCCCCTCCATAATGGAAGAATCGAGAGGTTTCGGGGCGATCGATACAAGCGAGGTGACGGTTAGTTGAGTGGAGGACGTCGCGGTGTGCGGACGTGTAGTTAGTTAAGTGAGTGACCGTGAGCCGGTGGGACGTGTAGTTGAGTTGAGCGGACGTGTAAAGACGAACTGGCAAGGTTGAATGGTGTAAATTAAATTGTAATTGTGGACATTAAACTGTAATTGGAATAAGGTGGAAATAAAGAACATTTGGAGTGGTGAATTTGAACTCTCTTTAATTTTACGAACCCGCAAACTCACAATATATATTAAAATACTTATATGCAATAATGATGATGATAGCAATAACAATAACAAAACACGGAGTAACAGTTCTAGAGTGAGCCAGAACCGGTCAACGCGACTGCCGAATGCCGATCTCACGCCAATATACGCAAGGCAGAGGGGAGATGTGTTCTGAATTACGGAAGATTGACCGAGATTTGCTACCGATCGTAGCTGTTCAAATTCCTCACTATGGTGAATGGACAGAGGACATATACGCAGGACAAAATTCAACATTCACCAAGGATTGTACTTGCGCCATCAATTGTAAGGTTATTGCCAGGCAGTTGAAGCCATAAACAGATAAGCCGTGCGCTCATCTAGCGCTAATATAAGAAGCAGAATGTTCTACAAGTTTAGTGATCTCGAACGTTCCGCAACTGGGTGTAGATTTACAATGGATATATATATATATATATATATATATATATATATATATATATATATATATATATATATATATAAGTGAACGCTCTCAAAGTTGAATCAGGTTGAGTACATGAATAAGTTATTCAGTGAGTTAGTCAGCGATACGTTTCTCTTTCGAGTATGCGACGGTTGTGATGACGTGTGTCGTTAATGCAAGAGATTAGAGAGGTCTTGTGATAGACTCCTAAGTGAGTGAAGAAGAAGGTACAGATGTATTATTTTATCTTGACAGGAATCCTGCGCGGTAGAGATGAGTAGCAACTGTGGTGGGAAGAGTGCACCTATCGCCACAATGCGTCACACACGTAAGATTACGAAGGGGAGGGCGGTGCATAAGGTGTCTAAAAGCAAATTTCACTCTCGAAGCCAGTTTTGCAGCTCTTATAAACTAAGTTATAATTCCTACTATGGTAGTAATCTCCACGCTTTTGTTGGATCTTAAATAGTACATAGGCATTTGGAACAAAACCCTGTTCTCCTCCAGCAGGCATGATAAACAACTGTCGGACTTTCAATATCGCTGCAGAGTCCCTGTAACGTATTTCACTCCAGGCATATGGTCCAGTATGTGCTGTATTTATATAAGTTTCATCCATATAAACTATATAAACTTCACTTCGATATCTCCGAATATTTCGTAAATACTTAGGCCTTTTTGCACTTATGGTGCGATGTTCGATTAAAATTTGTGTGTCTCGCTTAGTGTTTCTTTTTTTCAAATAATCCTAGCTTCAAAGAACTCTTCTTAGTGTCCAGACGCTGCCTTGGAAGTCAGTAGAATTTTTAGCTTCATAAGCACTTTCTTCAAAGTTGGTCTTTGTTTTTTTGTGTTTTAAAAATTATTCATAGCTCGCCTAACTACTTCTGAATTAAAACATCCAAATTAGATTTTGTGCATGTACTTAATCTTTGTTTATTGGGCATAGAGAAAGACGTTGTTGCACTAACACCAATGGCTTTTCTTTCCTTAATAACTCTCCTAAACTGCTTTCAGATACAACTGTTGCCTCAGATACCCTTCCCCAGATTTTTATAGCTGACCCAGACCATTGTCCCTTTTTTATAAATCTATGGATATTGCTTATTACTTCTCGTGTTCTTAAATGTAGCACTTTATTTCCTAATATGCTGCTAGGAGGCGTCATTTATAAATGCCCTCTTGGAACCAGGAGACAAGTACATTTTGAAACAAGCTGTAGTGTTACCGAGTAGCTCTGCACGTGTTTAGTTGCTCGCAACTGGTACGCAACTGACCTGCCCTCCCCTGCAGTTGCAACAGCTCTGAGGTGGACTCGTCCCGATACCACTGCGCATCGCTCTGCACTTTTCAAGATAAAAAATACGTCTGTACTTCGTGCGTTTTTCATTACGGCACCGAGAAAGTGAAGTGGTATGAAAATTTAGGGTAGTTCACATTGAAGTGACAGTTCAAAAACGGTACAAAAGTCTCAACATAATAAGCAGGGTATAGTATTTTAATTATTGTCTTACCCTTAAACAACTTTAAAATAACCTTTTACTGAATGACACCCCTTCTGCCCTTATTTTTGCCAAGATCGGTTCTCCTTCTAAAGAGAGACCGTAGTTTCATTCAAAACGTGTCGTCGGGGAGAGGAATGCGTGTGCGTTGTGACGCATTTACTACTTCACTGGTTAAAACGAAGCCACGCTTTATAAAACACAAACACGATAGTGACCCCAGTTTATTCACCCTTTAAGTTGTGGCACGTGTTCGCGCCCTCTGAAGAAGGGGTGGCTTCTTTCACAAGACCGACGCTCCACTCATTTTAAAAGGGGGTAGCTGCTGAAAAAGCTAAATAAACCAAAACTGAAATTGGTTACCCGCATAAGAGATAAACTTTACGCCGAAAAACAAATCACATTACTGTCAGGTAAAACTGGATTTAAAGATAGTGTTCAGTATATTGCTGTAATATAGGTAGTTAATTTACTTATACCAGATGAGTCAACTGTCCCTTATTCTAGAGTTTTATGCAATCTGCATTTTATACTCCAACATGAAAACATCAGCCCCATTACTAGGTTCTACCCGCGTATTTAACATAGATGTTAAACACTCGATGAAATTAGTACTATATACATGTTATCACATCGCCTGTAGTATATTCGTAATTAGACAGCTGACGTTTGCACGTCTGCAAATGTTCACTGGAACCAGGGAATACTTTATCTTAAGCGGAATGTTTATCTCACAGGTTACTAGGTAGCTCGTTGGAACGAGCGCTAAACTGCGATGTCATCTGTTGACTGTGAAGGTTGATCGAATCCCTTGCATATGCATACTTATTTTTTACCATGCAATACTCACAGCTTACAATTATTATTCTGAAAATTGTTAGTTTTATTTTTAATTGTGTTATTATATGTTTACTGTCTCTTGCTGAACTACAAGTAGATCGCTGTTTAAACACACCTATAGGTAGGTGCAATTGAAATAAGGGTCATTTATAAACATTTGAATAAAGAAAATAAGAAAATTACAGCATCACAGTTTAACGTGGAAGTTAAACACAATTTTGCAGACATGGAATTACTATGCTACTAAAAATGTCGTTTCAAATTGATGTTTTGTGGCGCTGGAATGACCCTTTTCCTATTCCTGGAACACGACTCATCTAACAAAGCATGTGCCCGAAATGATGGTCTTCTTATATAATGCACGCCCTCAGGGATTTTATAATTAAATTATTGTGTATTCGATTTCCAAGTTTTAGGGAACATTGAGACCTGAACCTTTATCATTGGGGGTTAGGACACAGCAGAAGCCATAATCCCATTGTGCTATTTCGGGTCTTGTATGAAAGTACATTTTGGGTTCTGTAGTACGACTTGTATGCCTGGCGTTATGCAATTTCCACATGGTGAGCTTTGGTGCTTGATTTAGCCTTTTAAGACGGTTTTAATCATTTGTTGGATGTTTTAATATCATCACTTAAATGGCAAGAGCTATTATTTATGTTAATTGAGATGCATGAGACGTAATTTAGACAAAAAAGTACAAAAACCGTTGTTTAATAATATGTCGGTTTTGACTCTACGTATCCATGATGGAAGAGATGTGTCTCTAACATTTTTTCTTCATTTTTGGCAACCAATCCCTGCTCTAAGTATAAGAATCCGCCGTTTTCATTTTAGCTGACGTTGCTAGTTTACTCGTATGTTTGATCCATCTTTTCCGAGGCGTTTACAGAATTATTTTGCCTTGTATGATCTAATAAAAAAGTTTGTAAAATCGCCGAAACCGGAATTCGCTCTCAGTAAAGCAGTCGTATGTTTTTGAGGTGTACTTTAGCGAGCAGAAAGTTTTGTCCTTTAAGCCGCCATTCCTCTGAATTTTGCGCTTCCTCTTTCTAAGAAAGTCAACCAATTAAGTAACCGAAAAACTGGACTAAGGCGCACATGTCGTTTGATGGGTGGCCTATCTTGCAAACAATAAGGCGCGGTGACTCACCTCGTATATTCATATATAGTAGAAGTGGGAGCACACAAAAATTACTTAGATATTTTTTTATTTTTTACTGATATTTTTTCATCTAGTTTTACCCCAGCACTATCATCTCTTAATACCCCGTAAGATTTGTAATTTCGTAAAGAAATTGTAAAAGGTTACATACACAAATGCAGTAAATAATTTACATGTTTACACTGGAAGCCTTTCCATGTTGTGGATAGGGTACCAAACTCGAACTCATGTTATCTTTACAATGAACTACTGCTGCATCTTTCAAATTATTGTCATTACTAACCTCATTGTTTGAAGCACAGTCTTCTGATTCTGATGTAACTTGAGTGCTACGTTCACTCGTAAGGTTCTCTTCTGAAATAGCATCGTCTTCCGAGGACTAAGGATTCTAAGTCACCTTTTGATAGGGTTTTTGCTATGATAGGAATGCACCACTATTATTGCAAGAACTAAAATAACGTCTTCCTTCAACAGTCAATCAGACGTAACTGATTTATACTGCGCTATATTCAGAGGTTCAACAATACATCGTCCATTGTTACAGAAGTAAACAGCAGGCTGTATTGTTGCGTATGCTGCCGTAAACAAGGATTCGAATATGATTATTTAAGGCAAGGCTACACTGAAAATCCGCAGAAAATGTTGAAAATCATGGAATTTTCTTTTTTGGCACTTTTGGTAGCTTAGGGTTTGTAATAATAGATGGTATGCTATTTTTACCATTTGCACTATTGAAGGCCATCAGGTGACAATTTAAGGGGACATTTAACAATCGTTAAAAGTAACAATCATTACTTTAAAATCAATTTTCTGAGGAACTTTTTTTTCCAACAATTTTCAGTATACAAAATGCCTCACGCGTCAAAGTTTTTCATTTAACTTGGTGAAACTTACAGGATAGGTCCACAAAAAGTAAATAAGAAACCTCACATTCCACTTTTCCGTTAATGCTCATGTTTTGGAAATTATATAGTGTTAAGGAATAAAAAATGTTAATATTTTCAAAAATTTTAGAGAAATCACATGGAAAATATTTTAGAATAAATTCTAAAAGAATATTCCAAAAAATAAGAATGTGGTTCTTTTAAACTTGCTCTGTACTAGCCGAAAACAAAAACTCAACTTAAAATCTCAAATTTTTTGACGCGTAGAAGCTTTTCAGTTTTTACAATATTTTCTCAAAGAATAATTAATAATTAATGAACTATTTGGTGTAGCAACATAACAATTTACATGTATGTCTAAAATGCTACAACAATTAAGTGGCTAAATTTTCTTAATGGCAGGTTTATTATTATAGATGTTGGAATTTTCAGTGTAGCTTTGCCTTAAATTAAATGACTATTGAAAACAAGGAGGTCATATTGACCCGAGGAACATAAATGTAAATTTATATACCAGAAAAATCAAATAAAGGATTCCAAAAATGCAACAGTTTATAAGTAGTTATGAAGAGCAACAAATACATAAAATTGCAAGCAATTATGGTTGCACCTAAATGACTAACGGAAAGATAAATTACTTGTCAGGTCGTATTGACCCAAGAACACCATCAGGGTTAATTGATGAATGAGCCCGAGTATTTGCACAACCAAGTATTAAAGCAATTTTCTAGTAACACCGCATTTATTTAGAAAACGACATGTCATTTGTTTTTTATAAACAAATACCTTTGAAGTATCACTATCTATTTTAAGTTATTTAATTTACGTATCATTATTTTTGTATGGTTGTATGTCTCAACCACCTTTTACGTAGACCATTTTTCCAACATTTTGATTTTTTAAAAAATTCTTCAAATGTTTCTGAATAAATTATTGTTTAAGATAGGTAATTCAAATACAAATAAAATGTATATCGGTTCTTTTTTGTACTGTAGCTTCATAATTCATCTCAAATCTCGACAAGCATTGCACAAATAGGCCTTAAGAAACAGGAAAATGTATTATATATATACACATATATACATATATGTCCCTTTAAATAATAAGAACAAAATAATGCAATAAAATATAAAGTAACTTTTTTTTTAAAAAAAAAGAGGTATTCCAAGAAAAAGGAAATATTTTAGAAAAAGCAGACATTCTCAGTCACTATTGGATATATTTTGTTTTAAATTGTGGAAATACATTATACTTTCCATTTTGTTCACAAAATTAGTGCTAAAACCGTGGTAAGATAAGCCCTACAAAACATTTTGTTTGGGGGTTTTAAGGGCTGAATTTAATTTTAGATTTATGTAATATTTGTTTTGGTCATAAGAAGGAAAATTTAAATCTCAATGTGGAATTTTTGGCTACTGAATAAACTAAAAATGAAATATCTCAAAATGTGTCTCCGAAAATGAACTTAAAATTTCTTCAAGCAGCAGACCAGCAGAAGATGCAACTCGCCCAAGTTTACCTGGGCGGGGTGTTTGCTTTTCAGCGCCTAGCCGCGTAGTATGGCTTTATCTGGACAATATAAATGAATGGTTATTGTCTCATGTGGTTGTCTTGGGCAGTAGTATATCTAGCCATATGTAGGCGCAAATGCCCCAGGAGGGTGTGTGCACCCAGTGCTGGCTGCGCTTTTCCGCTTGGAGGCACCAGGGCACAGCCCGCTTGACAGGCTAGAAATGCAGGAACAATGTTAAGGTACACAAAGATAGTCAGACTGAAAAATTCAATGCCATAACCGGGATTTGAACCACAGATCTTCTGGTTGCCGTCCAGCCGGTCTAACCCTTGAGCTACTATGGTCAACGTGCCAACATGACATTAAATTCTCGAACTGACCCGTTGGAATTGCACTAGTAATTCTCATAAACACATGAGACAACTATCTTAATGGCGACTTACAACGTGTAAGTACTTTAAGGCCCTGACTTCATAGTTAACCACTATTAGGTCAATTAAGGGAAATTAATTGTTCTTTCACACTGGCCGTGTGTAGGCTAAAGTATGGAAAGATAGAGTCACACGGAAAAATTCAATGCCATGTCGGCACGTTGGCCATAGTAGCTCAAGGGTTATAGTGGCTGGACGGCAACCATAAAATCCGTGGTTCAAATCCCGGCTATAGCATTGAATTTTTCAGTCTTACTCAGCCTACACAAGGCCAGTGTGAAAGAACAATTAATTTCCATTTCTCGGCTTGGTGGTGCAGATGTCAGGGGAAAGTGGCCCTGCTCAGTTTAGGTTGCCCAAAGCGTCTCTGGGCGACCCATATCCAGGTCTGCGGCGAGGAACCCTATGGTCCTAACGGCCAAGGGTATTCACCAGGTTATTGGGATGGGAGTCTAGTTTATTGTAGATGGTACGGGATATCTCCCGCACCACGTCTACAATATATGGGACTCTGAGGTGGGTGTGAAGGATATGGGACTGGAATCTATGTCCAGTATCGTAGATTGTTCGCAGCGCCCTGTTGTGGACGCACTGCAGACTACGAATAATGGTCGGAGTCGCTCATCTCCAGACATCGCAGCCGTACAGAATCCGGGGCGGGATAATCGCCCGATACAGGCGTAGTTTTAGGTGTGCTGGCATAGGGTATTGCCGCGGCGCTGGGCATAAACGTTTAGGCACAAATAGATAATAGACGGCGGATAATGTTTCACGAGCTTGCATAAGCAGTTAACAATAGCGCGGCGAGTGTTCACAAAGCCGGCAAACAAAGTTACCTCAGATAAAGGACTCGCCGGCACAGATAGGATTTCATGTCTGGAAGTTTCTAGAGATATCTCGATTGACGGAGAATGTTTTTCTTGTTTACTCGAGAAGTTTCTCGAAGTGTGAATGATATAAAAGGGATTGTGACACGCCAGCATGACAGTTGTAAACAGCTGAGTAAGCAGACAGTAATTGTTTAAACAAGAGTGTTGTTGAAACGAGAGCTAATGTAATCAGCTGTCACGGTTTGTTATTGTCATTGTCCTCAGAAAATTGAGTTATTATGTGATATAATGTTGGTACGTGAGAATTGAACAGTGTATCTCTACGGAAATAAAGTAGATTTTTAATTTCTACAACTCGGCCTGTTAATTCTACGAACCCACAAAGTCACAGTATTTCAAAATAGGGTACAACTGCCTAAGTGCTGTATACCTCTGTCCAGCTTTGACCTGGACGTGAGGGGTGTCGGTGAGGCCGCGATCGAGGAGGACGTCGACGTATTTAGCAGAGGGAACCCAGGGAATTGCGCTTAAACGGTAAACATTTAAAGGTGGTATGACAGTCTCAGAGCGCAGCACCAGGTTGCCATCTATGAATGAAGCGTGCAACTAAACAGTATTGATCCAAGAGCCACCAGCATCGCAACAGTTCAGTGTGTACTGTGGTGCCACCTCGCGGATTCAACGCTTACTAAGTCGAGTTGGGCACCCTTTTCTTCTGCTCGGCCACTGCACAATTTCTGGACAGTTTTAAATGAGGTCTAGTTCCTCGACATGATGTATGCACAGCAATTTCAATACTTATTAAAAATAATCCTCTAACAACTTCTAATAATTATTTGCTGAAAAGCTCTGCATATTACCATAGCTATACCTAGTAGTAGGAGATTAGAGGAATAAATGATACAGTATTTTACGATCGAGTCACAAGGTGACGTTCTTGAAATTCATCCCGTTTGCAGGACGACGAGGGGAAAGAACGAAGAAAATTATAGAGAATTTAATTTTTATTTAAATATGCATTTCAAAAATCAAGTCAATGATGAAGAGTGTGGATGTAACGGTTAAGGTACAAAAGTATTACTGTCATAAATATTATTGCATGTCTTAATGAGACATGTATTTTTAGTAATATGACAATATAAGTAAAATAAATAGTAACTGAATTGTTATACGGTGGTAATATCAGAATAGTTATCTTCACAGGCTATTCCTAGAAAATTTATTGAAGGCGTTTTATATCTCTTGTGTTGTTTTAATCAAGGTCGTTAAAGTAATTTTCAGAAAATCAAAATTAACGTACATTTTAAAAGTCAGAGAGGTTTTGAGGTAGGGAAAGGTTTTTGAAACATATTCATGTCTTATTCCTAGAAAATTCTGATCTAAAACAGGAAATTTTATATTTAATGGAATTTTTATATTTAGTTATTCTTTGAAGAAATATAGATATACTCAGGATGTCCTTTTTCTTTAAATGATTTTTAGGGTACAAAGGAGAGCCCTTCAAACACACACTGGGCCAGATCAGTTCACCATAACATACGACGTCCTGGGTTCGATTCCCATAAGCCGTTCACTACGATCTTTAAGTCTTATTTTCTTTGATAGGTATATATACTAGGATAGTTTTAAATTTAGCACTATTTTCTTTCCATTATATCGATTTTTCTTTTGTTTCTCTCCATTCAGGGCACTTTAAGATTTCGATGCGTGTGATGGTGTCTTGGAGGTGGCGCCGAGGCTTGTTCAAAGGTGAGTGTTCTCCTCTGGAGAGCTGAGGACTTTTGGTGGACGGGAAAGGTAAGAGACTTCCGCGTGTCTGTGTATCCTATGGTTCCTTCATTTTATCCCTTCCTCCTGAGAGTATCAGACAAAATGTATGTGTAGGTTTAAGTATGCATTATATTGCTGGCATTGTGCTAGGGCTGTTCAATAAAGAATGATCACAATTTTTTTGACAACTTTCCTTTACTCATCCTCATAATTTTGATGGTCCTTCTCAAAATAGTCTCCCCTGAATGCTATGTACTTGTCACACTCTGCCAGTCTTTAAAGACATGCTGGAAACCATTTTTGAGAGATCCTTCAAAGTCGCCTCCGCAGCCTTCACCACTGCTTCTGATAATGGATAATGCTTCCCACGAAAGCGTTTCTTCTAGTTAGGGAATAGAAAAAAGTCACATGGGACTAAATCTGGAGTATAGGAAGGGTGAGGGATGCACTTCACGTTAAATTTTGCAAGATATTCAGCAACAAAATTGGCAATATGCGGCAATCTTGGAACCCCTCGCGCGCAAATATGTCTCATGTGTAATTTTTCTTTCACGAACGTGTGGGTGGCACTCAATGAAATGTTCAGTATTTCAGAAAGTGATCTTAAAGTAATTCGTCGATCCTCTCTCACAATGGCAGCAGCAGTGTTGATGTTTTCTTCCGTAAGAGCAGTAACTGGAGCACCGGGTCCACCTTCCTTTGAAATTGATTGTCTCTCCTCTTTAAACATTTTAAACCATCTTCGAGCTGTGCTGTAGGAAAGAACAGACTCTCCATAGGCCTCCTGTAACATTGTATAGGCCTCAAGTGAAGATTTGTTGAGACGAAAGCAGAATTTCAAAGCCGCATATTGTTCCTCGCATGTTACCTCCATTGCTAGGCAATACTGAATGTCTGAACTTGCCTGGTTCTCACAGGCGGTAACCAGGAGTACCAACAATGAAACTACTACGGCACGTTTGTTTCACATTAAGCTAATAGAATATAATAAGATTAAATTTTAGTGCGAAAAAATATGACCGTAAAAAAAGTTATGATCATTCTGTATTGAACAGCCCTAGTGTAAACTCTTAAGCTCACTCTCACACAGAGACCTAATTCTAACCTCTTGTTTTGACTGAGAAGGTAAAAAAATGTAGGTATAAATAGAGAAAAGCAGGGAAATTCATCTAAATATTAGTCAAAAGCACAACGAATAAGAAATTATAAAGAAAAAAGCAAAAGGGCAATGCAAACCGAAGTAGGTACGTATTGTGAATAAAAACAGAGGCGAATCGTGGATTTTAAAAGCGACAGGTGCATTCACCTCCCACACAGGTGAAAATCCTCGTTGAGTAATCAATCAAAGGGCAGCTCTGAATAAAATATGTAGGTCTTGATTAAATGGAACCTTTAGGCCTCACGCATTCAGAAGGAAGCCCGAGAGAATTGCACTCCAGTTCATTGCTATGTACAACAGAATTTTAATCTTCCGCCCCGGATATGAAAAAAAACAGGCCAGGTCACTTCCTGAGCGCATTACTTACGAAAAAAAAAAACATGTTTTCAAAAGCTGGAGTCCAGTTTAGGTTACCGAGTGGGGTACAGAGCTGGAATGTAGTGTCAGAGGGCCACCCCCCATTTGAAAGTTCGTGGCTTCGTTTCGCGTAATACACCTTCCTAACTTAGGGCTTTTTTCGGGGGTCGCTACAGTCTGATTTCAAAAATAAGATACGTAAAGGTCATCTGTTTCTCTATGTGGGATGCCACAATGTTGCCTAGAACTAAATTACGCATACTCCCCTCTTTACCCTCTAAACACACGAAATATAAACAAGCGTTCGAGGTTATTACACCTCAACAAAACATGCATATTTAATCTGTATTAGCCTACTTTAAGAAGAAAAATATATTGTTTACATACTGAATGCGTTGTAGCGTCTTCACATGTGTGACTTCTTTTAAATAAATTTTGCACTATGTAATGTATATTCCATATTTACCGTAATTGTTGCTACACATCGTAATTTGACATTCCCGCACTAGTGTGGTAAGTAATTTCTCCATAGCAGCACATATGGGCGATGCACGTTCTAAAATCTAACATTTATCATCATTTATATTTATTAATATTTTACTTAGCATCTTAACTAATAAAATTCAGATTGAGATAAATACACAATGCAAAAAAATGGTATACAATACACATGTGATAAGCACATAACACATTCTGGGAAATTGAAGGAATACTCGACGCAAGCGCCTCGTATTTTCAAACCTTTCCTCATCCCGTATTGTGACTTTGTGGGTTCGTAGAATTAAAAGGCCGAGTTGCAGAAATTAAAAATTTCCTTTATTTCCGTAGCAATACCCTGTTCAATTCTCACGTAGCAACATTACATCACATATACAACACCAAAGTCGATGAAAGTAACCAACAACTTCCAGAGGTCCAGAGGTAGTCGTAGTCGGGCTCGGCTATTTTTCTTTTTACCCGTCCGGGTGTCTTATGCCACAGTACCTAGCCGCTTTACGGCTTAACCTGCGAATTGAGCTAGTAATTGGTTTGATGTTCTGCTGGGGTGTTTGAATTTGTTTGGAATTTTGAATGGAATGCCCTTGTTTAAGTCTCATAGGCAGCTGCACTTTATCGGTCCTAGAGACATCTGGGGTTTCTCTTGGGTTAACCAAGAGCCCCAAGACGTCTCTCGGTAGTCTGAAGGACGACAAGCGTCTTTGAACCCCCTGGTCATACCTTTCCATGGAGTTCACTAAAGGGTTGGGATGAGTTTGGATTTTGTCGTACATTGATCGTGCCCTCTCGCGGATGACATCGACAATGTACGGGATCTGGGAATGCTCATGTAGGATATGAGCAGGTAATCTCCAGTCTGTATCGTATAGGATGCGAAGTGCCTTGTTCTGCAGCGTCTGGAGCCTGACGAAAGTGGTATTAGCCACTGTTCCCCAGATCTCACAGCCGTACAGAATCACAGGCGGAATGATCGCCCGATACAGCTGGAGCTTGAGTCGGATGGGCATTGTTGATCTGAAAATAGGGTATAGGCTCCGGAGTGCGACGTGACCCATCTGTACCTTGCCCTTGACGTGCGGAACGTAAGTTAAATTACGGTCCAGCGTCACTCCAAGATACTTCGCCGTTTGCACCCATGGGATTCTACGGCGCCGTAAAACAAAGTTCTGCTGCAACCGGTTGGCTCTGGTTTTCGCCAGGAGAATTGCAGAGGTCTTCTCCGGGTTAATTGCCATTCGCCATTTTGCGCTCCATTCGCCAATGGCCCGGAGTTGGGTTTGGATTTGCCGGAAGCTGTACCGTGTGTTCCTATTTACTGCGAAGATCATGAGATCGTCCGCATACTGACAGGTTTGGGTGTTGTGGTGCGTTGGAATTAAATGCGAGGATCTAGTTCCCTTTAGTCCTGGCCCCGTAGGACCTGAACCCGGGCCTCTCGGGTATATTTACCATAGGACAGCACCTATTTTATAAGCTGCCCCCCCCCCCCGCCTGCACACGGCAGACAGGACGGAAGTGGATAAGCCACTTACGCGCCGGTCCTTGATGAACCAGCTACCAAATAACCTTGGTAGGGCCGCCAGTGTCTAGCTCACCAGCTACTAGCTCTGCAGGCTAGTTCCGGGGACTTATGAGGCAACCCTCTACCCCCTCCGGGCGGCCGGTAGCCTGGCCAGAGGCACCCAATTGCCCGTGGGTGACGGGAACACACTGCCCCCTCGAGTCCAACCCAATCCGAACAGCTCCCAGAGGGAGGGGCTCGGCATGTTCGGCCCGAGGTTCCTCTAGTAACGTCAGAGGTACCACGAGTGCTAAGGGTTCGCAGCGCCCGCACTTTGGCAGCTGAAAGGGACGGATCCCTTCCCCTACGGGGGGTGCGTTGGAATGTTGGCCATGTAAGCTGCGAAGAGCGCCGGCGACAGCACCCTGCCTTCCGGCACACCAGCGCCAATGGGCCGCTCTAGGGACAGCGCCCCCTCCACCTTTACTCGGAAGCTTCAGTTTCCGAGGAAACCGGATACCAAGGAAATGTATGGAAGGGGAATCTCATGCTCTAGGAGCTTGTAAATGAGTTCCTTGTGCCAGGTTGTGGCGAATGCGTTCTCCACGTCGAGCAGCACCACTACCGTTTTATTTCACTGTTGACAACACACTTGTTACTTGTCTTTACAACAACAACTCTTGTTACACAACTGACTCATCACTAGCCATGGCTTCTGTTTATACATCCAATTCATGAACTTCAGACTTATCGAATTTTCTCTAAAATGTGACCAGATAAAACACGAATGTTCTAGAAAGTAACTATATCGGTGCCGGCAAGTCTTACACCTCTGTAATAAACTATCCGTCTCTTGATGGATAGAGTCAACATGAAAAATTCAATGCCATGGCCGGGATTTGAACCACGGATCTACTGGTTTCCGTCCAGTCGCTCTTAACCTTTGAGCTACCATGGCCAACGTGCCTTCCTGACATTAAATTCTCCAGTTGACTAATGTCAGGAAGGCACGTTGGCCATGGTAGCTCAAAGGTTAAGAGCGACTGGACGGAAACCAGTAGATCCGTGGTTCAAATCCCGGCCATGGCATTGAATTTTTCATGTTGACTCTATCCATCAAATATCTTAGCCTATATACGGCTAGTGTGGAGAAATGATTAATTTCCATCAATTAACTAAAATATCCGTCTCTTGTTTATCGGCGCTATCGTTAATTGCTTATGCAAGCTCCTTAGTACCACACTGTTGTTTATCAGTTCCTTGGTGTGCGCAAGCCGCCGTATCACGATCGGTTTCGCGACAGTATAAAATGCTTACCACATTACTATCGCAATGTACTATTATTTAATAATATTTATTTGTACTTCCATAGCTTACAATCGGAATTACAAGTTTTAAAATTCTAATCTAGGTACAAATTTGTCCGCTGCTTATATTACGTGCTGATAGTGGTATTGGCTCCCTGGCCGTTTACCTCTATCCTAGCCCTTACAAGACCTTGACCTAATGTTCTGATTGTGTCTTCCATTTGTCTTCCTCTTATTTCCTCGCCCTTCTCAATCATTTCTTTTTGACTTTGTCAGCAAATTTCCCCACCTCCCTTAATTTTATCTCTTTTCAACGTAAGCATCTTTATTGTTACTACGTAATCCTCTTTATTATCCCAGTTCTTATCCCATATTAATTTCCTCCAGTTTTCTATTTCTTTACACTCCACTACATAATGTTCTAAACTTATTTTATTTCCACATAGAATGCACTCCTTTGGTGAACCCCCTCTCAATGTGTCTCCTGTCCTTAACCAAGCTAACCCTCCCTCTCATATCTATCACATATGTCTGTATGTGTTTTCCTTCCCCATCCTGTCTTTATTTTCAGGTATACATTTAGTGATTTCTTACTTTTCACATTTCCCCACGTAACTTGTCTGTCAATGCCCTCTATCCTATTCTTAAGAATTGTCCAACGACTTTGTCAATTGCCATGCTCATATGAACTCCACCGATCATATTTTGACCCTTTTTTGTAATTTTCGTCCTCCAACGTTACGTCATATCGGACG
The DNA here is from genome assembly GCA_030765055.1 of Mantis religiosa. Lineage (NCBI taxonomy): Eukaryota > Metazoa > Arthropoda > Insecta > Mantodea > Mantidae > Mantis > Mantis religiosa. Next base: position 204,676,749 of record CM060951.1, on the reverse strand, counting down.
GTGAATGAATTGGGTGAAACGATGTTCAAATGAGTACAGGGTCCATGGAGCTTAGAGTTACCCGACATTTGTCTTGAAGGATAACGGAAAACCTCGGAAAAAACCATATCCAGGTAACTCACCCTGACCGAGATTCGAACTCAGAACCTCTTGAACGTGAGGCAGACATGCTACCATCTACGCTACCGAGGTGGATATTTTGACCCATGCAAGCATATCTACTGATTTTGGGCTGTCGCTTTTGGATGAAAGGAACAAACTGGTCATTGATAAAGAGCGAACTTTCATCTACCTGTTCAAATAATTCCCTAAGAGAACAGACAAATTCTCTAGCTTAACACGCAATGTAACACCCCAACCGTAAGCTGATCTTTACCTCAGGCCACGATTCCTCGGTCCACCTCTAATCCTACCGCTACTACGTCTTGCTTCCATAAAAACCTATTCTAATTTTGTTTTCACAAAGTAAGCTAACAATACACAACCCAAATGAACACTCAAGCAAACTTATTTCTCAGAGAAAACAAGCGATAACTGACCTGAGGAGTATGTGAATCAACAGTGTAACCAATATGGCAACATTTGTTTACATTCCCGTAGCCACAACCTTCCCGTCTTATCCTATGCGTCCCTTCCTTGATGACCTTCACCTATCTTATTAAAGATCAGACTGTAGGCGATTGCTGAAAGGTAAAATGACACCCTCTGAATTTCTTTTTTCGCCACTTCACTTCACGATTATCCTAGTTAGCTTTTTCTTAATTTTTCACGGATATATCTTATTTAGAAGTTTATCTTTATTTGAGAAATGCATCACTCTTAATATGAGTATAATACGAGTGATATCTAACTGTCTAATAAATTTCTCATTTTGGAGTCAAAGTTAGGTAAATGTAAATTCAGATTTCCATATAAAAACCCATTATTTTATCCCTTGAAAATTTATCTTTTGGATCTGTTTAACACTTAATAGTTATTAATACACAGCAAACATAGTACAGAATTAAATATTTGTATGAGACGCATTATCTTATCCCTTAAAGTTTATTTATTCCATGGGTATAAGGCTTCATAGTTAATTTACAAGAAAGTACTACAAATGTATATCTATACCTTATGTATGGTAATGTGCCTGTTGGTGTAATTTTAGTGTAAAGCAGTTATTTTAAAGAATTATGTGATACAATGTAAGACCTATGTAAATCTACTGTGGTCGGCTTCCTCCAGCAGAAAAGGGTGAAGGAAAGAACTAAGGGAAGTTAAAAACAGCAAGTAGACAAGCCATTGAATTCACCGAAGTCTATTCCAACCAGCCCCACTGTTGGAGTTGCCTAAAGGAGGCGCCGACAAAGGTAACCTTCTAGGAGCATCCGCTCACTCTGCCCAGCACCACCCTACGCCACGAAACCTAGAAGCACAACTGAATAACCTAGAAGGAAAGGCAAATTATGGAAAGGAAATCGTAGAGAAAGAGAACTCATCAACATTCTCCTGCCGACCAGGGAAAAGCATGAAATACCAAAAGTGAAAGTGACCTACTGAAGGCAGTCGAACCCGTAGATTCTCGGATACGAGCCCCAAACCTTACGTGGAGTCACATCTCTTAAAGATTTCAAAGAATTGAAAACCATTTGCATGTCTTACATACACCAAATGGCCTAAGTGTCCCGTCTTTCAAGCAAGCAGGTAAAAGATTTGCAAAACGAAACAGGAAAATTCCAGTTAAGCACATGGCAGTGACGTGAGCAGATCTGCTTCTGCTGCGAACGATAAGAGGCACTTCCCAGGACATATATAACCTCTGTAGTCCGCTCACACCCCTGATGTGCGTTTAACTGAACTTTTCCGTGGCGTTCTGCAACTCTAACGCATGAAGGATATCTGATTACGCGAAAGACGGGGCAGTTAGGCCCCCTGGTATAAAATAAATGGATTTATATACGTATCTGGAGGAAAGGTAACAGTCTTACTATATTTTTTATGCAATCATACGACTGAAATATGTAAAAACAAGTAATAGATCTGCAAAATGTAGTAATATAATCAGAGCTAGGAGGTTCGTACAGCTCGCTGTTCCCTATGCAGGTTGCGACCGACCCTCTCCCGGCATCCAAACAATTCATATATAAGAAGCGCACAGCGGAGACACATTGAAACCCGTTGCCCAGAGAAACATATTACTTATGAGATATTCGTAAATGCACATATTTCGATCATTATGTACAACACACACATTCTTATATAGTACATACGTGTTTGTCTGTGGCTGATCTCATTATTTAAATATGCACATTGTGGTATCACCCAAGTAATTATAACGCGGATTATAACATTTCCCGATCAAATGTAAAATAATATCCAAATAATAAAATTAATTTCTTAAATATCTGAAGACTCTTACTAGACAAAATTCCAAAGCAGGAATTTTACTACATATTTACTCATCTGCAGCCGTATTACTAAAAGCAATAATGTACCTCTGAAAACTTTCAAATGAAAAACTCATTCAATGTAACGTAAAACAAGATTTAGTTGATTGATAATCTGTTGCAAATTCGTTAATAATTTCAGCTAATTTAGTTTCTCGATCTGGCCTCTCCTTTTTCCGTGTTTTCCGAAGTATCCCAGCGAAATATAAATGTAAATAATGAAGTTAATAAGGACATGAATAAGTGCACTTCTATAAAACATACAATGGTTGTACAGCAAATTTAGTTGCTCATCTTTGAAGCACAACAAAGATGTTATTCGAATGTCTTCCCTCCTACCAACGTGCATTGTGTCATGCAGTTACAAGTGTTTTGTAGTAATGAGTTGCATTCTACGATGAACCTTGCTTTTGCTAGTAGCGCTGCGTGGTATAGTCATGCCTGGCCGCTCTTACACTGCTCTAGGAAATCGGTACAAACTTCCTAGCTCTGGTTATTATGTATTAAAGATTAGAAATTACATAATATGACGTAACATAACTATGGAACTGTAATTTGTTGATGTGTCAAATTTTAAAGGAAAATGAATGCTAATTTTAAATCACATTGCACCGAAAATATGGATTTTGTTTCCAGATTTTAAAAGGAATTTTCTGTTTACTGAAAGCTTTTAAATTCCAGGAAAGAAATACATGTTTACGAAAAATAATATGAAAGGTTTTGAAGATGAAATAAAGCAAAATATGTTAGTTCATTGGTGGCTTGCTACTCGGTACGAAATTACGTAATTGTTTCTCTGGCACTAGGTCATGCACACGGTATGCAGGTGTGGAATCTTCTGAAATGGGGAATGTTATGGTCCTGGCAGTTCAAAGCAGCTACTGATGCCATGGCAACACAGGAGAATTTTGACTCACGTGTCCTCAGGGAAAGATAAATTCTGCTTTTCCTCTTTCCACTTCCGTAAGCGCACTGTTGTTTCTTTATTAAGTCAAGTGATTTTAATATGAACTGAATATTTATAAAACTATGTATAACTTATTGAGAATAAGGAACTTCATAGCTATACCAAGCGGAATAGCTCAGGTGGTGTTGTCTGTGTCCCGTATTCGTGAAGCCCGGTTTCGATTACTGGGGGCAGCCTACTGACCCATGGGTACTTTCGAGGGTTCCCTGGCTCACCAAGGTACTTTAAGTTAATCTTCCGAATGTCCTGTGTTTCCATTTCAGTTGAATTATCATTCCACGTCATCTCCTATCTAGCGTTCTCTTTCAGGTCAGCGGCTGAGTCGGCGTTGCATGGCAGGATGATATGCTCCAGGTAAACCCCTTCGATCTCCGGTGCGACAGTCCCCGGTTACCTAGCCGGCCTTAGTGGCCATTTCAGAACCATGGTGGGTGGTACACTGGTTGTATAAGGCCATCCATATAATCCTCAACCATTTGAGTAGGTCATAACTTTTGAACCAATAATAAGACACACGTGCAACTTTGGGAGATATAATAACACAATTGGAAGATTACATTACACCATTTACATCTCAGAGAAAATGCTGGAGGTGCCTCCACCAGCATTTATGGATTGTTGGTCCAATTTTCTTTGATACGACTGCAGACACTAAAGTTTATATTGTCACAAGTGACTGTTTTAATTAATAAAAATAATAGTTTGTGACTTCAGTAGTACGTGTGATGTCACTGCCCCACTCCATCACCTGTTGAGTGTTGCATCCAACTTAGTGGGGTTGTGTTGTGACAGTGCTTTTTAATTTTATTTTGACTTGTGGCTAAATCATCGAACTAACAGTTTTTGCACTGGGGACTCAAGCTTTATAATCAATTACTGTTACTTTTTAAAAACTATACTGGAATCTCCTTTTCAGAAGTTTTAAATTTAAAAATTTGTATGAACCATCTAATAGACATAAAAAGAAACAATTGAAATGCTAATCTTAGATGCAAGAAGGTGGAATGATTTTTCCATATTCTTTCAGAGTATACATTGTCAGTGAATTTCAGAGACAACACATATTTTCTATAAATTTGCATATCTTGTATTGTAAACAAAACAAACTTTTTCACACATAAAAAAAAACAAGAGCAAGAAGAAGAAAAAATTTTGTCTTTGTGAAATATGTAATGTAAAATTGTTTTAAGAACAACGTAAGCATTGATCTTCGAGGAAGCGAGGGACAGATGTCACAAGTGACTGTTTTAATTAATACAAATAATAGTTTATGTGACTTCAGTAGTACGTGTGATGTCACTCCCCCACTCCATCACCTGTTGGATAAACGTTTGTGGAAGCTGGTTGCTCGCTCTCTTGGACCATCCTTCAGCTTGGCCAAATGGATTTGTCCGCAATCTCTTGAGGCAGGTAACCGGCCGCCGTGGCCACCTATGTAATCTACTTATTTGTAGTAAATATTTTTATTAAGTGAATTGTACCTTTAATTAGTATTACCATACTTTTTGAAAAAATGTAATCTGCTAGAAAACCCAACCTCTCATAACCATGTAAAGGTTATCTTTGAGTTACTCCCCCCGTGTGCGATCTGGCCCTCTGTTCCTTACCTATTCTGTACAATCCATGGTTAGCTCGTCACAATATGGGTATCTTCAATACATTTGTGGAGCAGCAGGATGATATCGAATTGAGAGAAGGTTATTTCCAGCAAGATGGAGTAACATGCCATACATCTAATGACACCGTGGAACTTGTATCCAGTTTCTTTGATAATCGAATAATCTCAAAATGCCTAAGCCCCCCTTCCAGATCGCCTGACCTAACCTTACTGGAGTTTATCTTGAGGGGGTATCTAAAAATAGAGTGCACAATAATAGGCCACGGAAAATTTATACTCTCAAGGAATCCATTCGAACCGAAATGAGTAACATTGGCGAAGATACTCTCCGTAAAACTTGAGAGAATATGGTGAGACGAGTACAAACATGTATAGATGCTGGTGGAGGACACTTCCAACATTTTCTCAGAGATGTTAATAGCGTAATGTAATCTCCTAATTGTGTATTATATTCTCAGAAAGCTACACGTGTGTCCTATTATTGGTTCAAAAGTTATGCCCTATTGAAATGGTTCAGGTTCATATGCATCGCACTGTACTAGCCAACTGGGATCTCCCAGTACCCTCTACACTGTCGTGGCTCCTTGGATCGGCCAGCCTCTACCTGCTCGCACTTAATCATGCTCAAAATTTTCTTATCGTTGATTTTATTGTAGCTAGAAGGACAGTTAAGTGCAGAGGTTCAACTCCCATTAGTCCTGGACTCGGAGGACTAATAAACCTCGGTAGGGCCACCTGGTGATCTAGCACACCTTCTACTACCCGGGTCTTATTAGGCAACCCTCTACCCCTTCCGGGCGGCCGTAGCCTGGTCAGAGGTACCCAATTCCCCGTGGGTGTCGGGAACACACTGCCCCCTCGAGTCTAACCCAATCGGGAGGGGCTCGGCAGTTCGGTCCGAGGTTCCTCTAGTAACGTCAGAGGTACCACGAGTGCTAAGGGTCCACAGCGCCCGCACCTCGGCAGCTGAAGGGGACGGATCCCCTCCCCTACGGGAGCTAGAACAACAACACTGAAGTACAGTAGGCTATGACTTGGACACGGAGATACGCAACTTCATAGAATAACCAGCTGCGTAATGGTACGTGACATCTGGAAATGGACCAAGAAGCAGACGGGACACATGATTGGGATAACGTCTGAGAATTCTGTAACCTCAGTTTTGTTAGCTTGGAACTTCCAGAAGGGAGCAACAGAGCACCCACAGATATGGTAGAAACCATAGGTCAACCATTACTGCCTTAGTTTCTAGCAACCGACTTTATTAGAGTTTAAATCATGGATAAAGGCTGAAACATACAGGATGAGACGATACCCTAGCATATGCAACCCCCTGAATAAGTATTTGGACTTTAATTTATGAGACTTACAGAGAAAAAAAATAAGAGCCCATCCTTCTGCCTCATCACAATTAGTATATAAATAGACTTATTTCCTTTCTCCTTGTCCTTAAAAAATAAGAAATAAAATAAAAACCACAATTGATTATGCAATTTCATTCTGACTGCACTTATGAATAAAAGATAGAAAGAAAAAAGTTCTATAAAAATAAAAAAATAAAAAGTCATGTTACATTCACGCGAGTTTGTGTCCACTAATATTATACTATACTTAAAGCTCGTCCTTCTACTTCATTTTTATTTATGTTATAATTATGATTTCGTTATCCTTTGTATGGACAAGGAGAGTACTGTTCAGGAAGCTGAACCAACAGTGACATCCTTTAAATGTGTATCGGTATTTGTTAGCTTTGAAAGTCCATACTTTCTGCATGAAACAAACAGAAAACAATCAAATATGGTGCATCAGTCTTTAAAAATGTGAAGTATTGTTAACATTCAAACCAAGAACGACAAATATCTCGGAATAAATTATGTGTTTTAACGAGATCTATATTCTTCGCGTGGTTAACCCTCGTCTGTTTTTATTATGATTTATTAGTTATAAAAATTGCATAAAATTAATTCAGAAGGAAGAGGACCTCATAAGTTGCTGGCAGAAAATTTAAGGTATAGTTTTATAAGTTAGACATATATCCTAAATGTAAGATATTGGTTTATGAAGTTATTTTAGAGCCAATTTTAGAAATAGAAAACAACAAAAAGCTCTAAGTAAAGATTAGATTAAAGTGGAAATCTTTGCTTGAATATTTTTCTGTCATATTTTTCAGAAAAAGAAGTCATATGCACATCCTTCAAGAGTTGGCTACGTGGTGACTTAAGTTACGTTTTTCGCATGGGCAAGAGATAAAAAAGTGAATAACATATTTCTAGTTGAGAAAAGTATAATTACAACAAAATTAAAAAAGGAACAAAAAGAAAACAAGGAGTAATTCAGAAACGGCCCTTTCTTTATTTCTAAAAGTTTTTCTGTAGTGAGATTTTGCCTATGTTTAACGCTTTGCCGATGATTTAAAAGTCATCCTGAATGAAGCGGAATTCAAAGGACAATACCAGAAACATTCTAGGATATACATTTAATTTATCATTAACATACATATTATTTGGTACTTAAAATAAGAATCCTTATAGCTATGTTTGATACAGTAACAATTTTTGAAGTAGTATGTTACTATAAAAGGGTGATCTGGAAAGGATAGATTTTCCCCCTTCCTTGGAATATGGTGAACTTTTGCTCTTCGAAAAAATAAATATAACACAAAGGTGATTTAATGCTCATATCGAATTTCCAACCACTTCTTTGGCTTGGTTTTAAAGAAAGTTTCTTCGAAAACAATGCCAAAAATGTCTCTCTTGGCAACAGAGAAGCGAACCGAACCATTTAGGTAAATGACAGGTTTACATCAGGTATAATGAGCCATCTAATGACGTGGAAATGTCGACGTAACATGCTATAAATAGCCTTGCCACAGGCGTGCCTTCTCCCCACAAAGTGGAGTCTATATTACCGAATTAATAGCAGACGGAGCTTGTTTCAGCTGCCCATGGATATCCACTACAAAGCATTTCCGGGTTAACAGAGACAGGCTACAAGAATATTGTGTTGCCATGTGGGTCTCACTTAAAGGTCTGCCTGGAGAATACAGAGTGCGCCACATATCTGGCCCTCTGTGAATGCATTATTTGGCATAGCTTCTATGACCCACATTCTGGAAGTCGGAGCATTGGTTCCCATGGCTGACCACCAGCACTCATGAGGTTTGTCCAGGTCCTGTGCGAATGTTGGGTGTGGCTCTCACATCCTTCGTATTTCCTTTCCCTATATTTCCCTCCACTTCTCTCTTTACTTCACACTTCATCAGTTAGGCTCTTTCAGTGTTGACACAGGTTAACGCAATTTGCATTTCGTAAAGCTTTGGGGTGTACTCTCCAGTTTCAAACGTCTCAGAGGGTGTCCGGGTGCATTCCTTCCGTTTCTAGAGTACTTCATGATGTCAGATTCATTTTATTGACTTTGTGGACAAGGAAACCTGTTGATTTCTTTCCGTCGTTCCTATAGATATCGACGCTTTAGCCGATCAACTAAACCTATGAAACTAATAAAGATATTCTAATGCTAATATAGTATTAACTGTAACATTAGATCCATCTATAGGTAAAGTTAGTTTAGTGTTTAACGCCCGCTTTTACTACATATGACACCGCAGGCCATGACACTAATGATACATGAGATGAAGATGGAGCACCGGGGGAAACCGGAGGTCCCGGAGAAAACCCGCCCCAGTGCCGTGTTGTCCACCACCAATCTCACTTTGCGGTCGCCTGGGATCGAACCCGGGCCGCTTTGGTGAGAGCTAAGCGATCTAACCACTGAGCCACGGCGCGGCCCATCTATAGGTATTACATAACATGTTCAACATAAGGGTTATGCAAAATGTCAATAAAGGTATTGCATATTTAGCTACATCAATTTTATAGCCGGTTTGAAGAAACCACCATAAAGTAAATGCACCAGACTAACTAGATGGTAGATGGTAAATGTTCCACCAGATGTCTCTGATTTTGTTCATTTCAGATCACTGGAACAAAACAAAACTTGTAAGCTTGTGATGAATTAGTTTATCTGTTGTAAGGTTTTTGAAGTTCTTTAATACCACTTCAAGGGGAAGCTGTTCTTAAATTAAAATAAATAGGGGTTTCTCTTCTAGGCCTAGGGAAAGGAGAAAGACATATCGCCAAGGAAACAGGGTAAATACTGGCATACAAGAGAAAGATTTATCTAACAGGGAAATTGAAAGAAGGCTATTAATTGATCATACAAGTGTTAGAAATACTTTGAGAAAAACAAAAGCAATTTGGTATGGCCAGTTTGAGACATAAATGTGGATGGATAAATATACCAGTCCACGGATTAAGGTTATGGTATAAACATGACAGAAAAGTTCTAGGCAGATTGCTTCTGAGGTTCAGATGGCTCTGTGTTTATCAGTATAACACCAGATAGTATTAAGATATCTTAAAGACATGAATTTTACAAAGAAAACGCCCCATAAAAAGCCACATCTCACAACGAAACACGTCAGTGACAAAACTTTTCGCAGCAACGCATAACTGGACTGCCGAAGACTGCTACAACGTTATTTTCTCAGAAGAAAAGCAGTTTAATTTGTATGGTAAAGGACTCTCGGCCAAGGCGAGTTATCTGGATCGGATTTTCTTTTTCACGGGTTTCCCTTACCCTGAAAAATGAATGTCGAGTAACTGTAAGCTCTATGGACCCTGAGCTCATTTGAGCATCATTGCACCCATTTCATTCATCGTCTGACATGACTTAAGTTGGAGGACGTAAGTTAACCCATAACCGGTATGGTGGGGTCAGGAGGACCCCAGCTAAAATTGTATACCATGTTAAACCTATTTTCTGCGCAGTTTGGCGCTGCGGTTCTCAGTACGTTTCAGGCAGTATGCTTTGAGTTGTTGAGCGTTGAGGTTGTGGTGGAAAGAGTGCATATACATCATTAGCGGTTGTTTTTCTACTTAGCGGGGTCAGGGTGACCCTACCATACTGATAACGTAGGTATATCAAATCGTATTGCGGTATGTTTCAGGATGAAAATGTCAACAGCTTACGCAAACAAAATGCATTATATTACACAAAGGAATCGGGGCCTTACTTATGTGGGAAACTTAAAGAAAAACAAGAACGAAATTCCAAAGGAGTTTTAACCATCCAAAGCCAGGAAATCTGAATCTTCACTGTTTGGATTTGGAGACAATTTAACATTGGTCTCCTATGTACCAAAACCAAAAAAGCCAGTGCTTTTGGTATCTTCGATGCACCACAGTGCTTCAGTGAACCAGGAAACAAAGAAACCTGAGATAATTGAATAGCACAGTGCCACAAAAATGAGGAATACATGCACTTGATGAAAAATGCACTCATGGTGCAACCAATATACGCTGTAGAAGGTGGCCTCTTGCTATTTTATACACAATGCTGAACATTCCTGTGCTGAATGCACTTTAAATATATTCATCATTAATGGAAAACCATAAAAAATGACGCTTCGCGATGACCAAGTCTCTGTCATGGCATCTAGTTGAACCGTTTCCACAGAGAAGGACGAGTATTTCACATCTCCCTCGAGAGTTAAGAAATAACATTGACAGGATGCTCAAATGCGAAATCCCCATGGAATTAGGAGTCGTAACAAAAAGGATTAGATGTGCAAAGTGTCCTAGAACAAAAGATAGGAAAACAAAAGTATGCTTTGTAACTTGCAGTACACCAATATATAGCGAATGCTCAAGAGTTATTTTGAGGATTGCTTGTAAACACCTACTGTGTTAATAATAAATAAACACTAGTAACACAACTCCACTATTTACTTATCTTGTTCAAATCCTGGGACCGGTTTCAAAGCAAAACATCTGCTTCATCCTCAACCACTCAGCTTGACACTCACCAACTAACTGACTGAGTGACTGACCTTGACCACTAACGGAGTTTGAAGAATAGCTCCTTATCTAACTGCCATCTACCAGGGACAACACAAACTTATTGATGACATCTAGTGGAGGGATATCAAAATTCATTACGCGATCCTTATTTTTCAAAATAAATATCTTCTCCCAAACCATTAAATCTATCGGTTCTTTCAATTGTTTCAATAATTTAACTTCTGGATTCACTTCATGATTATATGACCAAAAATAATCAGCCACTGCGATTTCTCTGTCTGTCTATATTTAATATTTCTAAAATGTTCCTTCGCTCTGGTTTCTAAATTACGCTTGGTCCTACCAATATAGATCTTGTCGCATTCTAAACAGTTAACTTGATAAATACCAGATATTTTGTTGTCTGAAATTTTGTCTTTTTTAGAAAACTGTAGTAAAGTCTTTATACTGTAATTACTTTGAGGTGCTAGTATTATACCCACTTCTTTTAAAATTTTTAGGAACTTTTTATTAGCCCATGGATGAGTAAATTTTTTGAAAATATAATCATTTTTACTTTTTTAACAGTGGAAACATAATTAACATTTTTTTTTATATTTAAATTTTTCTACTCTTCTGATTATAAAATCTTTATTCAAGCCGTTAATTAAAGAAGTGTTTATAATATGTTTATATTCCGCATTAAATTCTTCTTCATTTAGAGGTATGTTTATCAATCTGTAAATCAAACTATTAAAAACAGCAAATTTGTGTGACATAGGGTTAAAACTTTTATTTTTATATAATTATTCGTGTGAGTTGACTTTCTATAGATGCCAAAATTTAATTTATTGTTATTTTTTTATTATCTTTAGATCTAGAAAGGGGATGTAACCATTGTTCTCAATTTCTATTGTGAACTTGATAGCTTTATCCTGTGAATTTAGAATTTTTAAAGCATCATCTATATATCTCAGGAACTATGGCAAAAATGTCATCTACGTATCTACCATATTTTAAAAGTTGAAGGAAAATCTTTAGTGACTTCTATTTCAAAAAAACTCATAAATAGATCAGCAAGAAAGGGTGAAAGTGGAGTTATGTTACTAGTGTTTAGTTATTATTAATACCTAGTTTACTTCACTGTCAGCAGCTTCAGTTTTTTACATAATCTACTGTGTTTTTGTCCAATCGCTATATCCATTTCGTTTTAAACATCTTTATTAGTTACTATTGATCTTTAATTTCATTCTTCAAACCTTGTTTCCAGAGTAAATCATGTAATTTGATTCAAAATAGCTGATTTTTAAAACTATCATCATTCGACTACTGAGTATTACATATATGGTAAAAAATGATCCTGTAGACATGTATGCAGAAGCTTCGAATGTAGTTTATGCCTAATTAATCCCTAAATATAACTGAATATTACATTTGTGTTTAGTTTATTATGATTTATCATCCCTTATCATTCACAATTGTCAAAACTGAAATGGGGACCTCCTGACCCCACCATAACATTACAAAAGCTGCACCATACCGGTTACGGGTTACAAAGATCACGTAGTTAGTGCCCGTTCCACAAGCCTTACATCTATAGCAGCACCGCTTAATTGAAACACTGAAATCAAAATTTTTCCACTCAGCTTCACACGTATTTTGGAATAATAAGCCTGTACTTTCACCCAGTGTTTCTCCGTGCTGCCATTTATCCCTCCTTTTTATCAAGATTCTTAACCTTTTGTGGCAATCTCCTACTGCCTCTCTTAGGTTTTCCCCTCTTCTACACTGGCTTTTATGCCATTGTTTTCCGTTTCATTCTCTTCTTTTTATCTTGTAGTGTATACTCCACGACACTTGGCAAGCTGCCCTGGTTCAGTCTACATTGTTGCTCTGCTCGGGCATGCCTGCTGCTTTCTGATCGGAAGTTTTAGAACTGTGTGTCAAGCTGCACTTTATTTCTGTTTAACAGTAGCTATTATAAGTATTAATTAGAGCATTGTTTTCTTTATTTCTTTCTCCTTGAGTGCTAATTAAGGAGGAATCATTTAGGGAAAAATGACTCATAGCAACTGGCTTCTCCACTAAGCACTAAATAGTGAGAATATTTTGATACCAATTAGGCTAAAGGAAAAGGATTTTCGGAATAAAAATATATATGTATAATGTGTGCAAACGCGTATGTTGTGTGTGCCCGCCTCGGTAGCGTGGTGGTAGAGCGTCTGCCTCACGCTCAAGAGGTTCTGGGTTCGAATCTCGGTCAGGGTAAGTTACCTGGATAAGGTTTTCTCCCGGGTTTTCCCTTATCCTGAAAGACGAATGTCGGGTAACTCTAAGCCCTATGGACCCTGGGCTTATTTGAGCATCATTTCACCCATTCCATTCATCGTCCGATATGACTTAACGTTGGAGGACGTAACGTAATTTACAAAAAAAAAAAAAAAAAAAAAAAAAAAAAAAAAAAAAAAAAACGCGTATGCTTTGTAAATAGGATTAAATATGATAAGTCCACTGAGATTAAAACTTGGAATTTAACTTAAGATCTTCTAAAGACGCGACATGAATAATAAGAAAATATTCCATTTCAAAGTGTTGTTTTTATAGAAAGCTTTGGGTTATTTTAAAAATGACTTAACAAACTCTATTAATTTTCATAACATGCGTAACTATAATTTAATATTTTGGGAATATACCTGCGTAATCGTCTTCATTCTAAATGATTTCTGCCTAAATAATAAACCAGAAGGAATACACAAATTCTTATTGATTTATGTCTTTAAACACTTAAAATATTAAATACAATTTTTGCGTTTGCAACTTCTTTAACTTCCATTACATAGCAACAAATTCGTGAAACAGCTGACTATCGCTTGTCCACTACTCCTATTTTACTTACAAGGAACAATTCACAACTAATTTCGAACAAATGAGCATGTCAATTAACATTAAGTGGATACAACAGTAAGGGTATATAGTAATACTTGTTTAAATTGTTAGAAAAATAACGTAAATGTAATACTAAATCTCACTTTACATACGTATAGAAGGAATTTTACTTTTGTTATTGACAAAAATTATAACAAATGTATATTCCTAGAGAAGCTAAGAAAAATTTCTCAAGAACAGTAATATTTAAGTTACATAAATATATTTAGGTATGCGTCTCACAGGCTTCCAATGCAATAATGAATGATTCCTGGGTTTGAATGCATAAATTTTCAAAATCATGAGTTATTGCATAGAGAATGGAAAACATTACATGGCAATACACAGGCTGCAAAGTTTGAAAATTATAAAATAAGTTAGACTAATAATTTGGCCGTAAACCTTTCTGAGCTAGACTTTATTCTGAAAATTCTTAGGTTTAGTAATTTGCAACCTAACATCTTCTTTACCAGGCAGGTTATACGGGATAACAATAAATGAAATAGATAAAACATAGCTCAAACGATCCTAGATATTTTATACCTTGGAGTAACCCAGTATTCTAGTTATGAGCGTAAGAACTTTTTTTTTCCTTTTATTGTAGTTTACGTCCTCGAATGTTAAGTCATATCGGACGGGGAATGAGTTGGGTGAAATGATGCTCAAATGAGTCCAGGGTCCATGGAGCTTAGAGTTACCCGACATTCGTCTTTAAGGATAAGGGAAAACCCCGGGAAACCGTATCCAGCTAACTCACCCTGATCGACATTCGAACTCGGGACGTCTTGAACGTGAGGCAGACATGCTACCATCTACGCTACCAAGGCGGGCAAGAACAACTTTAGTAAAGTCCTTTGCCCGCCTCGGTAGCGTGGTGGTAGAGTATCTGCCTCACGTTCAAGAGGTCCCGAGTTCAAATCTCGGTCAGGGTGAGTTACCTGGATAAGGTTTTTCCAGGATATTCCCTTATCTTGAAAGATGAATGTCGGGTAACTCTAAGCTACGAGGGCTATCCAGAAAGTAGATTACGTTTTCGTCTGTTTCCGCTAGGGGCGGAGCTAGCGCGGCCATCTTGGGGTCAGAGCGTTGCGCAGCTCAGTCGGCATCTAGCCGTGCTAGTGAGAGGTTCGTGCTGTGCTCCGTTCAGATACTGTGACGGTTTGAAATGTCTGCGTTAATTGAAAATCCCGCGAGCTGCGAGGTGCGTGCAGTAATAAGGTTTCTGACTGCAAAAAACTGTAAACCGATAGAAATCTATCGGCAGCTTTGTGAAGTGTATGGGGACAACATTATCACTGAAGGTGGAGTGCGTCAGTGGGTCATCAGATTTAAAAATGGCCGAACCAATGTTCACGACGAAGATCGAAGTGGGAGACCCAGCATAGTGACTGCCGAACTTGTCGAAAAAGTCGATGCTAAAGTCCGTGAAAATCGAAGGTTCACAATAACGGAACTTTCTTTGAGTTTTCCACAAATTTCGCGAAGTTTGTTGCACGAAATCATCAGCGAAAAGCTTGGTTACCACAAGTTTTGTGCAAGATGGATTCCAAAAATCTTGACAGAGGACCACAAAAATCAGCGAATGGCTGCAGCGTTGAACTTTTTGGACGTTTACCATAAGGATGGTGACTCTTTACTCGATCGCATCGTTACTGGTGACGAAACATGGGTGAAACACGTGAACTGTGAAACGAAATTGCAATCAATGCAGTGGGGGCACACAAGTTCTCCCCAAAATCCCAAGAAATGCATGCAAACAATGTCGGCAAGGAAGATGATGGCGACTGTTTTTTGGGACAGAAAAGGTGTGATTTTGGTGGACTTCCTGGAAAGAGGCACTACAATAAACTCTCAAAGGTATTGCCAAACTCTCCAAAAACTCAGAAGAGCCATTCAAAACAAGCGCAGAGGAATGTTGAGCTCTAAGATCTTGTTGATTCACGACAACGCCCGGCCCCACACGGCAAATGTCACTCGTGAAGTTCTTGAATCTTTTAAGTGGGAGTTGTTTCCTCATCCGCCGTACAGTCCCGACCTGGCACCGAGCGACTTCCACCTATTCCCAGCAATGAAGAAGTGGCTGGCTATGCAGCGTTTTGATGACGACGCACAGCTGCAAGAAGAGGTAACGAAGTGGTTGAAGGCGCAGGCGGCCGAATTTTTCGACGAAGGAATTTCCAAGCTCGTACATCGCTACGATAAATGCCTTAATTTGAATGTTGACTATGTCGAAAAGTAGTATTTGAGTGTGGCTTTCATCTGTATATAATAAAATTTGTTTCCTATACTTTGTTTACTTTTTATTCCGAAACGTAATCTACTTTCTGGATAGCCCTCGTATATGGATCCTGGACTCATTTTAGCATCAGTTCACCCGATTCATTCATCGTCCGATATGACTTAACGTTGGAGGACGTATATTACACAAAAAAGTAAAGTCCTTATCTGGATAACTCGTTCTACCTCAGATTTGCACTCGAAACTGCCAATATCAGGCAAATATATTGCATCAATATCACATAGATAGATTAGACAAATCAGTTTGGTTTGCAATCACTGGAATAAATTAAGACCACCCAAAACGGTTTAATTCTATTTTATTTCCTCTGCCGCATAACTGATAGAAGTAGTAAGCATTCCACTTAAGAAAAATCAAACAGTTGATAGAGTCCCAAGAATCAAAATATTCAAGAGCGTATATGTAAATATTTAAAATAAACCAAAACTTGATACGTAAATCCTCCAAATAGCTATAAGAAATTTTTAAAAAGTTCCCTCATCTCAAATTACTTTACATGCGTAAATTTTTGTTACCTTTTACTTTCCGAAAACGTATTTAACAGTTGTACTTAAAATACTAGGTGTTTAACCTGAAGTTAATAGCAAAATCCTGTGAGATCACTCATTTGAATAAATTTTATATAATACTAGCCGACCCGGCGAACTTCGAACCGGCAATAAAAGTTCTCTAAACTTATCTATATAATAAAACAAATTCGTTTTAGTTATTTATTCTGCAATTGGGGGTGAAGTTTAAATACAACACAATTACACATAACTTAATTTAAAACTTTCTAATGAACAATATTTTTTGTCTTTTTGTAGTGCATAAATATATAAAGAAAATGCTTTTCCGACGCGCCAAAACGCGAAGTATAATTGTCCATGAGAGAAACAAGGAAACTCCAAGTTGATTCCGCAAACTTTCAACGACTGCCCTTGCGATTTATATATAGCCATCGCAAAGGCTAAACGCAAGGGAAACTGTACACGCTTAGAATCAAACGGTAAATCCGCTGGTATTCCGATGATTCCAAAGGAATTAAAATAATTTTGTGCTAATTCAAATCACATTCTCGATTATTCACAAACACAAATTATAAAGAAGGTATCCAAGGATTTAGGATCTTATTGTATTTGTGGAAATCATTTTTAAGGTGTCCCTTACGTCTTATTTGACTGCCCATTGTTCTGTTTTGAAAGATACGAACTTGAATTATTGTTTCAATCCTTAGGTAACACGTTTTCAAAACCACTTACACTTATTTTGATGAATTACAAAAGTTACATATATCTCGTGACTCTCTACAAAAAAAAAAAAAAAAAAAAAAAAAAAAAAAAAAAAAAAAAAAAAAAAAAAAAATCAACCTAAAGGATACATCTTGATGTTTACTGTTTGTCAGCTTGATATTGAATTTTGTTATGTTTTTGTAAATTGTATTATATTTATAAATTTGTATACTATATTCCTAATATACCTTTGGGTAAAATAGGAATAAAAATCGGATAATAAATAAATAAGTAGGTAAGTAGGTAGGTACGTAAGTAGGTAGACAGGCAGGCAGACAGACAGGCAGGAAGGAGGGAGGCAGGCAGGCAGGTAGGTCGGTCGGTCGGTCGGTCGGTCGGTCGGTCGGTCGGTCGGTCGGTCGGTCGGTCGGTCGGTCGGTCGGTCGGTCGGTCGGTCGGTTGGCCAGCCAGCCAGCCAATCAATCAATCAATCAATCAATCAATCAATCAATCAGGTGACACTTTGGCCGTAGTAGCTCAATGGTTTAGAGAGGCTGGACGGAGACCGGAAGATCCGTGGTTCAAATCCCGGCTATGGCATTGAATTTTTCAGTCTGGCTCTACTCATTCATAGTGCGTCCTACACACGGCTAGTGTGAAAGAACAGTTAATTTCCAAATATTTGCAGTGTTAAAGTGCGTTCAGAAATTATTTTTGTGTCTAATCTTCGAAAGGTACATCATCATGATACACAAAAGAAATTTCAGTCTTGATAACAAAAGATAAACGATATTTAATAAAATATGGTAAGTGTGAGGCCGCGCCGTGGCTTAGTGGTTAGACCACTTGGTTCGATCTCAGGCAACCGCAAAGTGAGATTTGTGGTGGACAACACGGCGCTGGGACGGGTTTTCTCCGGGATATCCGGTTTCCCCCGCCATCTCATTCCACCGGTGTTTCATCTCATGTACCATCAGTGTCACCGCCTGCGGTGCCGTATGTAGTAAAAGCGGGCGTTAAACACTACACATTTCATTATAGTAAGTGAAATAGCTTTGAAGGCTTTGGCAAGAAGTTGAATATCTTTCTACTTTGTAATGCTTTTGTGTGTTGAGAATAAAAGAAGGTGTATATGTTCCATTAAATTTTGTGTGTATTTTTGTATTTAGTTAATAACTCGGTCCATGATCACTTCAGGTTTCTTTCCCAGCTTTTAAATCTTTTTTTGGACTTACACAAATATTTCAAAACCAAAATTAGGTAAATTGATTCAGCCGTTCTCGAGTTTTTGTGAGACTAACAAACGTCAATTCATTTATTATATATAGTGCAAATATAAATTGTAGGGGATAGAAAAGAAAGGTACTATTAAAAATTTTAAGCTACATGATTTATTAAAAACAAATCTACTGTTAACTATATTCGTATCATTTGTTATGTTTTACTATAATTTACTTAAACTTAATAAAGTTTACTTTATCAAACACTTTAAACATTTTTTTTTTTCAACTGAAAATTTATTCTGCTAATTTACTTCTACTCTTTCTCAAGGTCAAGCAAAGAGAACTTCAAGGATATATTTAACACTTCAGCCTGTTGTACCCATCTTGTATCTACTTAAACTGAAATGAATGAACATTACTTTCTGCTAACATTACAAGAATTATGTAGAAGAGTGTGCTTTTGAATCATAATGAATGGAAATTACAGCAAAGGCCATGCTCTAAATGCACCTCTCGTGTCATTAACGAACAATCTGTGCCAATTTTCTTCTTTACATCACTATTTAGAGACGTTTTTCTACCTTGGAGTTCGTAAAAGGAAAAAGAAAAAGGACGAACCTGCAGGCATTTGCAGGGAGAGAGGTTCGAAGTTGGAAACAATAGGCTTTCACGGAGCACTTCTTTGCACGTCACGGCAAGGAACTCGTGAAACGTGGTTACTGATGCAAATGGAATGGTTCACCACCAAGCAGCACTTTCAGCGACACACGATTCTCCCTAGGGCTCCATCATTTACAACCTGACGCTTGATATCATCTCGCTTCAACTGTCTGCCCTCAGGGATCGAGCCAAGATCTGCCTTGTAATGGATATCTATTTTTATCTAAATTTAACAGCATAGTGGCCGAACTTTCCTTCCGTTAAACCAAGTAAATAGAACGGAATCATGTGATTTGGCAATGCATCGGTGCTCTTGCCTCCAACCAGAAACCAGAGATGGAATAATTCTTTAAAGTGGTTGAATTTACGACTACACAGACATATCTTGTAGTAAAGTCTCGAAATCGCGTAGGTGGTTGCGTGTCTGCCTCACGTTTAACAGGTCCCGAGTTCGAATCTCGGCCAGGGTGAGTTACCTGTATAAGGTTTTTCCGGGGTGTTCCCTGATTCTGAAAGACGAATATCGGGTAGCTCTAAGCTCCATGGACCCCAGACTCATTGCAGCATCATTTCACCCATTTCATTCATCGTCTGATATAACTGAATGATGGAGGTAACTGACCAAACAAAAGTATATATATATATTCAACTGAAGTAGACCATATAGGATAATTTTTATGTACAGGTCGGACAATGCTTTTGTGCCAGTGAGAACCGTGTGCGCACTGGTCTAACGCCAGTTGCCGAGCCTACACTCTCGGTCATGCGCAGTACCCTGAAATGGTCAGTATCGTGCGAAATATGGCCGTGCTGCATTGTCTCCCATCTTCCAGCGCCAGCAGAAGGTGCAAGTGACGTTAGGGTGTAGACTCTCCTCAGTGCGCAAAGAAAGTAGGTCACCGGCACAGAACCGCTGTCCGAGCTGTACATACAACCCCCATAAATGCCAGCTGGGAGAGGAAGTTTCGGAAGCAAATGTTCCAAGTTAAATTCCCTGGTATTTGCCATTTATAACGATTGCGAAAAACCTGAAAAGAAAGAAGGATAATGAAACAAGAAAATAGAAGGAGAAAAAAAAGAGATAAATAAATACGGAAAGAAGGAAATATGTAAAGAAGGAAAGAAAAAAGTTGCAAAGAAGGAAAGGAAGAAAGAATGAATACAGGAAAGCCGGAAAGCAAGAAAAAGCAAGAAAGAGGGAAAGGAAGAACGAGAGAGAAGAGAGAAACAAAGAAACAAAGAGAGAAAGATACAAAGAAAGAAAACGCGTTAGAAACAAATGAACTCATGCTTACAGGCGAATTGGATATAATAGAACGCGAAATTAGTTCCGCTCCCAGTCTATTCAGTCAGGTATACCCAACGAGTTGTTATCATTTCTTTTTTGAGTGCTCAGCGTGTCCCGGTGCAAAAATGAACGCCATTTTAATTGCTTCACTGATTGTTGCCTCACAGTACTTCTACGCAGCCCAGATTTGCACCATATATCGATATGGTATCGAGTAATACAATGAGAAAATATTTTCTTAAAATTAAAGGAGTTAAAAGTTCAAAGCGGAAGAAACAATGTGTAAAAGCCTTTCGCAATTATTAACAAAACAATGACAATAATGGTACTAAGGAAATAACAATTACTACAACAATGTCAAAGTCTTCCTAGAATTGGTATAAAGAACTCTGTGCTTTCATTATTGACCCTTTGGTGTGCACGGTAGATAGAGTAGATAATGCATAGCCCGCAAAAGCTACACTCAGACTTCGGTTGCGTTGCCATGGGGCAAAAACACGCACGTGTATGCGTATATGTCTGAACAGCTTAAACAAAAACAAAGCCACCCTAAGTGTTTAAGTACAGCAGCATTCATAGATCGGAATTGATGATTTTCATGAGAATGACCCCACGGAAAACTATCCCTTACATGGAATGTTTTTCAAAATAGCTTATAGATTCTAAAAAAAAAAAAAAAAATGTTACAAATTGTGGCCAAAATGTCTTTGCAAATTAAGTACTCATTTTATCAAAGCATGATACATTTCTAAGGAAACCGCTCTCCTTTGTTGCTGGCTTGTAACCATTAGTCAAAAAGGTCGACCCTCATGAACAGGGTGAGAGGCAGTGTAGCCAGTCTTTTGGTCGCTTCATTTCCTGCAGATTTATACCATGTAAACCCGAACTTCAAGGAGAGAAATTAAGAGAAAGAAATTTCATCAACCTAGGCTCAGAATATCCGTTTTCACGCCCAAGAATGCCGTGACATAATAAATTGCAGTGTCTCTCCTTAAGAGGGTAAAAAAGTTTTTGCTTTCGTGATATAAGTTATTATACTTTGATGTCATTCATTTCTACACAGTAATTTCTTCAAGTATTCTGGCAGCAGACAATCACAAAAAATAAGGTCACATCTCTCAATGGAAACTGAGGAATCATGGCGAAAATCTTTTGGTCAGAGTTACTCCAGCCACGGAAATGAGAAGTCTAGAGAAGGAGAAGTCGGGAAGTAAAGAGGATATGGAAAAGGCAGGCATTAAGGAAGGGATAGGCAAGCCGTCAAGAGAAATCCCCCGGGTCAAGGCAAAAGGAACTGGTAAAGGATGATGGAGTACCAGGCAGGAAACCTGCAAAAGGGATGAAGCTAAGATACACTCCATAAATATGTCTACCCTACAGAGAACAAAACGCGACCAAAGTTAATATTAACTAGTGACATATAACGTTTAGAAGATAGTGCTTGAGAACGTTATGATATTCTATATCGTCTACAGCCTCCATAGTAACACCGTAAAAATCACTGGCAATACCAACTCTGACATAAGGATCAGAAACATGACATTAGAAATTTGTAAACGCAACAGCTGGGTATACTGAAAAAGACAAAAACACAGTCAAGATTCAGGAAAGAAAAATGAATGAATGAATTAATTAATTATTGTACATATTCCAAAATTTCACAATTTACAACTTTAGGCAACATTTTTTTGTGTTTACCTTATTGCTACCTTGGCTTACATGGCACACTGATCTTCTGCTCTGGCAGGTAGCTCTTAACCTTCATGCCTCCTTGTTACTTAATTAGCCTCTTTCTTCCCCCTTTACATTTCTTTCCCATTTTTATTTTAATTTCTGTAAGAGCTCACCAATACTTCTTACCTTATTTTCCTCCTTTCCTGTTAACATTTTATAGCTACTATTCTCTTTTATACATTCACCCATTCCTCCTCCCAAACCTTTTTTCTCCTCATTGCAACCTCCTGGCATTCTGTTACATAGTGTTCTATGCTTTCTTTTCCCCCACACAATTCACAAATACCCTTTCCCTACCTCTTATCCCTCTTAGGAATATTGTTCCTGTTCTCATCCAAGCTAGCCCTTCTCTCTCTTGCCTATTACAGTAATCTACATATGCCTCCTGACCCGGGTTTCTTTTTATTTGTTTGGGACATTGTAATGATTTTATATTTTCTAGACTTCCCCTTATTTCCTGCCTTTCTGTATCTTCTTTTCTGTTACCAATTTACCCACATCGCTTGTATTCCTTTCCTCTAATCTCCATGTATCTCCCATTCCTATCTCTGCCCACCACTATTTGACTTCTCTAATCTTATTTGCTGTCTCATGCATAATTTCATAATTTCCCCTTTTTCTTTGGCAAAACACTTATACCAATATGTTATTATCGTTTCCATTATTATTCCATTTCTTCATGTCTTTCCTAATTCTACTAAAGCTACTTCCCTAGCTGCTGATCTTGGTAAGCCTAGTAGCTCTTTACAAGACCTTCCGTAGTTTTGGTCCATCCTTCATTTACCTATGGGCACCCCCAGATCTTCACTGCATACAGCATTTTGGATTCAACTAGTACTTCATACATTCTTTCTAACCACCTGGTTTTCATTTCTATCTTACATTTGCATATTTTTATCCCATTGATTGCCGGCCTTCCTTCTGCTTCAATTTTTCTCCTGTGTGCTCCCCACTTTCATTTGTTACTCAACCTCATTCCTAAGTATTCAAATGCATTGACCACTTCTACCTTATGCCAGTTAGTACCCACTTTATATCCTTGTTAGTTTAGCTCGCTGCTTGAAGACTATAACTTTCGACTTATTTATGTTTATTTTTATAGGAAAGAATTAAAAGTAAAAGGAATAAATGATATTGCTAACAGAAATCAACACGAAAAACATGTTCAAAGGATAAATAATAAAAGAACACCTAGATTTTAAAACCTCACAAATTTAGAGAGAATATTAAGTTACACACCAACAATATAATTGGTAAAATCGTGGAGTCCAGATATAAAGATAAATAATTCCGACAATACGAGCAGGAGGTGGAGACGGCTAGCCATATTCTAGCTCCATGACTGTCCATCAAGCCTAAGAGAAACGATACAGTAGTGAATGAAAAGCACGCTCTGCTGTTACCTGAAGTTCTGCATGCTTGTCATACCCCACCAACGTTTTAACTTACTGTTCCTATAATTTATGACCCAATGCTATTCTAACTTAATGGTATTCTTCGATACAGTTTTATACTAATTGGCTTCTCCTCAACTACTAAATCGCCTCGCTAATGACTATCTGATGACAAACGTCTACAATATTTAGCTAATGGATTGACTCATATTTATTACATGTTTTGATTTTAATATTTGGAATTTGTTGCAATTATTTAGCTACTCCCTGTAATTTCTTCATGTGTATGTGTGTTCCAACACACCCCATGTGACAACCTTGGCCCACGGGGTAAACTCGTCCCACCACGTGATGGCCGGACCCATTTCTCAGGTGGAGGCACCCAGAGGGCGGTGTCCATGGTGGACATTACCTCCAATGATAGGAGGACCTACAGCTTATACCGTGGACTCCGAACCACGTTGGGTATAGGGAACCTCTGCATGTACTAGGCAGAGGTGAATACGTGGATAGGGCCAAGTTAAAGTTGCCAACCCCAGAGCCCGGAATCGAACTCGGGATCCTTTGTACGGGAGCCGCGAACGAAACCACTACTCTACCCCGGCGCCATTCATTTCTTCATAAAGTTATGCAATGTTACCAGTCACTAATTCCGGTATCAAACTTCGCATCAGTCCAGAATCCCGAAGGAAAACATATCATTCGAAAGCAGATTCACATAATCGAAACAGCACTAAAGATGTGTCATACAGAGCTTATTAAAGTGTGGTGGTAACATTTATTTCATTTATTCTGTGGCTGGGAATAGGAGCTCTAGGCTCCACCCAAGAAGAAGACAGTTATTAGCGGTGTGACGTCAGCTCCGTTAGCTCTCACGGCCAAATTTGCTCCTGAACGAAATACAGGTTAGCGTGTGACGTCACCGCAATGTCAAAGAAATAGTTTCATATGCGCGGATTCCAACAGTGTAGGAAAGACAGGAAATCTATCGGGTGTTAATAATATGTACAACTTACATCTTGGGAGTTGTAATATTAATGCTAACTGCTTTAATTACACAATCTGTCGTCACAGTTTATAAACAATTACATTTTATCTCTGTGCTATGAGAAAATATATAAAACTTCAACTCGTAGTTTATTTGAAGGTCAGGCATGTTTTAAAGTTAATAAAATAAAACAAAGTAATTTTTTCTACAAACTATACGAGACCCACTCAGCAAATTATTCGTGGATATTTTCCGACACTTTCGTTTCGTTTTTATTTAACTAGTTTATCAATTTCACACAGCATGGAGGTGTCGTTGAAGTTGAACTCTGCTCCATGGAACAGGGGCTTTCGACTTGTTGCCATCCCGGGACACAGTCCCTTAATGGCATTATGTGGGGATTAAGACATCGGCCGGTGGGTAGATGGTTGCCCTTTGTACTGTTTTTTATGTATGATTAGAAAGAGAAGAAATATAAAGATAGAAATGGTATGTAATGAGGATGTTAAGATTTATGGTAAGCCTAGGGAGGTTCTTGGGTGTTTGTAGTTAGCCCCGGGGTCTATATCATATTTCCCGAGACCCCTGATGATATGGTTGAAACTGGATGGTAGGTCAGAATAGAACTTATGTGAAAGATTTAGGATGTAGTTGTAGAGAGTGGGAAATGAGAGGTCATTGTGTAAGTTTATGTTGGGGATATACCATTCAGCAACTGTAACAATTTTGAGGTAGTGGTTTTGCAGGACCTGGAGTTTAAGTGTAAGGATGCTGCAGCACCCCAGACTTGACATGCGTAAGTTAAATATCAGGACGTAATGTAAGACTTGAAGCTTTCACGGCGAGCATTGCTAATCAAGACTTCGCGGGTGATCAGCCGTGTCAAATTAATAAACGTCAAGCTTTCGGCCATTGTAAACTCCATGGCCTTCCTCAGGATCCTGAAGAAGGCCATGGAGTTTACAATGGCCTAAAGCTCGACGTTTATTAATTTGACACGGCTGATCACCCGCGAAGCCTTGATTTGTCAGGACGTACTGTCTGGGAAATTTGCAATGGACGAGTGAATGTTAGATCGTGAACCGACAAGGTACTTCGGGGTTTGGACTTAGGTAATTGCATTGTTCGCACACATATGTTGAGCCAAACGTACACAATGTCCATGCAGGAAGTGAATACAACCTCGGAAATCTGGTTTGGGGGACATTCTTGTAAAAATCAGCCAAGTCTTTCTTGTGTGTATATTTGTCCTTCAATAAATCGTCACAATGTAAGTTTAAAGCCCCATTAGGTACCTGGCAGCTACATTGTTGTCATCGCTTGTGCTAAACCTGACTGAACCCGCAGATTCTGTACTCATAGCGCCATTTATATAGGCAACTTGGTAATACACGGCTCTTGACGTCACACGTACTGCAGGCCTCGCCCCAGGCTGAAATACGTCATAACTCTCGAAGCTGTCTTCCTCTGCTCCAATTTAATTTGCTAGAATTTAATTTAAATTCTAACAGAATATGGTTAATATCAAATTAGTGAAACACAAACGCTGTTTTTTTAGACAAGCAGTTAATGCATTTTAATGGAAAGGGAATAAGTAGGTTAATTACATGTACTTCTACTTTTACACATTTAAACTGTTCTGTAATGTCGGAAAATTACAAAAAGTATTTTAAACGAATTACAACAATTACAGATTGTTTAGATTTTAAATATAAAATTTTAATAAAATACGTTAGGCATGAATGACAGCAGGAGATGTTCCAAGGAAAAAATAAAAATACTGGACTAAGAGAAACCATTGCAACTGTGTAATGTACAACAGCTAAACTACACACTAAATTTTAAATGAAGCATTTTCTGTGCAGAACTCCTGGAAAAGTTAACCGCATTTGAACTTTTTCCTCCCCGATTCACAAGCGCGTTACATCAAAGAGTTTTATTATGACGCACGTGTAAACACAGAATTAGCTGTGGAGGTTTTATCGTTTTGCAGGAACGTTTCTCTTAAACACGCTTCTCACAAAGGGGCTGTTAATTCGCACAGCATGCGATAGGTTTAGCCGGACAATGCTCATCAGCCCCCTGGCGTTAACCGAAACGAAATTCAAAGGATCTGAATTGGAAAACTTTGGCAGGTATCTGTCTGAAACGCCAAAGCCAGAACCTGTGAAAGAACGCTTCCAGCAAGTAGGAACTCTACTTGTTGGTCTAGCATAGCTCTGTTTACAGCCGCAAAGATGAAGCCTTGGTTATTAAAACCCGAAACATTATACAGCAAACCTGGGCACATTCTACTTAAAGAGATGGAACGTTAAAATTAATCTATACTGCTCTTATCAGGCTCAAAGGATTCTCTTGTGCTAACGAGCAGACCCCGCTTGCTTCCATAATAGCTTTCAGGCTTACTAATAGGATTTAATATCACCCAAAAATAAGGTTCTAAAATTTTTGAAATTCAGAATCCTTAATCGATATTCAGAATAAATGTTATTTTCGTTGAATTAATACCTCGTGATTTTCAAGGACATAGGGTACAAAATTCCTACTTGTACATGGTGTTCAATTTTATGTGACTTTACCGCGCAAAATTTGACATGAATAGCATCGCTGAAGGGGAGAGTTTATATACGATTCCCCTAGCGATAAGCGATCGTATTTGATGTGCTGACAGAAGCTCTTAGGCCTCCTTCTACCGCCAAGTAAATATACTATTTGAGAGGTGGGTCTGACCGCGTAATATAAAGGTGCGGAGTTTCCCCTTCTCCATAGACACAATAACTGTTTAAAAAAAACCTATATACTGCAATGTAATGCACTCCAAAGCTCATTATGCAGCCATAAATGTATACCATGAAGAATATACAAAATGATAAGTCAATTAACGCTTATTTCACAATGAACATCTGTTTTTCTGTTACAGTAGACATATATGTATATTGTAAACCTGTCACATGAAATAGAAATACGAGGTATCATTCGTCCAGAAAGTAAGTTCCGTTTGGTAATAAAATTAAATAGTGTACGGATACATAAAAATTCTTTATTGTACAGAATTCTAAAACTCTTAAACTACTTTTCCACATAGCTGCCGAAATTTTTCAGGCATTTGTCATAGCAAGGCACAACTTTTTGTATACCTTCTTCATAGAAGTTTGCCTCCTGTGTCTTCAACCAGTTGGAAACATTTTCTTTCCGCTCTTAGTCATTGTTGAAGTGTTGACCGCCAAGGAAAGATTTGAGATGCAAAAACAGATGAAAGTCGCTAGGAGGGAGGTCAGGGCTGTACGGCGGGTGGTCAAACACGCCCCAGCCAAATCCCTGTAGGATGCTTTTCGTCGCATTTGCAGTGTGTGGTCGTGCGTTGTCGTAAAGAAACAACATCTTTTGACAGCATTATTCGGCGCTTATTCTGTATTGCACGGCGCAATCCTAGCATTCAGAAAACGAATCGAAAATCTGATTTCATAAGCGGCGGGATTTTCAATCAACACCGACATTGTAAACAAGCACAACAAAACGTACGGGGCTGACAGCGATCTCACAATGGCGCACGTTTCTTCTTGATACAGAGCGTCTACCGCGCTTGTGCGGAACTGCGATCGCAGCGCTGCAGTTAATATAAATATGTGTACCAGTTTCGAACGATTTAGGTAATCTTATCAATAATCCATCCTATTTTATAATATACTGTACCAAACAGAACGTACAGGGAAACGGAAATAAATATTTATTACATCCGTACTCTTGTTGCACACAGGTGTATGGAGCACAGTGAAAGTTTGATAATACAATTCATGGAGATTGGAATACGAAGCGTTCGTGTACGATTTCACGACATGTAGACAGGTATCTTAAGTCCCGTGTTTTACTGCACTCTAGCGGATAAAGCGTAAGTTATGCGCCAGAGAAATCTCGGCACTACCTTCTCCCATAAGAAGCCGTGTAGAAGCAGACATCGTAGCCCTTAACACAGGCGCTCATGAGCGTAGACGGTGCCGTTCTGGAATCGGCGCCAAGCCAAGAAATACAACCAGGACAGAGCACTTGCGTTCAAGGCGGCTATTCACACGAGGGAGCAGACATTCTGAAACAACCTTTCTTGCGCAATTCCTATAAACTTCTCTTTCTTTCGTTTTCATACATATGGCACAGCGGCTCTACCTCAGAAACCGCCCTTTCAAGGTGCAATGACTTGTCTAATTTGAATTTGTCCAATATTTCGGTTTTTACTTCTTGTACTGCACCTCTCTCTCTCTCTCTCTCTCTCTCTCTCTCTCTCTCTCTCTCTCTCTCTCTCTCTCTCTCTCTCTCTCTCTCTGTCTCTCTGTAATCTTTTGAGGATTCAGTGGAATTCAGTATTGATATTTTGGGTGAAATACATTATCTCCTCCATTAAACTTAGGTAAGTGATAAAGATAGTAAACTATGAGGTGTTTACAGCCTTGTATTTCATATCCTGTTGAAAAAATGAACAGTGATGAAGTTCCGTAGCCCTCTCACCCCCCCCCCCAAAAAAAAGAAACAAATATCACTCTACAAAAATCGAAGCATCATTCGACAAATAGGCAGCAAATCTAATTTCCGAGCTCTGAGTTTTATCTGTATATACCATTTAACTGCATGCTGAATATAAGCAACGTAATAAAGGAAGAAAAACAACCAGCGTCGAGATTATCGCTCTAATGCACCAGGTAACACGATTACCGCTTATTACACATTTTTTATCAGTTTTGATATCGTATTTTTTCCTGCGACATATTGAAATGTCCAGTTTCAAATAAAAATCAAAAAGCTTGTGCTCATTTATGCGAGTATTGATATATGTTCATTTCAGAATTACCGTGTGTGTGCTTAGCAAACTGAAAACCTTCATCAGTAGCGTTGCATATCTCGGAGTTATTCAACTGCACACTTTATTTGCAGATTACTTCATTAATTCAGTTTAAATAGTACACAATGTTAAGAATTAAATTGCATAAGGGTATAAATAAGAATTTTAGAATGAATTATTTGTGTTCGCTAGAGTAGTAAAGCTAGAATCAGACTGATAATTGCAGCGAAAATAACTAAAAATCCATGGCTAAATACCCCAATTTCACATAATATTATTTATACTGATTCTATCTTTTCATAACCAATTGGGTTTTATACAGTTTTATTATGAGTAAGTCTTAAAATATAAAGTTTATTAAAAACAATTTTAACTATTTTTTTCTATGTACAAGTCTTTTTGTGAAACGCTTTATTGCAGTTTAGACATATCCTAAGCATCAGAAAAACAATTGAATGGGATTTCTTTATGTCAAAACCCATCTCCATGCTTAATCTGAAACAAAGCCAAGCTAAAATAATCTAGTATGTTGTACTCATATGAACTTCTCCTCTAACTTTTTTACATATTAATCCCAGTAAAGAAAGTTTTATAGCTATTTCTAGTTATTCTAGATAAAATTGGATTTACATTTGTTCTGTTAGACACAGCAGAGCTTCTTTATATGCAGAGTATTTGAAATTCCACCATTTGGCCCATTTTAGCAGGTGTACCTCAAGGTTCAGAACTTGTACCACTCCCCTTTAATCTATACATTTATGATTTTCCTGCTCTGGCTCCAATTTGCACGGCTTTATATGCTGATGATACCGATGTCTTTTATTCTGACTCCGGTATCCGTCATGCCATTCACGAACTGCAAACTGCCCTGGATCGACTAGCTCATTGGTTCTCTAACTGGCACATTTCCGTCAACACAAACAAGACAGAGGTTAAGAGCTTCTCTTTACGTCCTTATAGGTATCCTCCTTTACCACAGCTACTCAGGGAACAGCTCTCAGAGTATCTACCTACCAGTGTGCCAGTGAAATATCTTGGGGTGCTACTGGACCTGTCAAACTTTCATACGAGATCTACTACAAGAGTCCGAAGACTTCGGCCTCTAACACCCGGGAAACGATGGATTCCGGGGCTCCTTCCATAGGGCAATACCTAGGGTCTCTAAAGCTCCCCATCGACAACAACGTCAAGACGAGATGGAAGTGGATGCGCCACTTATGCACGTCAACCCCGCTGGGAAGACTACCGAATAACATCGGTGGGGTCGACTGGCGATCTTGCACACCTACTAATAGCTCTGCAAGTTAGTACACGGGACGTTTTAGGCAACCCTCTGCCCCCTCTGGGCTGCCGAATCCTGGCCGGAGGTACCCGATCTCCCACAGGTGTCGGGAATACACTGCACCCCTAGAGTCCAACGCAATACGAACAACTCCCAATAGTGAGGGGCTCAAATTTTCGGCCCGAGGTTCCTCTAGTAAAGTCAGAGGTACCACGAGAGCTACGGGCCCGCAGCGCCCGCCCTACGGCAGCTGAAGGGGACGGATCCGCCCCCCTTCTTACGGAGGGTGCTCCTGGACATATACACTCGAGGGTATCTACCAAGGCAGATCCTCACAGAGTGAAGACTGATCCCCCTCTGACGACCAGGGAGTTACCGAGCTGTCCCGAAAGGGGGCCCGGCGCCTACGTGTGTCTTTCCATAGGGCGAGACCTAGAAACTAACAAAGCCCCCATCCGGACATTAAATTGATGCCTGAGGTTCTACCCCCATTAGTCCCAGACCCGTAGGACCGGAACTCGGGCCTCCTGGGTTCTTTTCCATAGGACAGTACCTATTTTATAAGCTGCCCACCCCCCGCTGCACATGGCAGCAGGATGGAAGTGGATACGCCACTTACCCGCCAATCCAAAATGGACCAGCTACCAAATAACCTTGCTAGGGCCGTCGGTGATATAGCACACCAGCTACTAGCTCTGCAGGCTAGCACCCGGGACTTATTAGGCAACCCTCTACCCCTACGGGTGGCCGTAGCCTGGCCGGAGGTACCCAATTTCCCGTGGGTGTCGGGAACGCACTGCCCCCTCGATTCCAACCCAATCCGAACAAATACCAATCGGGAGGGGCTCGAATGTTCGCCCCGAGTTTCCTCTAGTAACGTCAGAGGTACCACGTGTGCTACGGGCCCGCAGCACCCGCCCTACGGCAGCTGGAGGGGACGGATCTGATCCCCTTACGGAGGGTGATACTGGACATATAAACTTGAGGGTATCTACCAGGGAAGATGCTCACAGAATGAAGACTGACCCCGCTCTGACGACAAGGTAGTTACCGAGCTGTCTCGAAAGACCGCCCGGCGCCTCCGTGGGTCTTTCCATAGGGCGAGACCTCTTACTTGCAACGCCTACATCTGTCGGTCTGATTCACTTGTTTTTGTCTGACTCCCAAAATTGTACCCTTTACTCAACAGGCGCACCTCACTTGGTTGTGAATCCTCACTGCTTATTTACACATCTCTAGTCCGTCCCATTTTTACCTATGCAGCTCCAGTCCGAGGTGGCACCAGCAAGACTGCAGGTAATACAAAACAGGGTGCTCTGTATAGCTGCAAATGCTCCATGGTTTGTCAGAAACCAAAAGCTACACCACGAATTTGGTCTTCTACCCGTTCACCAGTACATCCGACGGCTGGCACGACCTTTCTTTTACCATCACCAGGTCTCTGGAGGTGTTACCTACAATATCGGCGCTCGCACTCGTCAACCAACTCGCCTCAAGCGTAGACTACCGCAAGATCTCCAGACTCACTCGACCCAGACGAGTGATTACTATCATACTTATTTACTTATTTACTCAACTTGTGTTACACTTATCCCACCATACTTATTAGAGGAGTGGTTCACGGATACCTCAATTGTTATGTATTCTGTATAAAAAAAATCCATTTTTATAAGCAAGAGGAAAGCGAAACATTACCTCTCTGGTAAACATATTACAGCTGCAGAAATCCAACCAATAACAAAGAATATCTAGGAAATTGTTAACACCACAAAATTGCCATTATTAAACATAATAAAATTGTTTATTAACGAGTTCAGTGAATATTTCTTTTGACTTTGCTTATCTCTTATGATTTACGAGATATGCAAAAGTCGTTAAAAATAAAATAGACTTCAGAGGCTTTACCGAGATCCGAAAATATAATTATTTTGCTCGCAGAGGAAATATGCTAATCACACGACTTATACTCAAAGTCTTTATTCATTTTAATAAAATATCACATTTCGGATGGGAAGTATGAAGTGAGGCAACAATTATCTTTATTTTAAGATGAACTTGAATGCCAGAAAGACACTCACATTTTCCAGAAAAGGGTTTATTTCATTTATAGGCTTCGCAATATGTATTTCCGTTGAACTTTTAGAAACAATGTTTGGATGCATTGCAACGTTTTTTCTATTTACTCTATAAGGACTAGACTGGAATACGCTATGGTGGGGATTCGGCAAGAAGGCCCAAATTTTGTCTATTGTACCTATTAAATGTAGCATCGTTTGGAGGAAGAATGAAGCAAGAGACAGAGGACGACTGCACCAAGGAGACAGGCCAGCCACACCCACACGAACACGCACAAAAACACGCTAAAGATAATTCCTACAGTCCAATGCGGATGCTGACCTTCAGGCCAAAGAGGCAATCTAATGTTAATACAAATACGAAGTGTAACTTTTACTTACTTAGACAATGGCCTTCCTGACCATTACCAAAGTATCCAGGTTTCAGCAGCTCTCGTCAACACACTTCATTGGCTCTCTTGCCAAAGAGGCCAACTATTCAGAGTTTGCAACATGAAATAGGATTTGCGGTCGAGTATTGAACGAGATTGCCTGCAGTTCATTTGTAAAGCTTAGGAAGTCTATTTCAGCGTTGAATGACAGCTAAAGGGACCAGCAGTTACAGGGTGAATGAAAAGTAACAGCGTAAACTGAAATTAGATGAAATGGGGTGATAAAATAAGTACATTTCATAACACGCAAGTTTGTGAATTGGTTTTCTAGAGGTGATTTAGAAGTTTTAAGAACATCCAATGATTAAACTCTACGAAGGCATTTAACAGACGTAACGTTTACTTTCTGGAAGTTCAAAACTGTTGTTTTCAAATGCTAGGCTTTGGCAATGAAGCCATTAGCGCTCCTACTCTCCAATATTTCTGTGTAGTGGGTCCGGCAGGTAGGGCTTCACAGATTCGAAGATGTTCTTCAGTCATTTCCTCGTCTTTGTTGTTGCTCAGAGGACGATTTGGACTTGTATAAATTCCTATTTTGTGTGTTTGACCAAATAATTATGTTCCATAAGTAATCTAAATTTTGCTACTGCAGCTTTAAGTGGAATTTCTGGAATAATTTCTGGATTTTTAATTAAAATGTTCCATTTTTTATGTTTGGATTTTTTAAAATATTAATTGGTTTTGTTTGATTTTATATTTGTTTTAATTAATCTTTTTATGATGTAAAGAATATTTTTTGTTCTGAATTTAATTTGCAACATTTTGCAAGAAAATCAGCTGATTCAATTCCAGCAATTCTACGAAGGTGTTGGAATTAAATACGAATAGCAGATACTTCTGCATCAAAATATGTTGTGTGGTATCCTGCTGGTTGACAGAATGAGAACAGAACCCCTAGTGGTCTACAGGGAAACATTCGAGTCAGTTGGAGAATTTAATGTCATGTCGGCATGTTGGCCATAGTAGCTCAGTGGTTTAGAGCAACCGCATGGAGGCTGGAGAACCGTGGTTCAAATCCCGGCTATGGCATTGCAATTTTCAGTCTGGCTCTACTCATTTTAACTACACAAATATTCAAATACTTAATAACTCACCTTTAATACGATATTTATGAACCTCCATTAAATTTATTAGCGATTTAACTGCTGTTGTACACTTTTGCATCCTCCTACGCATTGTCACAGTTCAGCTGTCAGTAGATTCACCGGAGATGTTCAATTAGGGAGTTTTGATGCTCACCAGAATTGTTGAACGCAGGGAGCTGTATCATTACTAAAGAAGCCACTGAACGACCCTTCGATTGAGCAGAGAGCTAGACACATTCCTTAGCTTCTACACCACCATACGCCGTTAAATTTAAAAGAATAACAGAAAGATGAAAAAGAAATAAAATGAAGGAGAAGTGATTCAAAGGAAATCGTCTTAGAAGAGTTCGAACGCATGACCTCCAAACAGCGTGCCTTAATGTAGAATCAATATCACTCGGTTTATATTAAAAGTTATTTCTAAGTGTATATTTATCTTGAATAATCTGACATAGATATACTCATCCACTTTTAGATATTTATAATTTGGGTTGTGGAGCATAAAAATGGAACAGTTAATTCTTGGTAACCCAGTATTAACTGTATATTCTTAGAAAACATAATTATTCGTATGTAAAACACTGTTATGATGAAGTTAGCATTCTCTTGTTTGTCTGTAAAGCGGAAACAGAGTTGGTGGAATATATAACAGCTGTGCTGTGTTTTTTTTTTTTTTTTTTGTTAGTTGTGATGAAGCAGTTGGGTCGTAAGCAATACTCCAGTTATGTGTACTGAACAGGAATTAATGAAAATGTACCGACCGCTTGTTTAGCATCTACTACTGACCTGCTCGTGTTCATCATTTAGTGAACTGAAGAGTGAAGACTTGTTGCTGTATTCAAAACGTGCATATCATTTTCTGCTAACAACTTTACACGCATGCCTTAGGGCAGTAGCTTCAGAATGCCATCCACTGACGCGCACTTCTAACAAAGCTATAACATGGTCCATCATCCTCATCAAATACTTTACTTTCAGCACACTAAAATTTCATAAAATAATTTATTTCTTCAAATATTTTTTCGGACTTCAGAAATCTTTTCTACTTCTAGGCTTGTACGAGAGCAGACCAAAAAAGACAGACTGATTTTTTCACAGCTATTTATTACTGCAATTCAATGTTTATATAATCTTTTTGAAAGTAGTCCCCCCCGTACTTCAATGCACTTTTATAGCGTCTCTGCCAGTCCTTAAACACATTCTTTGTCAGATCCTTGAGAATCGCATCACATTTCTTGAAAACTGCTTCAGAGTTCTCAAATCGATTAACCCTAAGCTTTGCCTTTAGTGATGGGAATAAAAAAGTCAGGGTGCACAGGTGGATGTGGTACACAGGTAATGTTGAATCGAGTCAGAAACTACATGACTTGATTTGCGACGTGAGGCTGTACATTGTCATGATAAAGTCGCTACAGTCCGAGAAAGCTCTGGTCGTTCCTTTGTAATGTGCTTCCTCAGTGTAGCCAATACTGACGTATAGTATGCTGCTGTAACTGTAGTGTGAGGGTGAACTGCATGCTGGTATATCATTCCATTACAGTCAAATCATGTGGTCACCATCACTTTCCCTGCAGATGGAACAACTTTTGCCTTTTTTTTGGTGTTGGAGAACCTGGAGATTTCCACACTGTGTTGACTTGTTTTCCTTCAGGATTATAATGATTCAGCCATGACTCATCACCAGTTATAATCGATTTAAAAGGTGCATCTCTTCCATCAGCAAAGAGACACAGCACCTCATGACTTGTCTACATTCGCACAGCCTTTTGTTCGGGAGTCAACAGACGTGACACCCAACGAGCACAAACTCGGGTCATATGGAGATGGTCGTGCATAATTGTAAACACACTACTATATGAAATTCTCAACATTTCACTGAGGTTACGTAATGTTATACGCCGATCCTCTTGGACAATCACAGCAGCTGTGTTGATGTTGACTTCAGTCACAGCAGAAGCCGAAACACCAGGCCTATCTTGCTTAACACTGACAAGTCGGCCTTCTTTGAAGTCCTTGAACCACCTAAACACTGTTGCACGAGGTAGTGCGTCTTCACTGTACGCTTGCTTCAGCTTTTCATAAGTTTCGGTGGCTGTATGGTTTAAACGAAAACGGAATTTGATTGCGCTGTACTGCAACTCTCGTGTCACCTCCATTATCTAGTATACATAAAAATCCGCTCTTTTTAAATATTTATGTAACAGATACGAAACTATCACGACAGCTACAGGAAAAAAGCAGTCACAGTATTTGCTGATGACCCTTCGTGTGTATATATAGTAAGTGCATTGGATGCAGTGGATTCACCACGAACGTTTGCAGCTAATTTGGCAGAAAACTTCATTCTTACTTTCTCTTATATTAATATTAGGGGGTTTAAAATTTCGGTGTGTCTCTTTTAAATTACGAATCATTGAATTTTAGATCGGGATTTTGTCACTATGCCAAAAGTTCACATGCTAAAAATTTAAAAAGCATTTTGTTTTAGAACTCTGTCAGTTATCTGACATTTTGGCACAAACTTGGTTTACTTGCCTTAGTTAAAAAAATTGTTTTAAAAATTTGAAACGTCTAGCTTTCACAGTATTATACCTACAGATTTAGAAAAAAACAAATATAAATGCTGACGTTTTAAAAATCAAAATGACAAACTTCAG
This sequence comes from Mantis religiosa, assembly GCA_030765055.1. Lineage (NCBI taxonomy): Eukaryota > Metazoa > Arthropoda > Insecta > Mantodea > Mantidae > Mantis > Mantis religiosa. Next base: position 204,639,812 of record CM060951.1, on the reverse strand, counting down.
CAGAGCTGGGCAAAAATACATCCTGTACAATATTTCCAAGAAATGAAAGTGACGAAAAAAATCTCATCTCTCTTATATCTCAAACTCTTATCCGTGAATTGAATTATATCCGCATTGAAGTTTTCATGTTGACTATCTATCCAAAACTTTAGCCTATATATGGCTAGTGTGAAGAATTGATTAATTTCCATCAATTAACTAAAATAATAAGAGTTTAATGATGAAGTCAGGGACTCAAGTACTTATGATAGTAAGACGCCATGAACGGTGTATCTCGGATAGGAGAGCCCCTAGTGGTTTACCGGGGAAATATACGAGTCAATTGGAGAATTTAATGTCAGGACGGCACTTTGTCCTTGGTAGTTCAATGGGTAAGAGTGACTGGACGAAAACCAGGAGATCCGTGGCTCAAATCCCGGTTATGGCATTGAATTTTTCATGCAGACTCCATCTATCAATTATATTGTGACTTTGTGGGTTCGTAGAATTAAAAGTCCGCGTTGCAGATATTGCAAATGTTCTTTATTTCCGTAGAAGTACGCTGTTCAATTCTCACGTAACAACATTACGTCACATACACAACACAATCTACCAAGGTCGATGACAGCAATAAACAGCGTTCTGATGACATCTGTTTATAACATCAGCTCAGCTGTTTACTGCTTACGACTTACTTTTGGCGAGTTATCGCTCCTTTAAATACCTCACTGATAGTTTCTAGACTGTTCTAAAACAAACCAAAAACCGAATAATCTCAATCAGTCAAGAAACCAATAGGAATTTCCCTTTACCTCACTTATCTGTGTCGATAAGTCGTTTATCTCCGGCGCTATGTTTATCTGCTTATGCAAGCTCTTTATCTCCGTGAAACACTATCCGTTTCTTGTCTATTTGTGCCGAACCTTGTATGCCGGTCGCCGCGACAGTACTAAAGATATTTTATCTCTTCTATATACAAGTAGTAGAAGATCAATATGCGATATGAATGACAAAGTGCTCTTAGGACGTGATGTGACAGTGAGAAATTGAACTTGTTCACGTGAGTAAAAAGCGAAGTGATAGTTGAAAACTGAACAAGGTTATAATTTCTATTTTAGCTAAAGTTCAACTGATTTTATTTTAATATGGTTTTCTAGAGTGTTTTAGGAAATTAATTAATTAGCATGTGTTACACAGAAGAACCTACTTAGTTAGACCCAACTTCTATAACGGCAGTGTCAGAGGATGGCACCGAAACGCTAAGTAAACTCAAAGTCATGTTGAAAGCAATTTGTAAAGTGTCTAGTGACTTCTCGATGGCACCAACCGTTAATTACAGAGTTAATAAACTGTTACTTGAAAGGAACGGAAGATGAATAAAGAAGAGGGAAGAGCAATTTTCTGGAACCTTTATGCTGTTATGTACTGGGGCGCAGAAAATAAGACAAAGAAACTTGGGGTGGTTCCTGAATGAAAAACTCGGAGCACTACTTTCCGCAAGTTTGTGCGTTGAAGAGTCGCGCTTGTTTACGACTTTGGACTGGAGTTGAACATGCTCGCTAAAGAAATGGAGCTGCAGGGTGCATTATTTTACTTTGGGCAGTCAGAGTTAACGAGAAAATAATAGACAGAGGGCACCTTTTGTTGATGCAATGCAAAACTTGGCTCTGCAGATGCAAACAACGTCTAAGAAAATATTATTCTCTCTGTTAACTTTTAATAATTTTCTTACCTGTCATCGCAAAGTTAGCTTTATAAACTCCACAGGAGTTAATTTCATTTAGTTTAAGAAATTAATGAATGAAAAGTCTTCCGGTATTCTCGTTTAAGGATGTGACACTTCGGCGGCACGTATAGTATCCTTAAATTCACCCCCAAGATCTCCATTCATTGACTTCATACTGCAATACGAGGAATGTCCGTAAAATAAGGTCTCCAATTTTATTTAATATAGAAAACCTGTTTATTGTCAATGAATGTTACATTGATGGAAAGGCAGAACTTAAAGCTATTTTTCCAACGTAATCGCCATTGCGATCGATGCACTTTTTCATGTGCTGTGCAAGTTTTTGTATACCCTTGTCATAGCACTCTCCCGCCAAGTTGCGCAGGTAGCGCTCAACTTCGTTTTTCAAACATCGTCGGTCTGGAAATGTGTTCTACCCAGGTGTGACTTCAACTCAGGAAACAGATGATAATCAGGGTGTTAAGTCTGGACTGTAGGGGGATGGGTGAGGATGTCTCATCTGTTTATAGTCTTCGGTGAGCATTTTAGCGACCCACCTCGCACACACCTTGCGATAACGCAAATGTTCGGTCAAAATCTTGTCAATCGTAGTCTTACTGACTTCAGGGATAAGTTCACACAGCTCGCGAACTGTCACACGCCGATCTTTAAGCATTTCTTGCTCCACTTTTGCAATTGTTTCAGCTGAAACGAAGGCCAACCAGAACGCGGTTCGTCATGGACGTCCGTACGTCCGTCTTTGAACTCTCTGACCCACTTCCGCACGTTTCTGACGTCCATACACTGTGGGCCATAGACTTTGCATAACTGACGATGAATTTCAGTGGGGATGGTGCCCTTGGCATTCAAAAAAGCGGATCACTGCACGCAACTCGCACTTGGTGGTGGAAGTGATAGGAAGCTCCATCGCAAACGGCTGCCCAGCCAAGACTAATGGTGACAACGGGTTCGGGGATTTGAAGGGGTGGAACCAAGCGACTGCCAGTGTTGCCGGATCTCGCGTAATGGCGTTCCTCACGGCTCCAGCGCCTTGGAGACCTTATGTTACTGACACGTCCCGTAGTTTGACACATCTATGCACTGTTTTCACAATTTAACTGAGCTTTGTATAGAATCCAGAATTCAGTGCTAGCTGCCACAATATAGACACGGAAAAGTTAAAAACGGAAACAAAAACTTGCAAGTACAAAGATAATAGAGGAAAACGTTCCTATTGTAGCTGACTGTGGAAGAGTACTCAATTATAGAACGTCATGTCAAATGCAAAAGAGATTTTTGTGATGTTTATCTATCTTTTCGACAGTATTTATATCGTAATATTTGAACCTTTCACTGCCATGAGTACTGACAAGAGTTCTGATATGTAATTATATTCTTTTAGTAGCTGTTTCCATGAAATTTCTTAGTCTGTTAGATCTTTTCACGCCAGGCACAGGTTTTAAAAGGATCTGAGGCCCTTCTAACCCTAATTTTTCTGTTTTTATATACCCAAGATTCACTTGGGCATTGATTGCGAGTTAGATAACCATGATCTGGTTTCTTTGTAATTTTCCTGTAATGTCTTTTAATGTACTAATTTTATTTTACTGAATTCTACCACGTTACCTTTAGAGTAATTATTTGTATTATTTATTAATATTGTGAACCCAAGTATTTGAAGGTACATGTATGTATTTTCAACTTCTTTTTCGTCTTCAAAGAAAGACAGCTGTTTCATTACCATGCATTCCGCAGTATGCTGATATTCACTGCAGTACTAATTCTGCCTCAAATGTGATATCTGTGATAGAAGTTTATATAAAAATAGTTTAGTTGTATGACACTATACAAAACTATGCGTGGGAGAAAACTAGTGCTTTTAATTTGTATTGCTGAGCACCTATATAACTTCAAAGTCATAATGTTATGTTCACTGCCTCACTCGAGTGAATGCATTCCAAAAATATAGGCGACTTCCTGCAACTGTTGGTTGAAAACGGCCTCATATGATTCCTACGAGGGCTGTTCAATAAAGAATGATCACAATATTTTTAGCCAATGTACCTTTACTCATCCTCATAATTTTGATGGCCCTTCCCACAATAGTCTCCTCTGAATGCGATGCACTTGTCCCAGGGTTTCTCTCAGTCTTAAAAGACATGCTGGAAAACATTTTTGAGAGATCCCTCAAAATGGCCACCGCAGCCTTCACCACTGCTTCTGATGATGGATAATGTCTCCCACGAAGGCGTTTCTTCAAGTTAGGGAATAAAAAAGTCACATGTGGCTAAATCCGGACTATAGGGAGAGTGAGGGATGCACTTCACGTTGATTTTTGCAAGATATTCAGCAACAACATTGGCAATATGCGGCCACGCATTATCGTGGTGCAGCATCCAGCCTGCTTCAGGGAAATGTGGTCTTTTGCGCCTGATATGGACTTGCAATGTTTTCAGGACATCCCTGTAGTATTGTCCAGTTACTGATGTGTGTGCAGGTACAACATGCTGCTAAACCATTCCATGAATACCAAAGAATGAGATGACCATAGCTTTGCCAGCAGGAGCAACCTCTTCTGCTTCTTTGTGGGGTTGGTGATGAAGGGGATTTCCACACTGAGCTTTGCTGTTTGCTCTCAGGATCAAAATGATGTAGCCAAGTTTCATCGGCAGTGATTACGTTTGAAAGAAACTCCGGATTTTCCTCTAACATCAACTTTAACTGCATGCAGACCTGCGTGCGAATGTCCTTTTGTTCCGGAATAAACAGTCTTGGAACCCATCGCGCACAAACACGCCTCATGTGTAATGTTTCTGTCACCAACGTGTGGGTGGCACCCAATGAAATGTTCAGTATTTCAGAAAGTGATCTTAAGGTAATTCGTCGATCCTCTCTCACAATGGCAGCAGCAGTGTTGATGTTTTCTTCCGTAAGAGCAGTAACTGCAGCACCGGGTCCACCTTCCTTTGAAATTGATTGTCTCCCCTCTTTATACATTTTAAACCGCCTTCGAGCTGTGCTGTAGGGAACAACAGACTCTCCATAGGCCTCCTGTAACATTGTATAGCTTTCAAGATTTGTTGACACGAAAGGAGAATTTCAAACCCGCTTATTGTTCCTCGCGTGTTACCTCCATTGCAGCGGTAGGCGATAATGAACATGTCCGAACTTGTCTGGTTCTCACAGGCGGGAACCAGGAGTACCAACAATGAAACCACTAAGGCCTGTGTGTTTCACATTAAGTTAACAGAATATAATACGGTTGAATTTTAGTACGAAAAATTACGACCGTAAAGAAATTATGATGATTCTTTATTGAACAGCCCTCGTAGGTATATTATCTGCCCAGTAATTTGACAAACGGCGTAAATGATCAGTCGACTTCCTGCACAATACACTATTACTTATATTTCGTGATACAAGTGAGACGCATGGACATGAAGTGAATATTTAGTAAGGTAATTTGTTTGTAAAGAAGGAAAGCCACCGAGTCATGTTGAGCGATACCCGAGATTTGAACCCATGATTTTCTGAAAGAAAGCACCAAATGGTACTGGATAAGCCATCTCGTACGGTATAATTACGTTTACGAAATTAATGTGCAAGTACCCTCCCTCCCTCCCTCCCTCCATCCCTCCGTCCGTCCGTCCATCCGTCCGTCCGTCCGTCCACCCATCCAATTAAAAATTTTAGAGGTATATTTCAATTAATTATGCTTAGGTAAAACGGAAGCACGGCTGAGCTTTTATCTACAGGATGTAGATCAATTGATATTTGTAACAGTCGCAATATTTTCTCTACCAATTAACAACCAGATCTTAATGTAGCAAGCAAAAGAACTCTAAGCAAATTCCTGTAAGTGCTTCTTCTTTCCAAGGCGGAGACTGTTTTATTGGCAAATCTCTGATATATATTTTGCTGAACAAACTGTCAGCCACGAGCAAAACGAGAGTTCATCTGCTGTCTCGGCCAGGGCAGTTTAATTAGCTAATTAGAGCGAGGCAAAATAAAAGGCGTTCAGTGAAACATTGCAACGATCTTACTTGTCGTTTACCATAAACTCGCTCTAAAGGCTCTAATAGCTACAGCTGACAAGCCAGCCATAAGACATGTAATTAAAGCATGTTACTGAGTGTGTCAGTGCAAACGAGAAGAACATCCGAAATGTACTCAATGAGTTAGGATTCAGATGGGTTTGCAACGTTTAGTTCCTTGCATTCTGATGATACATATTTTAGGAAATGTTACAAAATTTCTCTATTGTTAACGCACTTTTATTAAAAATCTGTCCAAAACATCAAAATAAAACTATCAAACCAAAGTCATTTCATTACATACATGAAGAATGATCCTTCACGCAACCGATATCGTAGCGTACGCTCGGCCGGCGAAGCTCGTTGCCTTGGTGGTGCGGGTGAAATGAAATGTGTAGTGTTTCACGCCCGCTTTTAGAATATGCGGCACCGCAGGCGGAGACACTGATCATATATGAGATTAACATGAAGCACCAGGGTGTTGTCCACCACAAATCTCACTTTGCGGTCGCCTGGGATCGAACCCGGGCTGCCTTGGCGAGGGTCCAGCGGTCTATCCAGTGAGCCATTACCCCTAATAACCAACGATTTCATTGTAATGTAATGTATGCTTTGCCTACTATATCATATATCTTCGTTCATTTTTATACATTGTTTAAATATTCTCACTTATTTATCACTCAAGTTTTTTAACACTTTTACTATTTGAAGGTAATATTCAATAAACAAATAACAACAGATCTTACAAAATTAATAACTATTTCCTAGGCGCTATTACAAATAATCAGTTTTAAAATACCGTTTCAACATACTATGGCTCATCAACAAAGACAGACTGATTTTGTTTCACAGATGTTTATTACTGCAATTCAATATTTACATGATTTTTTTTTCAAAGCAGTCCCCTCCTACTTCAATGCATTTTTATAACATCTCTGCCAGTCTTTGAACACGTGCTGCAGACCATTCTTTGTCAGGTCCTTGAGAATCGCCTCACTTTTCTTGAGCACTGCTTCAGAGTTCTCAAATCAGATTCCCCTAAGCTTTGCCTTTAGTGATGGGAATAAAACAAGTCACAGGGCGCAAGATCGGGGCTAAAAGGTGGATGTGGTACACAGGTAATGTTGAATCGAGCCAGAAACTGCATGACTTGATTTGTGACGTGAGTGCATTGTCATGATGAAGTCGCCACCCAGTCCGATTAAGCTCTGGTCGTTTCTTTACAATGTGCTTGCTCAATGTAGCCAATACTGACGTGTAGTATGCTGCTGTAACAGTAGTGTGAGGGGAAACTGCATGCTGGTAAATCATTCCATTACAGTAAAAGTGATCATCATCACTTTCCTTGCCGATGGAACAACTTTTGCCTTTTTTGGTGTTGGAGAACCTGGTAATTTGCACACTGTGCTGGCTCATTTTCCTTCAGGATCATAATGACGCAGCCATTACTTATCAGTGATAATCGAAGCTACAAAAAGTGCATTGAAGTAGGAGGGAACTACTTTGAAAACGATCATGTGAACATTTAATTTCATCTGTGAAATAATTCAATCTTTTTGATCATCCCTCGTACATAGAGTAAACAGTTGAAAAAAAAATAGTCGCACTTACGTATTAGGCAAGGAGAGGTTCCAAATGCCTCTCGTCGCTGTTCAAGCCTTTCTGGCACCTGATTTGGAAAATGACCATTAAACTTTCCAGTTCTCTTTCAGAAATGGAGGCAATTTCTTGATGAATGTTACTTTTAAGTTCATCTAAAACAATTGATTATTTTTGTACACTTTCTCTTTTAATGCAATTTCTGTTTAATCGTAGGTGATCACGGACTCCTAATTTAAGTGGTAAACGTACGTCCTTTATCAGTTAACTGTTCGGCATAAAAAGGCCGTCAAATGTTTCTGCACATACCTCACACTTAATAATTCCTGAAAAGAAAAGTTTGTTATTCGTTATCGTTGATATCGTACCAGTCTCCTTTTAAACATTTAGGGACTCCAGATGTTCTACGTTAGACTTTTGAAAGTCTAGTATCACCGCCATTCATCCTATTCAAAATTCACTCACGAAGTTGCGATATTTTCCAGAGTTCGCCGGCTTAAGTTCTTGCATTACAGTAATTTTGTGGGGCTTTAAGCTTAATAACTTCGTAAGTGATTCGAACAAAGGTATAGGCAGTTTACATTTGCTCATAATTACGTCATATTAGTTTTCTAGGATACGTTTCCAGAGTGTATTTAGTATTATCTAATCCTTGTCTATTTTTATTGCCAATAATAGCTCCCGTTTCATGAATTTTGTTTACTAATCGATTAATCTAATTCCTATTCGGAACGCGAACAGCAGAGAAATCCTCTTGAAATAATCTGCTTATAGAGGAGTACCCTTTGAGGAATAGAATGTTTCTACTGATCCATTTCATTTGGTTCAGCATGGTTTATTGTGTTGCCCTACAAACAGGAGGTACTTGCGCAACATTTCAACTCGGCCTGTTACGCTCAGTGGAGAGGAAATGCACCGCTTCTAGTACAAATTGGCCAGTTCTCTGGTTGCATGAACAATTCCTCAGCCAGTCCATACGTGTGCAGTTTACATTTTGAAACCTTATCTCCGTGACCGGAGTTTCATAAATCTATGAGATAACCCAAGGATTAATTGAATTTAGTAGCGTTTTAGTATTATGAACAAGGCTTTAAGTTTGTACAGGTAAATCAGGTACTTGCGGCGTATGGCAATAAATTCAAAACACAAAAGAATGTTCTTACCTAGGGTTTTCATTGCACGTATCATATAGATAATCGAATAACAATAGCAATCCCATTGACTATACTGCTTGCAGCGGGAGAATAAAGTAGATGTAAACAAAACCACGTGACCCTTGATCGTAGCGCGCATTCTTCACAATTTCCATGATGCTTCCACCGTGTAAATAATCCCTTGAAAAAGTACTGGTACTGTGGTGTGCAGTCTTGAGTTCGGTTTGCTAAAGCGCACAAGTGCGTACTAAGCATATTTTAACTATAAAAACATACTAATAGATAGTTAAGTTAGTTTGTAATTAAGGTAAATCATGCTGCGCGTGCGAATTGAGACTGAGAGACGTATCCAGTTGTGAATCATGGCGGAACTGGCGAGTACTGTTAAACATGCGCGCGGAAATCCTTTGCGAAGTGGTGAAAATATATAATACTGAATGTATTTAACAAGTTCAGTGAAACATTTCCAGAACTTGCTATCGATGAAGTGGTGAAGTGGTGTGTCGGCTTCCAGCATTTATAGTGCGCGCAAAGAAAAAGCTACATTCGGTGAAGCTTCAACTTCCGGCAAGAAGAGACCACGTGCCATATCAGTGTTGGATGTTATCTGTGATGGATTTGTGAGGACAGCAATCCGCCGAAAAGTTCTTCAATTCCCCAAAGTACAACCGAATAGCGTTATTTTGATGGACAATGCTCCTACCACAGTGTGAGGTTAGCACGCATACCAAACAAGTGACTGCCTACAGAGTAAAATTAATTTTCTACGAGAATCATATTAAGGCGAAATTTCTGGCAATGGTCAAGTCTCGTGTTAAGGAGTACGAAAAATACGTAAGCAGCAGTTAATTTTCATGGGTGTTAATAGTGTGCTATGTGATACTTAGCTCGAAAAATGTACCTTTAATATCAAAAATTTATATCAATATTACAGTTAACGAAGCGATTAAACGTTTGGTTTGAATAAATAAGTGTTTTTGTGTTGAAAATGCATATCCATACTATTCATACATATTAATATTATGCTTAACGAAGCGGTAACAGTACTGTCATTCCGAACGCGTGTGGACACGCAGTGTTACGGTGCTTTATTCTCTCGTTGTACATAGTGTAGCAACAGAAACAATATAAAAACGTGGTTAGTGCGGGAGCTTGTTTTATGTTTTAAAAGTCTGCGAGTTAAAATAACTTAATTTTGTGTATCATTTGGATCAGCCTGCCTTTCCTCTATATCTCATTCCTCCCACTTTCTCCAACTCCATGCCTTACCTCCATTCCACCTCGATACTTCCACTCAGAGGATAGATCCCTGAAGAGGACTGAAATAATTTTGAAACGTTAAAAGTATGATTTCTTGAGGTTGTATACAAGAGTTTACATACGTATTTGACATTAAAACTTTAATCAAATCGGTGAAAAGGTAAAAAGCAGTGGCGTATATTATGGGCCATCAAAGCTATTGCCGAAGCCCCTATCTAAAGTAAACTAGAAATTAATAAGCAATATTAATAATTATTGCAATACCAGCCAGTTTCTCCCATAAAGAATTACTGCGTAGGGTGGAATTTCTCTCTTTCCCTATCACTGAACAGAGGAGCAAGCAGAGCTTCTGAAGCTACTGTTGCAGCTTTCTCTAGGTAAGGGGCAATGAGGGACGAGGGGGAGGAATGCAGGATTCAACACGCCAAGGCTTCGGAAACTTACATCGCTACACTCATACAAGCTTCTCCGAAATGTACCGTACGGACAAGACTGGCTTTGGAATTTCGCATAGCACGTGCAGTTAAGGGCAAGAAAGAGCGTGTTTTCCATTATTGCGTGATTGTTACGGTCCTCAACAGCCGTATTAGTATTGTTTATTTCATAGTGTACAGTGTACCAAGACAGTTGCTAGCACTAATTCTTCGAAATGGGTGATGAATGTATAATTAAACAATTAGTGCAGATACCATTCCCTCAGTTTAAATACGAGGATGAGTTGGTGATAATAAAACAGGGAAGACCTACTCGAGCTCTTCCGCACTTACAATGTGAACAGGAGAAAAATGAGAACCCTGATAAAAGGTATTTTAACTGACTTTTATATTTCCTTCTGCCAGTGAAATTGCAGAAAGGAGTTTTTCAGCCTTGAAAGGAATAAAATCTTATTTATATGCAAGACAAGGACAAATCCGTCTGAGCAACTAGGCACTTCTATTGGTGGAAAAAGACATTCTTATTTCATTGAGAACACACAACGAGGAACTGTTTTTTGATAGTGTCACAACACAGTTTAACCACAAATAAAGACGGCTGGAATTCATATATGTATATACAGGTTTGGTGAAATTGTTTTCTTTTTTAGTTGTTTTAACAGCTTGTTACAAGAAAAGTTGATTTAAATGCACTGTTTGTGAGGCTAGCATTTAGTCAACAATCTCTTATTCCAGATTTGGAAGGCCTAGTGATAGCCCCAGTCACAATCCCAGCATACGCCACTAAGAATGAAGCTTATGGCATGAAATGTTTAATGACAAAAATAAATGAACTCTCTTTAAACAGTTGCCGCGCGGTGTATTGTCTTTTGTTTGTGTCTGTCGTGCCAGAGATTGGAGTTTATTAGCTCTTTGCTGTCTTCATTTTAAGACATATAGTAAACAAATTTTCGTTAAATCCAGTATATTTTCACCATCTAAGTGCACAATATAGTTTTCAATTCCATGTTAAAATAAAACACTTGTGACTAAATGTGTAAATATTCTACTAGAAACAGTTCCATGCCATATTATACTTCTAAAACAGATAAAATATCATCTGTATCTCTTATTTTTTATTACTATGTGCCTCTTCAGTTTTAAAAAATGCCATAAATGTTATTTGAAAGCCGCTCAGAATGCATTGTTGACTGTAGAATTATTGTTGCTCTGTGATTGGCCTTGTTCATTCATTATTTTATGTATTTGGCATAATAAATCTAATTTAAGCTAATGAAATTACAAATTTGAAAAAGGTGTTTATCTACTGATCTATTAACTCATAATTAGAGCCCGATTTTATGTAATTACATATTCTGTTGCTCTGTATGCAACTATAATAAAAGCTAATATGTCGACCCTTATTCCCACATTTTAAATTACATATTTCGAGCTATAATACATATTTTACACCATAGTATATAATTTTAAACATTTTAATACTTCTTCTGAATTATTACATATTTTCGTCGATTGCATTAATTTTCTTTACAGTGTAAGAAAGAAGAATCCATTGAATTCTTTTATTATTGTCTTCAATTCTACACATTTCCGCTGCATTCAAAGCTAAATTGTATTAGCGTGATGCCGACAACAATGAGTTGTTTTAAACTATATCTGTTCATTCGTCCTTTACCAATGAAATCTCAAACTGAACATCTACGAACTAATCTGCATGTTAAAAATAAACGAGTTTCTTCGAGGAAACAAATAAGCTTCCATAGTAAACTTAATAAGAACACTATACATTCTAAAATTAAGTTGGGGCAAGATGAGATAAAATATTTAAAATAAACAAATTTCTGAGTTTGTTGCTAGATGAGAACTTAAGTTGGGAAATGCATATTGATAACCTCACTAACAGATTTAGTAAAATGTGCTTTTTAGTAACGTCAAAAAAATTATGTCAAGTGAACATATTCTTAGAGTGGTATATTTTGCATACATTCATAGTCTATCAATACATGGGATAATTTTCTGTGGAAATTCCAAAAAAAAAATAGCATTCAGATTTTTAGGATGCAAAAGAAAGTAATACGGATTATGGCTGATATCACAAGCAAAACTAGTTGCAAACCATACTTTAGAAAATTTAAAATTTTGTCTTTGCCATGCACGTATATGTATGAAAAGCATAACTACAAGAAAGAAAACCTGAATTCATTTGAAACAAACGCAGAAGCTCATACATAATACTAGAGCAAAGAACAATCCTATTTATGAGTTCGCATAGAACCAAATTGTATGAAAGCAGCTTCACGTATGCTGATCTGCATTTAATTTCTTAATGGACAGAAACTTTTAGAGTGTAGAGGATTTCCTAAATCATAAAATAGAGCAAACTCCACATTTGCGAACAATTGCTTTTATATATCATTTCTCTATGGTCTTTATATATTTTGTTTTTATTTCCTTTTATACTTTACACTTTTGTTGAATCCTGTATCTGTTAGTTTTTAGTGTTACGTAGCCTTGTATATTTGTCTTTGTATCTTGAACTGACGTATCCTATACCATATTGTTGCGAAGCCGTTATCTACGATAGCGCGGCTTGTGTACACAAAGTAACTGGTAGGCGAACAATGGGGTAATAAAGAGCTTGCATAAGCAGATAAACATAGCGCCGGAGATAAGACTTACCGACCCAGGTAAGTGAGGTAAATGGAGCATTATAGTGATATTTTGATTATTGTATAGAAATTTCGATTACTTATTTATTCCGAAGATATCTAGAATTAGTTAGTTACTAACACTCCCCACATGGCAACCTTGGCCTTCGGGGTAACCTCACCCCACCAAGTGATGACCGGACCCATTTCTCAGGTGGAGGCACCCAGAGGGCGGTGTCCATTTCCTCCGATGATAGGGTGATAGTGAAGATGGCGGTGAGGTGAGAGGACCTACAGTTTTTACCGTGGACTCCGAACCACGTTGGGCATAGGGGATACTTCACGTGTGCTAGACAGAGGTGAAGGCGTGGATAGGGCCGACTTAAAATCGCCAACCCCAGAGCCGGGAATCGAACTCGGGACCCTTAGAACGGGAGCCGCGAACGAAACCACCGCGCTACCCCGGCGCCCATATCTAGAATTATCAATGAGATATTTAAGGGAGCGGCGACTCGCCAAGTCAGTCGGTGTCATAGTAGTAAACAGCTGTGAAGTGTTGTAACGAGAGCTGATGTAAAGTGGTCAGAAGGCTGTTTTTTATTGTCTTCGACCTTGGAAGATTGTGTTGTATATGTGATGTAATGTTGTTATGTGAGAACTGAACAGTGTATTTCTACGGAAATAAAGAACATTTAGAATTTAGGCAAATTGGACTTTTAATTCTACGAACCCACAAAGTCACAAACTTTATTATGTTCCAAAGGATGAAATAAATACAATACAATACAATACAATACAATACTATTTGCACAGTTGCAGGGACAGCCTACATCATCTAATAGTGAATTTTACAAAGAATTGTGTATGGCGTTGGTTGCAGCGAACATACCCTGGAACAAACTTCCGGTACCTGCATCTAAACATTTCTTACACAAATACTGCAACCACAACATTCCCGACGAGTCCACTCTCAGGAAGAATTACTTGGATTTTTGTTATGTCGACGTATTAGAGAAAAATCAGGATTCACATAGGCAACTCACCTATACGGATTTCTGCTGATGAGACGACGGATGCTTCAGGCCGTTTCATCGCTAATCTAATAAGTGGGAAAGATGGACTTTGAAGCTGCATCAAAACCCTACTTAATTTATTATAAACCTTTGGAGCTAACAAATAGTTCAACAATTCCTAGATTCATTAATGATGGACTGAAGGTACCAGATGGCGCGAAAGGAGAGAGGGTCCTACTGAGGTACACATATGCAGCTCCTTATATGTTAAAAGCGGGAAAATCGTTTACTGTAGTTTATCCGAACTTAGTGCATATTACATGTACGGCTCATGCATTGCAATAAGTGGCAGAGACAGACAGGAATTCCCAGAAGTACATACACTGGTATCAGCAACGAAGGTTTTCTTAAAATGCCCTTATCGTGTACAACACTACAAAGAGCAGCTACCTGATGTAGCTCTGCCTACAGAGCCAGTGATAACAAGGTGGGCAACATGGATCGAAGCTGTGACGTAAGTGATTGAGAACTTTTCTTCTGATCTTGCAGTGTGTATGAGTGATCCCGTAGGGTAGGGGATCAGTCCCTTTCAGCTGCCGTGGTGCGGGTGCTGCGGACCCCTAGCACTCGTGGTACCTCTGAAGTTACTAGAGGAACCTGGGGCCGAACATTCAAGCCCCTCCCTGATTGGGAGTTGTTCGGATTGGGTTGGACTCGAGGGGGGGCAGTGGTTCCCGATATACGTGGGAGATCGGGTACGTCTCCGGACGGGGTTGAGGGAAGCGATATATTCCCGCGTACTAGCCTGCATAGCTAGTAGAAGGTGTGCTAGATCACCAGGCGGCTCCACCAAGGTCATGTCGGTAGCCTTCCCATTTTGGTGTTGGTGCTCGTAAGTGGCGTATCCACTTCCATCCCGTCTTGAGTCCACAAGACCAGATGGGGGGGGGGCCTTGTCAGTCTCTAGGTCTTGCCCTATGGAAAGCCCCACGGAGGCGCCAGTCGCCCTTTTGGGACAGCTCGGTAACTCCCTGGTCGAAGGAGGCACGGGTCCTTGGTCCTATGGGTTCAGGACTAATCGAAGTAGATCCTCTGGCATGACATGAATTGAGTGTGTATAAGTGAATCCTTCTCAGCATTTAACAGTTCTAAAGTGCTCAGTTCATTTTCATACATCGCAAGTCACTTGATCTGGCTTCCCGACAGTATCAAGATACTGGAAACTTCAGGTATGCCTCTCCAAGAAGCTGTGGAAATAATATAAGATGCACTTCTAAAGGTCAGTGTTATACCAGGTGAAATAGGTTGTGTAGTTTCCACTAAACTGCAGTCTGTGCTAAAAAAGAACTCTGGATACTCAACTCTTGTTACTTTTTCTCGCTTATTTAATAGTGAAATAGTAGACCCCCCTCCCTGACCGTATTATTCCTAGCAGAATCACTCTGTATAAATATGCACCGTTTACTTCTAAGTTGAGCGATCTTTTTAAATTTACAAAAACATATTTTCAGACAGAAGACTGTGTATGACACTGATCCAATATGGCTTAAATGCTTGAATGGTTGACACTTGTACTTCAGCATTGTAATTTCAGTAGAAGTGAATTGATCAAAAATTAACTTACAGATTTGACTATATGGACTTCTTTTTTATAACAAAGAAATAACATTTTTGATTTTGTATATAATTGCTTTATTACATATACAGACATTTCACAATATTTTGTTACCTATTTATGTACATATTTCTTAAGTTATTACTTAAAACCCGGGCTCTACTCATAGGCAAATAGATTAGTAACAGTTTGAACTAAAAGTGTGTCAATTTTACTAAATACTGTGACTTTGTGGGTTCGTAGAATTACAAGGCCGAATTGCAGAAATTAAAAATCTCGTTTATTTTCGTAGAGATACACTTTTCAATTCTCACGTAACAACATTACATCTCATAATATAATCTTCCAAGGTCGATGACAATAACAAACCGTGACAGCTGATTACATTAGCTCTCGTTACAACAACACTCTTGTTACACAACTTTCTTTTCAACACAATACACTCAGATGTTCTCTGCTTACTTTGTTTACACTCACTGTTTTACAAACTACTCACTTTGCGAGCCGTCACTTGCTTAAATACCTAATTCTAGATTCGATATATTTCAGGAAGAATAAAGAAACCAAATATTCTATCACATTCCAGAAGCCTAACTTAATCTATGCCGGTGAGTCCTTTACCTCAGTTATCGCTGCCCGCCGGCGCTTGTTTACAATAGCCGCGCTATCATTAACTGCTTAGCAAGGCTCATTATTACAATGAAACTTTATCCGCCGACTGTTTTCTTATTTGTGCCGAAACTTTTATGTCTGTTGCCGTGACAATACATATATTTAGCTCTGTTAGCTTGTGTTACGTTCTCATTTGGTAGGCATAAATTAAACTACATATTTATTACACATGCAATACCTCCATTCATTTTATTTTACCCTCTTTTATATTTCCATTTTTAATTGGCACAAGCACAGAATTTATTTCACATTTAAGCACGTTAACAAGCTTAGCGATGCAGCTCCAATATGGCGCTTGTCACATAAAAGGGACCGCATATCAGCTACACGCATTCTGTCTTTGTTGTTGTTAATTCCCCCGAGCTATTAATGTTTTAAAAGTGCCGACAAGAGGCTTACGTAAATGTGCATATCAGTTAAGCTTCTAGGGCCTACCCTGATTCTCTCAGCCCGACGCTCAAGTGTTACAGCAACGTCGGGAATGTCAATATTGCTTGTTATATCGTGCCGCACCTCAAGTGTTCTCATGTAAATGAGCGAAATCTTCACCAACTTTGTAAGCTTCTTTGAATAATGCCTTCACTTCTAATTACAACTTGGCTATATGAAATAGAGAAAATATATTTCACTCAAAAACTACATGTCAGCTTGTCAAGTAATGATGCGTAGTAGGCTCCTGTAATGGTTTTTCGTTTTTGAAGACAATCGATTAAAATAACTCCGTGACTATCCCAAAATCCAAAATCAGTTGCCATTACTTTCCCAGCCGAAGAAACAGTTTTTGCTTTTTTTTTTATTTTGAGCCGGTTCCCATTTTGCAGTCCACTGTTTGGACTATTTTTGTTTTCGGCGTATAATGGTGTACCCAAGTTTCATCTACAGTAATTAATCGGCGCCAAAACTGTGATTTATTGTGCCTAAACTGCGCCAACAGAGCGTGGAATTGTGTAGTGTTTAACGCCCGCATTTACTGCATACGGCACCGCAAGCGATGACACCGATGATACATGAGATGAAGATGGAGCACCGGTGCAATGACATGGAGGGGAAACCGGAGATCCCGGAGAAAAGTCGCCCCCAGCGCCGTGTGGTCCACCACAAATCTCACTTTGCGGACGCTTGGGATCGAACCCGGGCCGCCTTGTTGAGAGCCAAGCGGTCTAACTACTGAGCCACGGCGCGGCCACGCCAACAGAGCGTTGATAATGTTCATTCGAACACGTTTTTGATTTAACGTGAGCAAACGCGGCACCCAATGCGCGGACAGCTTTCTCATGTCTAAATGTTGAATATGTGACAAGCACGTTATTTTGACATGTTTACAGCCTCTGCTATCCTTCTCATCTTAATTCGTCGGTCGTCTAGCACCATTTGGTGAAGTTTGGCGATGTTTTTTTCGGTAGTTGCAGTTTTGGGCGTCCGAAACGTTCATCGTCTTCCAAGCTCTTACAGCTACGTTTAAATTCAGCTGCCTAAAATTTCACTGTGGAAAATAATGGTGTAGAGTCCCCATAACGAGAATCCAACTCACCTTAGGTTTGTGTAGGCGTATTGCCTTCCAAAAAAAAAAAAAAAAAAAAAAAAAAAAATATTTAATGACAGCTGGATACTCGATTTTGTCCATTTTCATAAAGACATCAACTAACTCAAACGACTGTTTCATAACAATTGACCGTTCAAAATGGCTGAAACTGTGCGAGTAACTGTCAACAGATGTACAACGAAATTCACTAGCTTTTATTTACGAGTGCTGCCATCTTCATTTTGAGGTCGGAAACTTTTCAGAGCACCGTCGTACAGCAATCCCTTGCTCTTTCTTAATGATCTAGATTCATACTTTTAGCTAAATTAAGACTAAGATTATATTTATTTGCTCAACCAGTTCAAGAAGCTCTTATCCTACTTGTATGTCATGAAATAATTGGTAATATTGTTCGACTGTTAGCACTCCCTGCCTTTAACCTTAAATACTGTTCCTTTTGAAGGAGCTTTTTACTCTTCAGTTTTCTTTTTCCTAATGCTATTCAAAGGCATACACTTAAAAGCACAGGATTTTCTTTACTGATTGGAATATGCAGTGGTTCAAATCATTTCCTAATGGAACTATAGTCGTATCTCATTATCTCTGTTGTTAGCATAGAGAATGCACATTAACGATGGATTTTACCGAATACATCACTAATCCTTCATTTACCTGCCTAGTTATTACCAGGTTTATTAGCATGCTCTATTAGAAACGGGTTAGCAGTTTACAGCTATGAAGCCTAATGCATCCGTTCTTACTTTATCCATCATGAACATAATAGTAAAGGAAGGTACCCAGATTTCCGTGAAAATTTATCTTCGGAGATTACCTGAGAAATGAAAAAAAATAGAGATTTAGTAAAAGATATTGTTACCGATCGCACTGCCATGTTGGAGCTGCGATAAGTCAGTGCCGTGCGCGTGGGCGGGAACGAAAGAGAGCAGCGCGCAGAGTTGGATGCTTGCCGAGAAAGAGAAGGAAAGAGAGAAGTCAGGAATTTTCCGCTTTTCTGATGAGATGATGATGATGATATATAAGGGCGCTCAACTACGGCGGTCATCAGCGCCCTTTAAAAAAACTAGTCATGAAACTTTCCAAAAACTATACAAGTGTAACAAAACCCATTAAAAATACACGTACATAAAAAACATCAATCAAAACCTACCAAAAATTTTGTTCACTAAATCCTAAGCTCTAAACTAGACAAGAATCTAAAATCCTTCTCCACGGGTCTCCACGCACGGCCTACACGTGGGTGGGCCTGCTGACCGTCTCCCTCAACCACGAAGAGGAGCCCACACGAGGGAGACTGTTGGCTCGGGACCCCGGGTGCACCAAACCCGTACCTACCGAAGTAGGCCCCTGGGGGCCGCTTTTCTGATGTTGCAATTGTATGACTGGGAGGAATAAATAGTGGCAAAGTGTGACAAGGAGTTAGTTGTGTTGAAATTTTGTGAGTTGTGTGATGTTGGACATTTGAACTATACAGCAGTAATTCTTTTATTTGTTTACGTATAGCTGAGCATCGAGTCGACCTTGAAGACTGCTGTTTGTCAATGTCACGCCGTTTTGCTACTGCAAGGGTTGTACAAATCTACTGCTTACTGAAATAAAGTATTTTATATTTCTGGAAACAAGACTTCTGTTTCTACCAACCCACGAAGTCACAACATACATGTATGCGAGTTTGTTATTATTTTTTTCTGGGAGTTTTCGTACAAGTAGAAAACAAATTAAAGAGAATGAGGACTTTGCATTCCAGAAACGTATAATTAATCAAAGTTTAAACCATGAAAAGAAGTATCTAAAAATGGTTAGCTCTAATAAATCGTTTTATTTCACACAGATTGTGTGCTATTATATTTTTGTGCAGCAAAATTTGTTTATATCCTATGGCTAATCAGCTATGCAAAATCCATATATAAGTGTTTTTAAAAATTATCAGAAAATATTACATTTATAATTAAGGTAAGTGTCTTAATTCAATATTTTAATGAAACTCGTTGATATTTTTTTAAATGGTTGTTGAAACTGTTTCCGTGCAAAGGATTGTTTGAAGTATGGGAAGTTTTTCGAAAATCCACTCCAATATTAGTGAGTGATTGTAAACTTAAATCCCAATAAATTAAATGCTCACAAATGTAACAGTACTTTTGGGTTATGTTTGGAGGAAGTATGAAAAGTTTATAAATTTATAAAGAAAATGATTATGTAAAACTATGTAGTAATTTAAATAAATAAAAAGATATGTAATTTTGTGATTGGCCGTAGTAATAATTGTATGACGTAATGTGACGTGGAATCAAATCGGCCAATCACAAAATTAAGGGAGGAGTAACGATAGTTACGAAAAATCAATAATCTTGATATAGAGAGATGTTTTGTAATGGTGAGTGTGATGAATAGTGGTGCAAGATCAAGAATATTTAAGTAATAGTTTGAATCTGTTTAAATATAATAAAGTAAGAATTTATTGATATGTTGGAAGTGACTGGGAAAGAAAGTTCAAGTAAAATGTAATATAAATAATACAATTAAATAGTTACAAAATTTGACTTCTCCGAAACTTTATTCCGTATCACGCCTTAAAACCAAGATTCTCATGACTTATTTAATCAAGCCCAATCATCAAGAAACAAATTAAAATACAACGAATTTGTTATTTCTGGCTTCTCGACGTGGATCTTCGAAAAGTCAACGTGCCTCCCATCTCAAACATAGAAATCCCGTACCAAATTGCACCCGACCGTGTGGATTAAGATGGAGAGAAATTAACGACGAATAGTCGCAAATTCCTGTCCTACAGACCTTTTAGATTTAGAGAACCTCAACACTTTTTCTCATGATTTTCGTGAAAACTCGTTATCAAACTTTTCAGTACCATCTCTACGCACTATTGACATGGTAGAAAAGTTTAGTGAAAGATAATAGACAGGGAAAGTTATATAATGTTTGTTTAATATCATAACTGCGGCATAATTTCTAAAATACTTACTAAATTACAGCATCGACATACATAGAATGGATTTGCACTTCACTTATTGGGTGCACAAAACTAAGGTAACTTGAATTTATTTTATAATCTTAGATAAATTGTGCAAAGAAGCAGGACGCGATTAAATTAAGAAGCAGGTGAGAGATATGAGGATGTACTAAATAATTAGGTTAATTTTCAAGATATGTTTCATACACGAAGGTATCTTCTTACATCTGAAAGTGCGTATGAACAAATTGAGTCGCTGGCAAGAGAGAAAATCTTTTCTATGGAATATCCATTAAGTCAAGAAGACGTTCTGCTATATCAGCAACCACCTCTCAACGCCTTTTCATCCTGCACAATATTTTCCGGGTCACGTGGCTTTTGAGAGTTGACAGGGATGCTGCGTGAATCACAGGAGATTTTTCTCCCCGAGTAAATGGCGATCTAAACGCGTGCTCTCTTTCTGGTACAACGCTTTCTGGATAATGACATGTTCAGCAGTTAGTGGCTAAACACGAACGCCACCTACACTATACTCTAAACGAAATGCACGTTGTGGATAACTGCGTTGCGGCATCATAATTTTATTTTACTTCTAAAGGTGCAAGGTTTAACACATAAGAAGTTTTGGCGTTTCACTCTTACCACAGGCTTTCCCTTGGTTCACCATGGGAATTCTGAAGTAGTGTGTGTTCTACCATGGCTCTACTTTCCTCCCGCTTTCCCTCATTTTGTCTCCCTTTTTCATGGGCAGAGGCTTGCCTGTTAAAACTTCTCGGCTCCGTCAGAGAGAGGCCATTAGAGCCGCCACTGTTTTCCACAGTTACGCTGGAAGGAACATTTTAAATCATCTTGAGGTGCTGTGGGTGCAATCCAGAGAATTTAAGGTTCTCTGTGCCTTGTCCGTTCTTATAGCCTATAAGCCTCCTGGGTTGCTTTAACCCAGCCGTTCTGTCTGAGGTTGTATCCACAAAAGATTTAATAGCCGGTCCAAGTCTTAGGTGTCCCCTACATTCTCATTTATAGTTCAAATACATCCAATGCCGCTGTCTTCATATTTATAGAGTATTTCAATGAGTAGGTCCACAGTAATACCAAGCAAGAAAGTTGCACACTGCCCATTCGCAACCGCCTGTTCCTACAAAACTGACAGTACAAAATAGAACTTGCACAGGAAAATTATGGCAGAAGAGAGGAGACATTTGGCTACCTATTTGGGGAAACCACGAAAAAGCAATAGGTCAGAGGGTGGAACCCGGAGTTGCTGATATTATGCCAGTTATTTGAAAGCAAGAGGTCTTAAGATATCAGCCGGGTAAGTATTTCTGGAGTTCTTTCCTTATTTTGAGAAGATAAATGTCACGTAACTAGGAGCTATGGGAACCCTGGATCCCTTTGGAGTCAGTTCAACCCTTTGCTTTATACACTGATATGATTTAATAGGTTAAGGGCACTGAGAGGTCGAGAGGTTTCAAAAAATTCATTTTTTTTTAATGTTAAAAATTATATAATTCTTAAGCTTTAAATTGATATATATAATAGTGTGACTTTGTGGGTTCGTGGAATGAAAAGTCCAATTTCACCACTCAAAAATGTTCTTTATTTCCACCGACTTACAGTTAAACACTTGCCAATTACACAAAATTACGTAATGCACACAATTACGATTCACCAGTTCGTCCGTTATCGTTCCGATGCACGTACACGGCGCTACTTCACTAGCACGTCAAAAACTAACTAACTGTCTCTCTGAAACCCTTTTTAAAGGAATGTCAGTGTTTTTCTAGAAGTCTCTAATCACCGAACGTTCCAGACCACCGGAGAAGGGGAGAGAAACCCCTAGGGTCAAGTGACATTTTCCTAACGACCCCTCAGTTAGTGACAGAGACTAATGGGAGGCGTGGCACGGCTGCACTTTGGTTTCCTCTCAGCTGTTGCCCTCATGCCTACCGCTAATTGGGTGACACTGTTCCCTCCTCAAAGCTGGTCGTCCCGAACAGCACCATCGTAGCGGGCTAGTCGATCCAGGTGTACCACCAACATCTTTCCTCGGGGAACCTTCTGGATGCGGTAGACCACGTCGTTGATCCTCTTCACAACCCGGTACGGTCCTTGCCATGGCTGCTGGAGCTTCGGGCAGCGTCCCTTGGTCCGGGTAGGACGGTACAACCAGACCAGGTCACCCTGCTGGAACCCTTGGCTGTTGGCTTGCCTGTCATACCTGGTCTTCATGCGGTCGCTCGCCTTCTGGATGTTCTGGCGAGCCATCTCGTGCATGTTGTGGAGATGGTCCACCAAGTTCTCCACATACTCGGTCGCTGGCTGTTTCGCTTCCGGAGGGCTTCCAAAAGCCAGGTCACAAGGGAGGCGTAACTCTCGGCCGAACATTAAGCTGGCTGGCGTCATCCCAGTTGTGTCGTGTGTAGACGAGCGATAGGCCAGCAAGAACAGTGGCACCTTGACGTCCCAGTCTCGCTGATGGCTGGCCACGACTTTCCTCAGGTGTTCCTCTAAGGTCTTGATGTACCTTTCTACCATGCCGTCCGATTGGGGATGTAAAGGCGTAGTGCGAGTCTTGTTCACCCCAAGCCTTCGCAATGCCTCCTTCATTAGGTTGGACTCAAAGTTGGTACCCTGGTCACTGTGTAGCTCTAACGGCACCCCAAACCGGCAGAACACTTGCTCCACGAGGCAGTCTGTGATTGTCTTTGCCTCTTGGTTTGGGATGGCATACACCTCCGGCCACTTGGTGAAGTAGTCCACGACCACCATTAGGTACTTGTTGCCTCGGTCGGAAACTGGGAACGGTCCAGCAATGTCAACGGCGATCCGTTCGAATGGCGCTCCGACGTTGTACTGCTGCATGCGACCGCGGCTCCTAGTCTGAGGGCCACGACTCGCCGCGCACACGTGACACTGACGGCACCATCTCTCAGCATCTGCTCGGAGTCTCAGCCAGTAGTAGCGCTGCCGTAGTTTGTCAATCGTTCGGTTCGCTCCCAGGTGTCCTCCCGAAGTACCGGCGTGCACTTCCTCCAGGACTTCCGGGACCTTACTCCGGGGAAGTACCAACTGCTCTCTCTGCGTCTTCCCATCGGGTGATTCCCATACCCGGAACAGCACGCCCTCTCTGGTCTTCAACGAGTCCCATTGGGCCCAGTACGACTTGTAGGTGGCGCTCCTCGGTGCGATGTCCTCCCAGGTTGGTCTCATCCCTGCCTCCACTTCCCTCAAGAGTGGCCCCAAGTCTGCGTCCGCCAGCTGCTCCCTCCTCAGGCCTGCGCTATCCCAGCCTTCAGCAGGCACTGCCACAACTACTCGGACTGCTGCGGCACGCTCCTTCTCTTCCACTCTTGTGCACTGGCCGCACTCTTCTGGACAGGGTCTTCGGGACATGGCGTCTGCGTTACCGTGGCTCTTCCCTCTACGATGTTCCGAGGTGAAGTCGTACTCCTGCAGCCTCTGGACCCAACGTGCTGTCTGGCCTTCCAGGTTCTTAAAGCTCAATAGCCAGGTTAGGGCGGAATGGTCAGTCCTCAGGTGGAATGGCTGACCGTACAGGTACTTGTGGAAGTGCTCCAATGTCTTTACTACCGCCAGTAACTCCCGTCGGGTGACGCAGTAGTTCTTCTCTGCCTTGGATAGCGTCTTGCTGTAATAGGCTATCACCCGCTCATGGCCATCCTGGATCTGCGACAGGACACCTCCAATGCAATGGTCGCTGGCGTCGGTGTCCACAATGAAGGCGCCACCCGGTTGTGGGAAACCCAAAATTGGAGCACTGCACAGGGTCTCCTTTAGGTGCTGGAAAGCGTTTTCTGCGTCCTCCGTCCACACATAAGGCCGGTGTTCCTCTGTCAGGCGGGTGAGGGGTTTTGCGATGTTGGAGAACCCCTTTATGAAGCGCCTGTAATAACTGCACAGCCCCAGGAAACTGCGCAATTCTTTCTTATCCTTTGGGCGAGGCCAATCTCTCACAGCCTTTGTCTTCTCCGGGTCTGTGGCCACTCCGGTTGCTGAGACTATGTGGCCCAAGTAGTTCACTTTCTTGCGGAAGAGCTGGCACTTCTTCGCGTTCAGCTTCAAGTTGGTCGCCTGCAGTCTCTGTAGCACCTTACTCAGATTCTCGAGGTGATCTTCAAAAGTCTTCCCGACGATGATGATGTCGTCCAGGTATAGCAGGCAGGCATCGTAAGTCAGTCCTCTCATCACTGACTCCATGAGGCGTTGGAAGGTAGCTGGTGCGTTGCAGAGGCCAAAGGGCATAACCGTGAACTGCCAGAGCCCTTGGCCCGTCGAGAATGCAGTCTTCTCCTTGTCTCTCGGGTCTAGAGCTACCTGCCAGTAGCCCGACTTCAAGTCCAGGGTTGAGAACCACTGTGCACCAGCTAGCGTGTCCAGGGTGTCGTCAATCCGGGGTAAGGGAAAACAGTCCTTCCGGGTGACGGCGTTCAACTTTCTGTAGTCTACGCAGAAGCGCAGCTCGCCGTTCTTCTTTGTCACCAAGACTACAGGGGAACACCAAGGGCTGTCAGACTCTTCAATCACTCCCCTGGATCTCATGTCCTCCAGCATGTCTCGCACCGCCCCTTGCTTCGCCAGCGGAACGCGTCTATGTGGTTGCCGAATAGGCCGGGCGTCTCCGGTGTCGATGCGGTGAAGCACTTTGTCCGTGCGGCCGTAGTCACTATCACCTTGGCTGAAGACGCGCTGATACCGTCTTAGCAGTTGTCGAACCTTCTCCAACTGTTCTGTGGTCAGGTGGTCGGCCGCCCTCTCCACCAAGCCTTCTAGCCGGGGCCCCAGGTGTTGCTTCGGCGCCGGCTCCTGTGTCTCGTCGATAGCTGTCACGCTCACCACGGGCTCGCACATTCCCAACTCCGTCCCGGCCTGGACGTCGTGATCGGCGTCCGTAGGATTTAGCAGTCTCACGGGCACCTCCTCTCGGCACGGCAGCAAAGCCCTGGCTACACACAGTCCGTTTACAGGCGTCTTCTGGTCCAGCATCATATTCCTGGTTCTCTGGCCCTCCAGTCGCGCCGTCACCACCACCTCGCTCCTCGCGGGGACAACCACGTCTTCGTCCAAGACGACCCTGCAAATTCCAAGGCGCTCTTCGGGTTGACGGAGTATAACCTCTTCTCCGTTAAGCCGCAGGACCTTCTTGCCGACGTCGACCGTCGCCTCATGGCTCCTGAGGGCATCCAGTCCCAGAATCACCTCCTCAGCCACCTTCGCGACGAACACCCACAGACGCACGGCACTCCGTCCCAAGTTCAGCTCCAGCAGGGCCTCCTTCTCCACTGGCAAGGTGTCGCCCGATGCCGTGACAAGCTGGTATGGTCGGCTTGGCTTCCTTGCCGGCAAACCCTTCGCCACGTCAGGTCTGATGATGGTCACGGCCGCCCCGGTGTCCACCAGCACGCGGCACGGCTTCCCTCTTACCCAACCGTCCGCGATGAGGCTGTCATCCATACGCCGGCTGACGGCGCGCAGTGTCACTCGAGGGGATGGTGGTGATGGCGCCGACGTGCCCCTCTCCACGACGGCCCTTACTAGTTTTCCGGCTGCTCTTCCTGGTGTGGGCAGTCTCTCTGCAGGTGTCCGGGCTGTCCACACCCCCAACACAGGCCACTAGGTGTTCGCCGGCGTCCCTCAGCTGGTCTTCTGTCTCCGGCGTAGCAGACACTCCTCGTTCTCGACGTCGGGGTGGATGTTATTTTGGCCGCCTCCATCCTTAGTGCCGCTGTCAGCGCCTCGTGGATGGTTTTATATTCCCCGAGCATTAGGCGCTGACGAATCTCCGTGTCCCGTACCCCGTCGACAAAATTGTAGGCGGCTTCGCGGGATACGAACTCCAGTGGCAGGTCAACCAAGGCCTTGCTAGCCAGCTGCTCGATGGCTATGGCGAACTCCTGCAGCGTCTCCCCCGGCTGCTGCGCCCTTGCCTTTAGCTGGCTTCGGTATGCTGCGGCTAAGCGGTGGTTCCCGAAGCGATTCTCCAGGGCCTCCCAGATGTCCTTGGGCGCCGCCATCGTCTGCACTGCGTTTAGCACTTCCGCGGCCCGTCCCTGGAGGCTGGCTATTAACTGTGTGGCCTCCTCCTCCAGTGACCATCCGTTGTGCCTGGCCACTGTGTCGAACTGGCGGCGGAAGACCTCAAACGTTGAAGCGCCGTCATACTTGGGAGGTTTGACGCGCGCAGATGTTGTGTCGCGTCCCGGCGCGTCGGCCTTCAAATCCTTCAGCTTCCTGCCGACGACGTCCTCCACCATGGCGTTCAGGGACTTCGCGCTGCTGTCGGCTTTCCCTTCCAGGTCGTTAACGCGGCTCGCCAGGTCCTCGACGCGCTCGTCCACTTGGCCCATCCGCTTGCCCAGCTCCGTCACGTCATCCCTCACGCCGGCCAACTGTTCTTGAAATTTGGCGGCGAGAGCCTCGTTCGCCACCTTCATTTCCGTGGTCAGTTCGGCCATCTTTGAGGTCATTGTCGTGGCCAAGTTGTTGTTAGCCGTTTCCGTCTTCGCTGTTAATTCGGCCTTCATTTCTTCCATCTTCCCGGTGATGTTGTCGTTGGCCGTCTTCATTTGTTTCAACTCGGCGGTGATGTTGTCGTTGGCCGTCTTCATTTGTTTCAACTCGGCGGTGAGGTTGTTATTTGTAGTCTCCAGCTTCGCGGCCAGGCTGTCATTTGCCGCTTCCGTCTTCTCTGTTAACTCGTTCATCTTCGCCAAAAGCATTTCCAATGCGGATTCCATAGCTGTAATGTTCGGTGATGTTATCTTCCCGCTTCCTGACACCAGTGTGACTTTGTGGGTTCGTGGAATGAAAAGTCCAATTTCACCACTCAAAAATGTTCTTTATTTCCACCGACTTACAGTTAAACACTTGCCAATTACACAAAATTACGTAATGCACACAATTACGATTCACCAGTTCGTCCGTTATCGTTCCGATGCACGTACACGGCGCTACTTCACTAGCACGTCAAAAACTAACTAACTGTCTCTCTGAAACCCTTTTTAAAGGAATGTCAGTGTTTTTCTAGAAGTCTCTAATCACCGAACGTTCCAGACCACCGGAGAAGGGGAGAGAAACCCCTAGGGTCAAGTGACATTTTCCTAACGACCCCTCAGTTAGTGACAGAGACTAATGGGAGGCGTGGCACGGCTGCACTTTGGTTTCCTCTCAGCTGTTGCCCTCATGCCTACCGCTAATTGGGTGACAATAGGTATTCATCTGGTATAAAAGTCCTTTAATTCGTCAATTTAAACATGGCGGCGTAATGATACGCCCACTTCCTGAGAATGGTGTTTAATCTTTGATCGTGATTTCCCAAAACCTATATTTTTCTTACTTTAGATGCATGTTTCTCAAAAACTGTAAAAGATATTGACAAAAAACTTGTAGTGATTATTTTTCAATGTTCCTTGAACACATTTGGTTAACATTTATATTCATGTGATTTATAAAATGGATGAGAACAAATATTCAGTCCTTGAAAATATTATCTTTTTTTACTGAAAACTAATTAATTTTTCATGTGCACAGTATAAACTATATGTGACTTGCATTTAGCCGATATTATAAAACTGTATCTTAGGTTATTTATGATAAAACTTGGTGCATTTAGCTTTAAATTCCTACGAGTCAAGTGCACCTGAAATATAAGGTGCAATATTTTTTTTTTCAGGACACACGGTGTGATTTATGCCCCTTTGCATGGACCTATGTGAACTTAATTTAAATATTATACAGTAGTTAAATGAAAACATTCTTGTATAGTAACCATACCGAATTTCAGTTTCTGAAAATGTTTAGTTTTCTATATATTCAAATTTGAATATTGGTAAAAATTAGCCTTGTCTGGGTAAAAATAACCTCCCAGTGCCCTTAAAGAAAAAATAGTCAAGCTAAAAAAGAAAGGAAAATAAGAGGAGTGAGGTATGACTATAAAATTATAAAGCAATTATACTCAATTTGGAGGAGCTAAAATTGACGTCGTATATCTAGAACATAAACTGGTACTTACAGGAATTGTATGAACGCAATCATCTTGAAAATTATGCGTTTGGCAGATCTCTTTGCCAAGATGGTTTGATTTCTAAGAATACACTGGAAGGCACAGTCCCAAACTATCCAAAACATCTAAACAAGGAAGTCTGTGCGTACATGCCTCTGCGGTTCCACCATGCACAGGGTTTTTATTTCGTAATTTACGTCCTCCAACGTCAAGTCATATCAGGCGATGGATGAAATGGGTGAAATGATGCTCAAATGAGCCCAGAATCCATAAAGCTTAGAGTTACCCGACATTCGTGTTTCAGGATAAGGGAAAACCCCGGAAAAAACCTTATCCAGGTAACTACCCTGACCGATATTCGAAGTCGGGACCTCTTGAACGCGAGGCAGACACCCTACCACCACGCTGCCGAGGGAGGCTATGGGTGCCCTTGTGTATTGTTTAAAACAAAATAGGTTAAACCGGAAAAGCAGTAAAATTGTTGGGAAAGAAGTAAATTTGATATTTTAGTTCTCTATTTTTCAAACATTTTCAAGAAATGGTCATATATAAGGGATATATCGTCCACGAACACTGACCAGCCACCGGATCTTCACGAAGATGCCAAGCGTAATCCTTGGCGAAATGTTGGGAAGCTACAAACCCAATATACCATGTGTTGTAAGTCCAACTATTACGTTGAATCATTTTCAAGAATATTGTTGCACTTCATACTACCTGCTACATGGAATATTCTTCGAAAGATTTTATTTTCTCAAAAATGAATAAGGATTTTGATTTCAAAGAACACATGACAAACGTTTTCATGAACAAATGAAATGCACATCTTCAATTTTCTGTAAAAGATTTGTAGTTATTTGCATTCGGAATGACTTCTACATGGGTGTATGGCCACAACAGATACGCTAAATCTTATGCACACAGTATAAGTGAAATGGGTACATTATTTTTGTGGAGTCAACCAATTGTGACGTAGGTATTCTTGCTGTTCAATCAGTGCAAGTACATTTAAGACGTAAACAAGTCTAAGGTAAACAAATGAATGATAGAACATAGCAACACGCATAAAAACAACTGCCATAGGGAAAGAAGGGGGCTTTATATTTAGCGAAGTTTCAAATCCGTTTTCTTTGTTGAAGAAACAAAGAAAAGAAAAGAAACTATTTATTTTACGTGCTGTATTTTATGTTCTTAGAGACATAACAAGCAGACTTAGTGTTACAGACATCGATCAAGATGTAGGTTAAATCTTTCCCCGAGGTACAGAGCACGTCATAAGGGATATCGAAACAGCTTTCAGCTTTTCCAAACTGCACACCTGCTACCGACATTTGGTAGTATACATCTCTGTAACATATGGCTGTTATAATTATCTACTTTATATTTTCAAAATATATTTCTCTATTAAATTGTTTATCATATTCCTTAGTCCTTGTTTTAATTATAATAAATTAGCGCATTTATATTCTTCTCTGTTTGTCTCTCTGAATCTCTTGCCTCAGTTCTTCACTATCTCTCTCAATTTGTTTCTGTCTCTCACTCTTCTTTGTGTATCTGGGTTTTTCTGTGCCTCGCTCTATCTCGTTTCCAAAAATATGTCATCGAGATATTATTATAAATAATAATTTAAGACTCTCCGAGTAAAAATAAAACGCCTTGTGGACAGACTAAAATGTAATATGATATTTTTGGGTCTTATCAATTAGACTTTTCTTTTTAATTTCATAATCTCAATGCTTTGTCCTGCAATCAATAAATTTACTTCAGTTACTATAAGATTGTATTTAATGCAGTATTTTCAGAACAGTGGGCAGCGGACATAGACACTTTTTAGATATTCTTAATCTGGAAGCATCTTTGTGTATCCCTCCTTTATCCACTAATCTGGAACTGAAGCAGCACGTCCTAGCCTCATTTGTTGTCGCAAATTTAAGGGAAGAGATCGTATTGAGTAACACCATTTGTAATAAGTAGAGCCCGGATCTGTAAGCACAATCAAATGGTGAAATAAGCAAGCAAACAAGCACGAAAAATGAAACATATAAGCACCAATAATAAGCAAATAAAAATAGGAAGTAAAAATTAACGGAAAGTATAGCTAAAAGTAGAAATAGGAAACTTACGGAATAGATAATATTAATTGAGAATTAATTAAATATGCTCTTAAAGAATTACATGACAGATTACTGTATCTATATAACAAGTGTTGGGAAACAAAAGAAATACCGCAAGAATGGAAGATAGCTAAAGTGATATCAATATTTAAGAAAGGGGAAAGAACAAGACCTGAAAATTATAGGAGGATTAGTTTATTGTGTGCTGCCTACAAAATATATGCCAAAATAATAAGTACTCGGTTAAACAAAATAACACGCAATACTCCTAGAAGAACAAACTGGTTTTAGAAAAGGAAGAAGCACCATTAACAATGTTTTTACTCTTGAACAAAAAGAAAAACGACGAGAACAAAATTTAGAGACGCACTTACAATTTATTGACTATTATAAAGCCTTTGACAAAGTATCACGAATAATACTCTGGAAAATTTTAAATAATAGAGGCATACCTTTACAACTAATTGAAGTTATAAAAAGTATGTCCATTGACACAAAAATAAAAATAAATAAAAGAGAACCAGTAATAGTTAACGGTGACGTAAGACAAGGCTGTCCTTTATCAACCGCACTTTTTAATTGGTATGTTGACGAAATAGTAAGGATTTGGTTGCATAAAGTCAATGGAGGCATTGATGTATCAGGAGCTAAATTGAAAACTATGTTGTATGCAGATCGTCAAATAATAATGGCCACAAATAAAGATGACCTGCAGAAAATGCTGTATAGTCTAGATAAAATTGCTACAGAATAAGGAATGAAAATATCAGCAAATAAATCCAAAACCATGGCTTTTAAAGGAATTAATCCAGTAAGATCAAAAATAGTGTTAGATAATTGAGCAGAAATCACACTTTAAGTATTTAGGATGTATGCCTCATTCCAAGAGGAAGCTGATATAATAGAGAAAATAAATAAATGTAACTATATAACAGGCACAATAAAAAGAACATTAAAAAATAAAGCAAGAAAGGACTCTATAATAAAACTATACAAAACAATGGCAATACCAGCTCTGATCTATGGATCGGAAACATGGACACTTAACATAAAGAAATAGTACGAGAATACAGTCATCAGAAATGAAATTCATAAGAGCAATAGATGGATATACCAAAATTGATAAAAAACGTAGTCAGGATATTAGGACAGAATTAAAAGTACAAGAAATAAATCATACTATTGAAAGAAATAGAAACCAATGGAAAGAACATTTTCAGAGGATGAATAATAACAGAATACCAAAAATAGCCTTAAACTATAAACCTATAGGAAGAAGAAACCAGGTAAGACCGAAGAAAAGATGGGCAGACCAATGTGGAGCCGGAACGGGTTAAACAATCCAAAGCCGTGAGGTGGAAGAAGAAGAAGAAGAAGAAGAAGAAGAAGAAGAAGAAAAATAATTTTTTTATCATAAACGTATTGTTTGGTAGAATTTTTACCTTACTCAAGCTTGTTATAGTACACGAGAGAATTATCGTGAGATTTTCTTGAGTGATGCTCCTGCGTTTTTAATGGATAATTTTTATACTGTGAAAAGGATCTCTCAACATCATATGAGGTTACAGGAACAAGTGAAAAGCACCACAGCTCTTTATGGATTAATTTCTCTTCGATATACGTTTTGTGCCAGAAAGTTTTGAAGAAATTTGATACAGTGTTTCGTAGGCAGTTTTCACAATACCGTTTGTTACTAAAATTTTATCACCAAAGAAAAAGAATGCTCCGAAGTATTATTTCGAGCTTCCAACTGTGTTATAATAGCAGGTATTTTGGAGAAGTGGAGTACAACACTTTTATTTCATTGAAATGTTCTGTGTAGAATGACAGCCTTTAACCAAGAACCCGATCGAGTGAAAACTAGCTGAGGAGGTAAAGACTATTGAACTCTAATCGGCTATAGTAAAGCGGTCCGGGATCGATCCCACACATACGGTGCGGATTTTAGGTCCGGGGTATAGGACCGATGCCCACTCAGCATCGTGAGGAAAGTGAGGAGCTTACGCTAGGTAAGCGGCCTAGGTCACGGAAACCAACGTTCCGGCTGGGAGATACCGAGATGCTGACCACATCTCCTCCCCGTATCGGTTGGATGATCGTCCACCTCTGCCGTGCGTAAGTGGGCGTGAGGCCGGCAGTCGGGTTGGCAGGCCTTGGCCCTCCTAGGGCTGTCGTGCCAGGGCTTATTCATTATTTTAATCGGCGACAGTACAAACACCTTCTTTACGCTAGAGACAAGAAGATCCGCGTTTTTATATCGGCTCCTGACACTTTCAGCCAGACAATGAAAACTGTCTGAAGATAAAATGATGGCTGGGAGTGAAAACTTACTTTTAAATTAATATGATTTGGATAAAATAAGCTATTTTAATTAAAAAGCATAAACTAAGCAAGCAAAACCGTATTCCAGCAAAAAAGCGTGTATAAGCATTTATAAGCATTTTTCTTAGAAATCCGGGCTCTAGTAATGAGTCTAAATAAGAAGCTTTCAGTTCCAGTACAAAATAAGATTAGATTCGTATTCTTACGCTAATTTTACACTGTTATGTAACTGATATCACATGGATATAGCGATCTAAGACTATTAACAGGTAAGATAACGAACTCATAAGAGTGATTAAACATAAATAACTGCAACAAATAATTCACTTAAAATGAATGTATAATATAAGAACATGGGCGACATTTTTTCCATGAGAAAAAACAAATAGCCATCCTCCAAATTAAGGTACTGCAGTTAGACCATGAGGCTTAAGTATTTAGGCATTTCCAATTTGTCCCTTATGATCACTCTGAATTATTTTAACAGTTATACTTTTATCATATAGGAAGCAGTTGTTTCTTTACTTCTCCCATGTTTATGCAAAGAGAACGAAACTTTCATGACCTCACATGTTGACAGATCAAGATTTGTCGCTTCAGTTGTGTGTGGTATTATATCTACAAGCAAACGCGTAATAAAATGTCGATCTTAATTAAGTGAAGAACAAGGGTCGGGCCTCACATAGAGATGGCGCCACTGAGACAGTTTGACGGATAGCATCATATAGTTTAACTGTAGACCAGATCGTATCCCTGGTTACAAGTCAATGGCTTGTTTACTTTTTGAATGACAGCATTTTAAACAAAACAGGTGTAGAATTTTCACGAAAATGGAGGATATGGGAAAAGGAGTTGTGTTTTAATACTTCCACTTAAAAGGCTTAAGGCCTAAAGAAATCAATGGACAATTCATTTAAAGACCCTGCCTATTTATATACAAGGATTAAAATGAGGTAACGTAGGAGCACTAGTGAAAAGCCTCACTCTACACACCCTGTAGAAGTCACAACTCCAGAGATCATTGAAAAAATGCATGGTTTAGTACTGGAAGACCGCACCTTAAAGTTTTTTGACATAGCAGAGGCTGTAAACATATCAAAAGAACGTACAGTTAATATTTTAAATAACTTTTTGGGCTTTCACATGGTATGTGCAACATGGGTGCCGTGTTTGTTGACACCTAATCAAAAGTTGCAAAGAAAAACTGTTTCTGTTAAAGAATTTTGAGCTCTACCGTAAAACTCACAGGGAAGTTTTGAGACAACCTATTATCATGTATGAAAATTGGATACGTAACTACACTCCAGAAAGTAAATCACAGTCAAAACAGTGGATTGCGCCAGGTGAACTAAATCCAAAAGGGCAAAATCAATTTTGCCAGCTAACAAGGTTATGACGAGTGTTTTCTGGGATGCACAGGGAATTATACTTGTTGATTACTTGCTAAAGGGTAAAGATGATGATGATTGTTGAGTTTAAGGGAGCTCAGCTGCGCGGTCATCAGCGCCCTTTAAAACCACATATTGTTAAAATCCAGTTAAAATAATTCTAAAATATACCCATCCTTGATAATATCCCTGGGAAAGCACGCCCTTAGTCAAAATCTAAAAGCAATCTAAACTAATAAGGTTAAAAGGCTAAAATATATTGACCGCTAAATGCGATATTCAATCCCTAAATATCAATTAAAAACTTAGACAGCGCTTTGTTGTTTCCTAAAACAGCAAGCAGGCACAGTATGTTACGAAGACATCGCGGGTGGCCGGATCAGTTTACCCTTCTTTTTGGGTGTCGGGCTAACACCTTTACCTTCCGATTTATCAGGTCGTTTTTTCGAAGCCATCCTGGCGGTCTGGGACGTATCCTCCTCTTCCATCTCTTCTACGGATGAGGCCCCTTTCCCGATAGAGAACTTCGGTTCAAGGACCCCAAACCGGCTGGACACAGATATCGATGAGGATGTGCCGCTCAAAGTCCTCAAGGGCACTGGTGACCGCCGTAGTTGAGCGCCCTTATATGCATCATCATCATCATCATCATCATCATCATCATCATCATCATCATCATCATCATCATCATCATCAACTCAGAGGAGGAACTTTTAGATGCCCTAGATCTCTTCTTTCGGCTGGCAGTTTTGTTGGTAACTTTGAGGAAATCGGATTTGTTATAATTGATCTTAAAGTGTTTGGGCGGGAATCATACCGAACGAGCTTTTCAGTTCTGGTGGAGGGTGATCCTTCAGCCAGTGACAGTGCTGGCGATCTCCTTCCTGATGAAGAGGCGGGCCTCTTAGGTGCAGGTGCAGGCTTCGGTGATGGAGTAATTGAAAAGGGTAAAAGTATCTATCATTAGTGACTACTACGCAAGCTTACTGCAACCTTTGAGTGACGAGGTGAAAAGAAAAATACCTCTTTTGCAAAGAAAATTGTTGTTTCATCACGACAATGCCCATCGTTTAGTCATTGCAATAGGAAAAATGTGTGAATTAAAGTTGGAATTGCTTGATCATCCACTCTATTTGCCAGATCTAGCACCCAGTGACTACCACCTGTTGCCGAAGCACAAAAAATTTCTTGGACGACGAAGATTTCACAGCAACGAGGTCATTGTTGCGGTAAATTTTGTGGACCATGATAAATTGCACTACAGAGAATGTTTACTGAAATTGGAACACCGATATGAGAAATGTAGTAGCGTGCGTGCAGATTATGTTGAAAAATAAATAATTTTTTTTAGTGTAACACGTATCAGTCAACCTTCATAGAGAGAATAATATTTTTTTAAAGAATAGTTTGTTTAAAGGATATGTGAAAGAAGTCAAATGAATTTAACATCAGTTTTTATTCAGATCGATTCAGGGTTGTGTTTTCTTTAGGGAAATGTTAATATATTGCATTATTTACTCTACTTTCTCTAGATAACTACTAACGAAAGCAAAACGAGTAAATGAACGAGGAACATTAATTTCTAGAAGTACTGTACTTGACTTAAAACAGAAGAGCCACTTAAGTAATGAATGCGAATAAAAAGGGAAGCCTACAGGTGCTCGAGCCAAACGCGACATAATTAAGGATGTCTTTGCAAACAGGGAAGAGAAACAAAGGAATGTGTGTGTGTGCGTATTTAGTTCACAGTTGACTTCAGAGGATTGGTTTCCATTCGGCAGGGAAATTAGATTCTAGGGGCGTTACGAGAGTGCAGCTCTCTGTTGTGAGGTCACATACTGTACTCGCTTGATCAATAAGGTCAAAGGGCGTTGCGGTGAGAAATCAGGCACTCTGTCTTAAATAAATACAAATATTATTGTTTATGTTTACATTATTTTATTTATTTAGTATCACCTATTTTTATATACAAAATATTCTTAGGAAAGCTACCTTTCGATCTCATTCTTGCACATCAAGGTAAATATTTACAAAATTAACTATATTACCAGAATTCGGATTTATATGCACTATAAAGTATGGATATATGCATGCAACTGTGCACTGAAAATCTGCTAAATGTGATCTAAAATGTTTAAAATATACATAATTTTACCTTCCTCACACTTATTATGTAGCAGTAAGTTCTTACATACAGAAACTAAATAATTAATATTGATTAGTTTATCCTTCAGTTTGTATTAGTATTAGTCATATTTATTGTACCTAACAATTACATTTTTTCACCATTTTCTGAAGAAATGATTTTATTCTTCACGTAAAAAGTTTTTATACGAAGATGGTCTGAAAAGTTTCCCACCTCAACATGAAGATTGGCCGGACTCGTACATAAAATCTAGTGATTTCGTTGTTCATCTGTTGACAGTCACTCATCAAAGTTTCAGATATTTTGGACGTTCATTTGTTATATAGAAGTCGTTTGAGTGATTTTTTGCGAGTGTATGAAAATTGTCAAAATCGAGTATGGAACTGTCATTAAATATTTGTTTTTGAAAGGCAATACGCCTACGCAAACCAAAGATGAGTTGGATTCTGTATATGGGGAGTCTGCCCCAATATTTACAACAGAGAAATTTTGGGCAGTTGAATTTAAACGTCGCCGTAAAAGCTTGGGAGACGAACGTTCGGGACGTCCAAAAACTGCAACTACCGACTTAAACGTAGCCAAAGTTCACCAAATGGTGCTAGACGACGTCAAATTAAAGTAAGAGAATAGCAGAGGCTATGAACTTGTCAAAAGATCGTGATTGTCATATATTAAGTCAACATTTAGATAGGAGTAAGCTGTCCACGCGTTCGATGCCGCGTTTGATCACGTTAGTAATACACAGTAATTATAACAGTTTTCAAAAATATCAACATCATGGTCATAACATAAGAGGAAAAAGAGATATAAAATACCATACTCGTAGGTTAGCACTGCTCGAGAAAAGTCCACAATATATTGGGATTAAAATATATAATAAATTGCAACAAACAGTTAGGGAAATCCAAAACCAAAATCATTTTAAGAAAACAGTCAAAATTTATTCACCAACAAAGCATACTATTCAATTCAGGAATATATGGATGATGCACTGTGACCTGAATTGTGTCTTAGTAACAGTTCACATTTAGAAAAGCTATATACTCTATATATTGTACATAATTAATATTCTCTTGCTTTATTATACTTTGTAACATATTGTATTGTAAATATTGTAGACTTATTTCTGATGTTAAAGTCTACGTTTAATATTTTGACGAGTCACCAATTTACGAGCACCTGCTCAACTATGTAAGTGTAATGTGACGAATAAAGTATTGTATTGTATTATATTGTATTA
The DNA here is from genome assembly GCA_030765055.1 of Mantis religiosa. Classification (NCBI taxonomy): domain Eukaryota; kingdom Metazoa; phylum Arthropoda; class Insecta; order Mantodea; family Mantidae; genus Mantis; species Mantis religiosa. Next base: position 204,601,940 of record CM060951.1, on the reverse strand, counting down.
GACCAAAAACGTGTTCCATTGAACATTTCCAACGCCTTGTTGGCGTAGTTTAGGCGCAATAAATCAGAGTATTGGCGCCGATTAATTACTGTAGACGAAACTTGCATGCACCATTATAAGTCCCAAACAAAAATACCATCTAAGCAGTGGACTGCAAAGGGAAACCGGCTCCACAAAAAGCAAAAACTGTTTTTTCGGCTGGAAAAGTGGTGGCGAGTGTATTTTGGTATAGTCATGGAGTTATTTTACTCGATTATCTTAAAAACAGAAAAAAAAACAATACAGAAGCATACTACGCATCATAACTTGACAAGCTGAAGGCAGAACTAGTGGAAAAATGGCCAAATTTGCAGAAAAAGAAAATCATGTTTCACTAAGACAACGCACCATCTCACATCTCAGCGGTTGCAATGGCGAAAATCCACGTATTACCGTTTGAACTGCTAGAACATCCGCCTTACTCACCAGATCTAGCTCCAGGTGACATCTTTTCTTCCCGCATCTGAAAATGGCGCTCGGACTACAGAGGTTTTCGTCAAATGAAGAGGTTTTCAGACCACCTCTGTATTTCTATGAGCAGTTTGTTGATATTGCGTAAGCTATAAATTTTGTTGCAGGTGTAACAATGGTGTAAAATATGGATTTATTTTAGTGATTTGAAACCAACTATCACTAACTCGAGCACTACTTTGATTTTCGAAATATTCTGTAAATACGGAAATAAAATGTTGTACATGCAAGGTATTATATTCCCATCTGTTAAGACAGGCCTTTCATAAATCCATAATTTAATTTCCATCAAAACAAATTAGCTTTACTGCTCTTCCTCTTCGTTATTGTTATATTCCCTTTCCTACCGCTCACACTTTAGAAATTACTCTTAGATACACATTAGTATAAGTTGAAAAGCTAAGTGAAAATTGCACGTCTTAATTCTTGGCAATTTTATTGTTACGGCATACTGCTTCGTTTGCAATATAATACAAATCATATCAAGTTTTACGATGCAACGGCCGCACCTACTGTCCGGCCGCTGTATCTTCGGCTCTGACATTTAGTGGCTGCAGGAGGTGGAGGGGGAAGGTTACTAGTACCAACATATAATAATGAGTAATTGAAAACATATCGTCAGAATTATCTTTATAATGAGAGTATAGGAATCTATTAGCTTCAAAACATTGAAATACAACTTGTAATTTCATTATCATGCAAGATATTCTTTACAGCATCACTCTATTCAAATATTTCGTTCACACCTTTCACGCACACCAACTGCTTCTGTTGGTGATACTGGGAGTCTGTACATCCGGTGTCGTGGTCAGGAAGCTAAAACTGTCTGCTAGCGCCAATCAGCGTTGTCGCTGGTAGGCGTGGCTGCCGAACCCAACACCGTGTTGCCAGCTTAAATTTGTTTGAGCCACGTGGCCTAATAGCGGCATGCGCTGGTGAACTTTCTTTGGTATAATTTTCGTGCGTGAACTCCGATGTTTAGTGTTCGTAAGTCCTATTATTATCGCTATTATAATAATATGGCTACTGGTTCGTGAAATATGCAAATACATGAAATATTTAAAATACGCATTGTTCCTCTGCTTGAAATTCCCGCTCAAGAACTGGCAACAGCCCGCTTCCCCCTCTCGAGAAATGCCAGAGCCGCAGATAGAACGGCCGAGGTATAACTTCACCACGTCATTGTTGAACGCTAATTAGCTTAAGCTAATTGAGTGACATATACCAGGAAGCGCTCATTGTTGATACATATGCTTTGAAGTTTCGTTGGCGTTTTATGGGTTTAGAGACATGATACATAGTTCCTACGCAAACGGAGCAGTAAAACAGACATTTTCTCGCATCTCTTTTTTTAATGGTGCGGGGCGAAATATTTGAAAAAACAATTGCTGAAAAAGTAAGATATATGCATAAATGTGCACAAATCAGCTAAATAAGCCCTAATCCTTTACATATGCAAATGCACTATAGAGCTTCCGTAATAAACTCCTTACAAGCTGCAATAATATTATACATACATGCATAACCCTATCAAGGAATAAAACTTGCAAATTTGGAAAAAATACGAATGTTATTTATGATATATTATGTAATAAGTCAAGGAAGATACATACAGAAGATAGACAATAATAACTCTGAAGGGGTTGAGCCAGAATGAAAAATTCAATGCCATAGCCGGGATTTGAACTACGGACTTCTGGTTTCCATCCAGTCGCTCTAACCATTTGAGCTACAATGGCCAACAAGACGACATGACATTAAATTCTCCAACTGACTCGTGTTTCTCCCGGTAAACCACATAGGAGTTCTCATAAACACATGAGACAACTAACTGCTTTAATGACGACTTACTATGCTGTAAGTGCGATACTTTTAGGCCCGGTTTTTATAGTTAACTACTATTAGGTCAATTAATGGAAATTAATAGTTCTTTCACACTAGCCGAACTATAAAGTTCGCGCCTTAAAGTACTTACAGCACAGTAAGTCGTCATTAAGGTAGTTGTCTCATGTGTTTATGAGAACTCTTAGTGGTTTACCGGGAGAAACACGAGTCAGTTGGAGATTTTAATGTCATGTCGACATGTTGGCCATAGTAGCTCAAACGGCTAGAGAGGCTGGACAGAAACCAGAAAATCCGTGGTTCAAATTCCGGCTATGGCATTAAATTTTTCAGTCTGGCTCTACCCCTTCATAGTGCGTTCCACACACGGCTAGTGTGAAACAATTAATTTCCAATAATAATTCTGTTCAACATGCCAAGTAAAGTGTGTTACCTAATTAACTACCTATACAGGATGTTTCAAAATGACACCGAACGAACTGAAGTAGTTGTTCAGGTTCTATGCGACACATATACATAGTTTTTACCGCCAATAGAGTTTTAGCGCCAATAGAGCCTCATAAAATGCTCCAGAATGAGTGTGGATTAGGCAGTGATAGGAAAAACGACGTGTGCCTCACGGTATCGGAGTTCACAGGTATAGTTCACGCCGGGCCGCGTGCTGTAGCTGTTTGTAAACATACCGACATACTCCGCAGTAGCTTGCTACTATTAAGAATTTCTTTGGCTCATGAAACCACAATAAAGAAGTTATTGCTTAGTTATTGCATATGAGTGTTTGACGTGTTCCAAAATTCCGTTATAGCACGCCATGATGGCAAATAAGCTGGTGGACATATGCAACTTATACCTTTTGGAGTGAAGTTAATATTAGTGAGGTTCAGGATGGAAGCATTAAATTATAAAACAGAAAACATCAAAGAATTGAACATAAAGTAAATGTCTTATGCAATGAGACAAGTATTTCATTTCACTGTATTTAATAATACTAAATACAGCATTTATAACTGAAGAGGCTGTTGATTTTAGAGCAACTGGTTGAAAGCCTTTAAAATTAAGATCATAACCGAGCAACCTTGGAACTGTCCGAGTCATTATTCCGCTTTTCCCCTTTGCCCTATTAGCTGAAAGGTAGCCTAGGGTCACTGATAAAGAGCGATGCTTTTGTTTTCGTGGCTGCTGCATCTCAGTAACAACTTGAGGTTCGCACTCCAGTGGTTCCTGCGCTGCCTAATCACAAAATGATGTAATATTTAATGCTGCATAAAATTATACCTAACCAGAATTTCGAAGCTGCGACACCGAATTCGGACTAGTTAAGTGACAAACTACGAAACTGCTATAATCGTTTGGTGTCGTTTTGAAACAACCTGGGTATCTATTTCTGAAAAGTTGGTAATTAGAGGTTCAACTTATATATTCAATACTCTCTTCCTTTGAGGGCACATTTTAGATACCAAAAAATTGCCCTATGTTGGCCTTGATATTTCACACTCTTTCCACCCATCAGGGAAGAACTTAATAGCTACAGCACTTTATAAAATACAAAGTGTTGAAGTTAATCTATTGGGCAAAATTAACTTGATTTATTTTGCCACTATCGTTTGTATTTATACACTGTCTGTAAACGATTTCGAATGTAGAAAGCTAAATGTGGCCTTGAAATTTTATTTTCCCTTCATGAAATGTGAGAAATTAAGTGAATAGCGAGAGCAAAGTTTGCAAACGAACCAAACATAAAGTATTACTCGAAAATTTTTGATGCCACAAAATGTATAAACAAATTTGGGAGCTTTATTTTAATTGATTAGAGCCAACTGAAAAATTCAATCCCATGGCCGGGATTTGAACCACGGATCTACTGGTTTCCGTCCAGTCGCTCTAACCCCTTGAGCTACCATGGCCAACGTGCCTTCCTGACAAATTCTCCAATTGACTCGTATAATATAATGATATAATATAATATAATGACACAATATAATGAGTCAATTGGAGAATTTAATGTCAGGAAAGCACGTTGGCCATGGTAGCTCAAGGGGTTACAGCGACTGGACGTAAACCAGTAGATCCGTGGTTCAAATCCCGGCCATGGGATTGAATTTTTCAGTTGGCTCTAATTAATTAAAAATCACCCATATACCGGAGTAATGTATTTAAAAGGATTAATTCTTTAAGGATTAATTCCTCAATATAAATTTACATGAAAAAATTTGAGACCTTTAAAAACCAGTTTGTGTGGTAACATTTTATCTATGCACCGTGGCTTATCCTTTCCTAAAAGAAGTTTTAGATAGTTAGATATTTTTTCATCAAAATAATTTAATATTATGGATGAGTAGAGCCATATTAAAAAATTCAATGCCATAGCCGAGATTTGAACCACGTATCTCCCGTGCTCCACGCGGTTGCTCTAAACCACTGAGCTACTATGGCCAACATGCCGACATGACATGAATTATTATCGGCAGGTTGGCTATAGTAGCTCAGTGGTTTAGAGCAATCTCACGGAGAGCGGGAGATCCGTGGTTCAAATCCCGGCTATGGCATTGAATCTTTCAGTCTGGCTCTACTCATCCGAAGCTTAGCCTACACACGGCTAGTATGGAAGAAATCATTATTTCCATCAATTTAATATTATGTTTTATTCTAAGTCTTACCCAGTTTTTCCAAGTTCAAAATTATCAAATACTTTACAAGTAAAGACTTACTTTGGGGTGTTAGGATGTACCGCAGCACTTTCATGTCATAGTTTTTAAAAGTACTTTACGTCAAATGTATTTTTGTAGAGTTAACGCTTCTAAGATATTCGTCTTTGAATTTTCAAATATTTAAAAGCGTTTCCTCTTAGGAGCTAAACTTTGTTCCTATGAGCAACAATAGAAATATTCCGCCGCCTCTGCGTCAGAGAATTTTTCTTTGTCTTGTTTTTTTCGCACAATGTCATGGAAAAAGACAAATCTCTACAGCGCGTGGAAAATGACAGCGGTAGACAATGGAGGTGAGAGAGAATGCGTTGTGCTGCTCCAGTGCGCCGAGTGTTAATTTAAAAATAACAACATTCTGGGCGGTCTGCAATGAGAGTTTGTGTTTTCATATCCGATGAGGCACTTCAGGATGTGTTTTGACGAGATTGATTTTTGCTTTTTTCCGCTTTTTGCATTCACCGCCGTTAATTTAAAATCGCGTCATTGTTCTGCTCGACTAACCTGAGAGGAAAGATGCATAATAAATTTACGGCGTCCAAAACAGGTATCTCCCAATAAACTTAATTTAAACTTACTGCTTAATAGCGGAGTGCAGAACGTCCAACACTCAACTATAGTGTGATCCATATAAACCTGAACCATTTGAATAGGGCATAACTTTCGAATCAATAATAGTACATATGTGTAACTTTGGGAGAATATAATACACAAATGGGAGATTACATTACACTATTTACATCTCAGAGAAAATGTTTGAAGTGTCCCTAACCAGCACTTATACAAGGTTGCACTCGTAGTGCTGGTGGTGGCAGTAATAGTAGTAGTAGTAGTAGTAGTAGTAGTAGTAGTAGTAGTAGTAGTAGTAGTAGTAGTAGTAGTAGTAGTAGTAGTATTTCTTTTCTTTATTTTAATTTACGTCCTCCAACGTTAAGTCATAGCAGACGATGAATGAAATGGGCGAAATGATGCTCAAATGAGTGGGGTCCATGAAGCTTAGAGTTACCCAACATTCGTGTATCATAACGGAAAACCCCGGACAAAACCTTATCTAGGTAACTCACCCTGGCCAAGATTGGAACTCGGGACCTCTTGTTCGTGAGGCAGACACCCTATCCTCTATGTCGTAGCAGTAGCAGTAGTAGTATTTTATTACCGATTTATTAACATGCAAGGTAATTATGGCAATTAAACAACTCGAAGTTATAGTCGAGAATTCATAGTTGCTGGAAATGTGCACACTAAGTTTCATATAATGTAAAACAATGGCATAATTCAGCTTACAGGTGTGATCTTTAAACCTTTATATGTATTTAGCCTGTGCAGCTTCCTATTCAAAAGGTTTCTGATATTACATTCACTGACAGGGTGATCTTTCACTAATATCTACTTAACATTAAGGAGTTACCCGCTTACTGCCAAAACATGCCTACGGGCTGGCCCGGCTGCTTGCCTGAAGGTCAACTTCCCGCCATGCTTTCCAGGTATTTGCAGGCAGCGCAACACTGGATGCTATGTTCATTACATGTTTGTTGGTTGATGATGCATAAGAATCATCCATAAACCTTTCGTCTTTGATTTGTCCCTGGCATGCAATTCTAAAATATTAAGAGTAGCTGCCAATATGTATTTTCTTTTCAGCAATTTTGTATTTATATCGCTCGGAACCGTGCAAAGTCAAATTATAAAATCTAACAAGGGAAGTATCACTACACTCACACGGCCACCAAACTGAATATGTGATGGTATAATGCCAGCTGTATATATACCGTGTGTACCAAAAATCTGCTGCGGAGCAGAATCGAACGCCCAAAACTGAAGTCTGAAAAGTGCATACGCCAGCATTTGCAAGTAGCTGTTGCTCATGCCTGGTAACTTCTGTTGTAGGTGTGGGGGATAGCGCTCCTTACGTGTGTTATGTGTAGGCCGCTACCCATCAGGGATAAACAATCCCTCCCTTTCCTATGTTTGGGGACTCATTTTCGGGTACTTACAGCTATATTCCGCGCCCGATTTTTGGCACAAAGGCTCCGCATAGACCAGAGATGCTGCAATCAAAATTTCAAGCGAATACAGCTTTGAGCATGGTGCTAGTTCCCTTGTACAATGCGGACGATGGTTCTGTGCCCGTGAAGACCGTGTGTTCAGTCGTTTAGAATCCAGTTGCTGAGTCTACACTCTCCGTCATGCGCAGTACACTGAAATGGCCAGTATCGTAGAGAGGTTTGACCGGGTAACTAATAACTCTTTGGTGCCGCCACGTTAAGATTTTAAAGTTTTAGAAATTGTGATTCTTAATCGCACTGGTGATTAGCGTTTTGTCTGTGTGTATGTATGTGTGCTTTTATATATTTTCTTATTTTATTAAAATGCTTCCAATTCAAAGCAAACTTGGTAGATAAACACTTCAAAGCCAAACCGCGAAGTTATTAATAATGTGAATCTATTCTGAATCGTGAAGCAGTTTCTGGCGATATGCTAATAAAATGCAAGGGAGGGTGAGTGCAGCAACAAAGCACCTGAGAGAAAATTTCGTAAAATAATTAAAGAAGGGGAGAAATGTGAGGCACAATTGACCTCCTTTGAAACATCTGGAAAGTACATCGTGTACCAGAAGCAATCAGTGCCATTGATGACTTTGATAGGTGTGTAATTCGTCAAACAATTTATAATTTGTAAATTCAGGAGAAAACTATACCCACTGTCAAAATTTGAGACTCCTGCAACATCAAGATTCCATTAACTTTAAAGGGGGAAGCACTAGTTTAAAGACTATCTTATGTGGTACAGGTTTCAAGCGGAAGAAAACAAGGAACAACAGGTTCTTGTTATAGCAAAGGTAAAGGAGAAACTGGCGCGTGTCATATTTATGTGCTATATAAAGTTTAGAGACGAGGGAAGGTCGGTTATCTATGAAGATGAAACATTTCTTCATACGAGAATCGGCTAACTTACTTCCATGCACTACAAGCCACAAGAGCATCACCCCAGATTTTTATTTTCTTGTAAATTAAAACATTTGTGAAAGCAAAGCACTAAGACAGTAAAGAAGAGCTGTTGTGTCTCATTAGTTAAGATGAGGAAGTGCTCATATATCTTATGGTATGCGTTTTAGTATAGATGAGTCTGTGAAATATGGCCTTGCTGCATTGTCTTCCATCTTATAGCGCTAACAGAATATGTAAGTGATGCTTGGTCATAGACTCTCTCCAGTGCGCGAAGAAAGTAGGTCACCGGCACAGAACTATCGTTGCTACTGTAAGTGAAACAGATAGGTATGAAGTATCTTCTGCAGGTTGACTGGGCACAAACTAATGTGGTTTACCTATAGTCCTAGATCTCAGTCAAAGCGTCTAGGTCAAATGAATTGGTTACATTACATACAACCCCTCTGTAAAATATATACAGTGAACTACTTACCCTTGAGGGAAGCTGAGGGGGACGGAATGTACGACTCGCAGAGGTTCCTTCATCATGCTGGAGAGGTTGAACCCGGGTACGAGCTCCTTCTTGCGTGTGGAACGACGGCGAGCATGGGTGGTGAAGACTCGTCTCAACTTGCCCTCACGAAGGGATGATCCACCGCGAGTACCGGTATCCTCTTCCTTACCAAGGGCAGTCAGGTCCAGCGAGGAACCTGACTTGCACGCTTTGATACCCAGCCACTTCCTGGGATTGGCCTCCAGAAACCCTCCAGGATCTCCTCCTCCAGCGGTGCAACGAAACATCGTGAAGCAGCACTTTGTGACTTGTGCCCTGAGTTCTACAGTTCTTGGTCCCCTAGCACATCGCTACATTGGTCTCGTGAATTCAGCTGTCAAATCTTGGAAAATTCGCCTCCTCAAGGACTGCAGATAATTTAACCACATAGATGTGAAGAACGTGCACAATTACATTGAAAGCAGCTGATGTACACCAACATATGATTCCATTACATTGATAGCATAAAAATGTCGCACGTTAATAGCAGCAATAATATTGTTTACGAGGCGACGTAAATTCCTCCTTTATGACGCAGATGCAGTAGCCTACTTGAGCGTGCGTCTTTTACAAGGTGATATACGTATTAGCTAATATTTGAAACACTTACATGAATTGTTGAATAAAACATCGATAATATTAAAATGTATAAACATTCATAAAATGAATTTGTTAACGTTACAACGAGACTTCAAAACATGTAGCAGTATTATAGCAAAAGCTTGAATTCAAAATGTTATTAATCTTTATACGATTAAGTTTAGAAACTTATGATATGTTGGCAGCTGAATTTTTGTTCAAGACGGCATTTTTTTCTATAGGCGTTTTACTAATTGTTTGTCTTCTAAATGCCGTTTTCTTCTGGGTGGAGGTGGTCCGAGGAAGTTTGACAGCTTGTTTTGTCGAGGCCACTTCATGGTTGCAGTACCTGTAATAATAACAACGCTTGAGATAAAATAGGATTTATGCTAAAAAATGCAACGCCTGTATGTGCATCTTTCCCATTACGTAAACTTTCAAATATTTCAGAGGTGTTCCAGGAAGTGCTTAATAATCATCATCTCAAATCGCAATGCTTGCATAGACTATGCAAAATCATCTGGGTGTTTTATAATCTTATTTCGTAAATATTAAATATGCCTATAGCTTAAGGAAAAACCATGTTCAGGAAACTGTAGAAATGTAGAATCAAACTATTTTGAAGTTAGGAGTAGTGATTTGTAGCCGTGCTGTTTGGAGTAATTGGTATCTGACTTTATGAAACTTCATTTGTCAGTCAAAATTAAATATATCTCACAGGATAAGTGTGTACGTACTGACAATTAAGGTAAACGTAAATAAAAGACAGAACATACAGAACTCCAAAAATAATAACGCATTCATTCACTAAATTTTGACGTAAAATAGTATACTATGCGAGGGCACTCTGATAAGTCTGGTAAAAAAAAAAGAAAACAAGAATAATGTCTGACGCTACTTCTCGATTCGGTCTCCATTAATGGCTACTCCACATGTAACAAGATCAAATAATACTTTATAATTAAACCCAAACACTGAGAAGATGTCCTTCTAGACATGCTATATTTACAAATTGTTTAGATATTCTCTTATTTATAGTTTTACCCCCTTTGTTTCTGGAATATGTTCATATCCTTCATAAATCATATTAGACACAATACTGACCACACAACAATTCGCTTTTAAACAATATATCTGCAGTAAAATTTGTTGTGTCATCCCTGGTATCCATTTGGTTTGAAGTTTTCAATCTTTGTAACTTTTTCGCTGTACTGTGTGCCAGTATTAAAAATCTCATCAATCGATTAATATGATTTGTGTCCTACATCCTAACCATGGATGGGAAAGGATAAGGAGCATATGGCCAGATCGTACACGGGGGGGGGGGGTTTCCCCAAAGTAGGGAATACATGCTTTGTGAGAGGTTGTGGTTTTATATTTGGTTCATTTATAAAAAAGGTATGGGCAAAACTAACTAAAACTACAATTCACTTAATGAGAATATTTAGTATAATAAAGCAAAGTAGACATGTGGCCACAGCGGCCGATTACTCCCTCAAGAGGCTGCGGACAAATCCATCTGTTCAGGCCGAATGATGCTACAAAAGAGAGCTATCACGTCACGCCAGGTACTGGCAGGCTGTGATTGGCCCGAAGATTGTTTCTGCGTGCCCACCCAGGATTGGGTTTAACCGCAAGTAGGATTTTCTTTTCTTGGGATATTTAAGGATGGATTTATTTGTATTAGAGTGATGGTTAGATTTGAGGTAGAAATTTACTCCTCTACGGGCGACAAGATGCTTGCCTGATGCACCCTGGCGATGTAGTAGATTTAATTTAATTTATTATGGATAATTGAGGCCAAACAACTCTAGGTTAGATTGTAGGAGCTCATCTTTTGCTGCTGCTGGATTTGCTCCGTGGTTACTTCGAGTGAGCCATAAACTGGCTTACAACAACTTATTATCCAACGGGTGATGGAGTGGGAGAGTGACGTCACACCCACTATCGAACACAAATGAACTGCTATGTGTTAGTCAAAACAGTCACCTGTGACAATATTCCCTTATACGTACAAATAAATGTGTTATGGAACTGTTTTTATTGAGAGTTTAGCTAGATTAATATGAAATAGAAAAAAAGCTTGCGTAAAAACAGTTTGTAAAAGTGATAGAGTGATTTATATAGAACTGACATTTCTTTCTTTAATTATTCCGTTGGTACTTCATTCACTGACCCAATTTTAGCACCAAATTAAGGAGAATATTCTGGAGTTTCGAGTCTTTGTCACTAGATGTGCAGAGGTTTATGTTTTATTCCTAAGTGCTATTGTTGGCAGCAGCTTTTGAAATTTTGTTCTATGAACGTGAAAATGTAGTACACATTAAATCAACTATTCTTTCTTATGAAGTAATACTGGATTACAAATTCAATTACAGCCACTCAAAGGGCATACCAGAGCGAATTTGGTGTTGTAATCGTCCCAAAAGAAATCCAAAACCAGAGAATGGTAAAGAAATTGGAAACGACTGGATCTCTGGTGAGTGAAAAAGGAAACCATCATTCATCTAGGCTTGTCACGGTTGTTGTTGACGTAAGAGCACGACTGGAGCAGTCACCCAAAAAATGAAGACGTTAGTCACAGGAGACAGGGTACACCACCTCAATGTGCCAGAGGGCTGCGAAAAGTGCATGACTTCCATTTATCCCGTTATGTGAAGTCACAGAACTCACGCCATTGGGCCATCGAAAATGTATGTCATCCATGAAGCACCTATGCACCTGGTTAAAATTGGAGTTTTGTGCGCAATATCCGCACAGAGAATACTGAGGCCATTTTTAACAAGACTGTGAAAACTGCACCGTACCGACTGATTTTCATGGAGTTTGTTGAGCAACTAGACGATGTAGAGCTGAGTCAAGAATATTTTCAGAAAGATGGCGCTACATAACATACATCAAATGAATGCATATAACTAATTGCAAGTTTCTTTGACGACCGGATAATTTCCAGGAACCTGTGGCCACCGAGATCTCCGGATTTGAAATTGCCGGACTTACTTAAAAGACAGGGTTTACGCCATACGTCCCCAGACACTGGACAATCTGAAGCACAACTCTCACAGGAGATGCAAGCTATTGACAATAGAGTCCTCTAACGAGTTCTCAACATGGAACGACGTGTTGAGTTATGTCTTATCCAGGATGGAGGACATTTTCAACATTAGAGATAAATAATCAAATTTCCTCTACATTTTAGGGTTAGTAAGGTGTCGCTAGCAAAGCTCGTTTTGAAACAATGAAATAAGTTTGTCAGTTTTATATAAATTCCTCTATGTAAATGTAAGCATTGTGGTTAGAGAAACACTGAAGCTATTTACTGATGGTTCTTAATGCCTGTATAAATGGCTGTTTATTATATCTGAACGAAAATTTAAATTGCGACTGACAAGTACTTCCAGAGTAAAAACAATCTGATGTAATTGAACCTTGCAAAATGTTCTGAATATACATTAGATAATAGGTTGTAGATGTTCATGTAAGTTACGAATAGCGACAGAGTAAACTGTAAGGTAACAGGCTAAGAAAAGAGGAATGGTAGGTCAATCATAAATCTCTTTACTTTAGCAAGTATATTAAACGTAACATTCTTCAAAAGCCCTCAAGACAATACTATTTGAGTCGTTTTTTATAAGGGAGACTTAGTTATTTTAAATACACAATGTATAAAGCAGTTCCTGAATAAAATAGAAGAGAAAGTTACTTTTCTCTACATGGAGGAGTAAAATTAGTTTTGACTCCGTCTACAAAGCTTGGAAAGGAGAGCATTATCTGCAGCAACGGAGTGAAGGAGCGAGAGAAACTGAAATGCTGCAAAGGAGAGTGATTTGTTATTGATCACCCCTTCTGGGCATCTTGTGGAAAATGAAAAAAAGCAGCCATACCAAACAATGACGGATTATCTGCCTCATGCACGGAAATATGACGTATTCAATAGATGAGTTTTCGGACCATATTTTTGCCGCTCACTTCAAAGCAGAAAATTGAATTGACAGGATCAGTGCTTTTGAATTGCGTTAGGTTTATTTGATACTAAATCAAACTGAAAATTTGAAACTCAGTTTTAACTAGTGCATTCAAGTTATATCACCTTCGAATTTTTTCTCACTAAATAACCGCAGGAAAATTATGATAGTCACTTATCGACGTTATCTCCCTGCAGTCGCATACATTATTTTAGAACGTCGACACCATGATTCCGTGACCGCTGCGAACGCTTGTTTCAGAGTATTTTGACCACTGAAAAGTTGATAATGTGATAGCGGCATGATACTTCGTTTCTGGATTGAAAAACGGCGTCCACCTCTCACCCAGTGTCACAATTAACGAAAAGAAAGTTTCATTCATGCCTTCATCTTCACGCACGCGAGCAGGCTTGTGATCATTCGTCAACAAGTGTGGCACCCAGCTGGAGACAACTTTTAGCATTTTCTGATCCTCGTGCAGGATTGTGTGCACAGATCCCATGAAAATGCCAGCTTTGGAGGCGATATGTTGCGTTCTTTCTGCTATCCTCCGAAACACTGTCCACCCGTTTGATCATGTCAACAGACCGCCTTGTCCAAGGCCAAGATTCTCATTCACGTAATGAAAACTTCACCATTTTAAGTATTCAAAACAATCCTCACTCACGCCGTTGCTACGAAAGATTTTGTGCCATACAGCGCTGCCATTTCTATCATGCATTCACAAAGGGTTCCCGTTTACTTTAAAGGAAAAAGGGAGCTGTTATAACTTATTTTAAGTTGCTTCTATTATGTGGCCATATCACGTCGGATCTCTCCATATTTTCGGTGTGTGACGGACAGTTAGCCTTCTAAGGTTTAACTTGAAACTCGACCTACTTATTGTTACCTCTCCCTGTGACAAAGGAGGTGTGATCAATTCCGTAAACACATTGTCACTGCGACGCCCTAGTCTCCCTCGGTCTTCCACAGGTGCTCTAGCCAGTGTAAGGCTTGCTTGTTTACAAACACTGCTTTATATTCACAGTAAAATATGACAGTGAAATAAATGTGGCATTAAAACGATGTTGTACGACATAATTAAGGGAAACGATCAGTTCAAACGGTATGGAACAGTTTGTATAGTTGAATTAAATGGACGAAACTTACTTCTGTATAATTATAATAAGAATGACTTGGAGTTGATATGGACACGAAATATGTGATAAAAAAGAACGAGGCGTGAGATCTTCTACAAAGTGTCATTTAAAGTTACTCCAGAAAATGGAAGGTTCCCTGTGAAAGTATGAAGGTGGTAGAAGAAATATATTGGGAAGAAGACGGATTAATTCATGAGATGTTGCACAACTTTATCATAGATTTAGAAGTGAGATACTCCAAATTGATCGATGACTTTGAAAACTACATTCAAAGACATTGGTGTCCGGCTCGGTAGCGTAGATGGTAGCATGTCTGCCTCACTTTCAAGAGGTCCCGAGTTCGAATCTCGGTCAGGGTGGGTTAGCTGGATAATCTTTTCTTCGGCGTTTCCCCTTATCCTTAAAAGATGAATGTCATCCAATTCATTCACCGTCCGATATGACTTAACGTTGGAGGACGTATATTACAAAAAAGACAATGGTGCTGAGCATATTAGCAGTTTGCCGGGACCCTCCAAGCAACGCCTATTATGTATTTCTCAAATGGGAAGAGTTCTCGCCTTTAGCGAATCAGATGCGCTAGCGCATTCAACGTTACCACATTATTATCCCAACTCCTTTTATATTCCCCCTCCCCCCTTCTCTCTCTCTCGCACACTTGGGATTCTTCGTGGCACTAGACGTAAGGGAACACAAACTGAATTTTCCAAAGTTTATAATAATGCAGTTGTTGAAATCACAATTGCAACATGAATATTTGCATATTAACTAAATGGTTGAAATACTTAGCTTAAAATTAATTATAGTTTATGAATTACTTATGTTTATAATCTAACAAAAATGCCAGCGGTGCATCCATATAGCTGTGAATGTTACTACGTTAAGAGACAATTCGTCATTGTCATTGTCTTCATGGTCTGAGTACTGAAAACTTATGATGATAGATTCCAAAATCTCGTTACGTGTTATTTGTTTCCCAAAGTCTTCTTCTTGTAGTTTATCTGATGTTTCACGCAGTTTTACCAGTCTTGTGTTACCTTGTCAATTTCTTCGTGAATAACTGTTCAACGTCAGTCAGTTTAAAGATATTTCTGTTTGCAACAAAATATGAGCTCACTTTAACTCAATTGGATTGTTCTGGCAGTAGCAAGGGGGAAGGTGGATCGCGTCTCATTGATCCAGCTGATACACTTTCATGGAAGAGTAATTGAATAATGCCGCTTTGAACTCTCTAGAGTAAATAAAGATTGCGAACCATTCATAAACAAATATATAATGTGAGCAGATGCTTTTGCCAGACCAGTAGGAAGTGTATTATTTCCACTCATCGAATTTAACAAATACTTTGGCTTATTTAAAGTACACATTTCTTTTATCACGTTATGTCAAATGTTTACGTTTCAGTTCTGAGTTTTTTCAAATATACCTTCACGCATACATGTCAACCAGTAATGATATTCATTACAGCGCCTACGTCGCAATGCATTGCTACAATATAATGGTATCTTCATTATTTATTTGTATTAGTAAAACTATTTGAGCTAAAACTATGGGTTTCCTGCGGTTATGTTAAATACATTACTCTCTCCTTCCTCATCGATCAGGTTTTGCAAAATGTGAATGTTTATTTTAGCGCGAATAGTACACACGCCACATAGGGGGAATGCAATAAGACAACACCGCAGGACTCCGATTGGTTGTTCACCTAGTAGCGCTCAAGGACAAACGTCATCCCACTTGAAACACATAATAGTGGATGGTATATTTATGCTATCGCCATCTATCAGTAGTTTTGAAAGCTTAAAAGCATTAAAGGGATAGGGGAATATAATCACGCGGAGTCAATCGGAACGTTGCATGGAGGTCTTGCGATATGGTTTACCTACCACAGCGGGGGCATTAGTGCGCACTCTCTCTAATCTGTGTTTCAAGATAAACCAGAAAACTGTCTTTACACTCGCTATCTATCGTAGATCCTTAAATTCCTTACGATGCAGGGTGGGCATCGGTCTTATAGCCAGGACTTAAAATCTGCAGCCCCCAAGGTTGGTGTCAAACGATTAGCCCTTGAAATATTTCACTACTTCTTTCTATTCCCTTTGCACTTAAACGTTAAAACATTTCTCAGAAAATTTATCTGAACCAAAGCGATAGAAGAACAAGCATTTGTAAGAATAACTTGTTGAAGAAGTTTGGAAAATGTCGGGTAACACAGATGCCTTTCTGTTTCATTTAATACATGCATACTTTTTGTAATATACCTTCGTCATCATCAACAATCACTAGGTGTAAATGAATTACCCCTATTGTAAAAGCGAAGATTAAGTTATACAGGACCCAAGTGGCAAGATACATTTACCACCGTTCTCATGCTGCTGGTACACCTGTGGCTTGTAACAAACATTCCTTATTTACACCGCCAATAAAGAGAAAGTGCTTCTAACGTGAAGGTAGTAAACTCGGAGCTTCAAAATAACTCTCTCAAACAAGAGGAGTAACGGAATTTCTTTTACGCTTTCTGTTTTATCTTCCCCTTAGGCTTTAAACATCCAATGTAACTCTTCACAAAGGAGGAAGGACTCAGAATATGCCTCTCTAGAGAGCATCTTCTCAGACGAGGATGTTTTGGAGTGGAGAAATGGAAAGTCTAAAGGTAAGACAGCGTGTCATATTAGTTCCCATCACCCAGGGCCGATTTCATGAACTGACTTTCTGTTATACACGCTTTCAAATGTAAGAAACCTCTAAAGGATAGACAAAGATGAAATTCCTAAAGATCTACATTGATAAATAACCGTTAAAGCTTTATACATGCCGAATGAAGAAATTGTAAAGGCAGTTGAAAAAAAGAAAGCTTATCATGGATACTTACAATTAAGTACTGAGGAAACTAAACAAGCATATAAGGCAAAACGAAATATGGCTAAGAGTTTTGTGAGGAAGTTAAACGATGCATCTTGGAATAAACTTATAGGAGATGTGGAACACGACTTACGTGGAAGACAGCTCTTTGCATATAAACTGCTGAAACATTTAAACCAAAATGAGAAAGATACAGCATATTTAAGTATAATACCCGAGTATTAATGGTTAGAACATTACAATGCTTTATGGTATGATGAAAATGCGGAGATAAATAACGAAAACGCAGAAGGCAACGTCACATATGAAGGAGATTTAATTTTAATTGAAGAATTAGAGAAGCACTCATAAAAACTAAAAATAGGAAAGCATCGGGTCAAGATGGATTGAACGCAGAGTTATTTAAATATGGGGGGTTATTGCTAAAGCTCCCACTGCTACATTTTTATAATATGTGCTGGAAGATGCAATGTATACTAGAAGATTACCTTATAATCCAAACCATCTCTATCTTTAAGAGAGGGAAACGGAATGACTGTAGCAATTACAGAGGAATATGTTTACTGGATACGGCCCATAAAATATTTACTAAAATTATAGCTGAATGTCTTCTCTCGGAAGAACAAAGTGGATTTAGAACAGCAGATCCTGTGCAGGTAACATTTTTGTTGTTAAAAAATAATTGAAAAACATAGGGAGTTTAATGAAGAAATGTATATGGCGCTTATTGATTTTGAAAGAGCGTTCTAGAGGGTAAACCGATGCAAAATGTGGCAAATATTGGAAGAACGAGGATACCCACAGCAATTAGTAAAAGTGATACAATGCTTCTACTTCCAAACAAAAATAAATGTGAGAAACAATCGTAAAATTTCTAAAAAATTCTTACTATTCAGGGTGTCAAACAAGGGTGTACTTTATCACCTCACTTGTTAGTATTTATATTGACGACCTAGTGTGCAAATGGAAGCAGCTAGTGAATGTAGGTTTTAAAATTTCAAATAAAAACTTTTTAAACACTTTGTTGTTTGCTGACAACTTAGTTACTATACAAAATAGCAAGTCTGCCCTGCAAAAATGTATTTTTAAACTTAGTGAACTTTGTAAGCAATATAATATGAACATTTCTTTTATAAAATCCAAGGTAATGGCATTCATTGGGAAAGAGCCAATTAGAACAAAAATAGGTATAAATAATCGTTGCATTGAAAGAATGCCGGATAATAGACTTACAAAACAAATATTACAGTATCATCCTAAAGGTAGGAGAGCGGTGGGCAGACCCAGGAAACGATGGCTGCAGGACTTCGAAGGCGGAATAGGCACTTGATTGCCTATGCCATGAAGTGAAGAAGAAGAAGATGATTTATACCGCAAGTAACGCAAGAAATCATTTATAATCTTCGAAAAAGATACAGGCATATGGAGACGGGCTGTACTGCAGACTCCAGGCAATCCTAAGTTTGCTCCGCCTAGCAGCGCTGCCGAATGTGGTACACGCAACTCGCGTGCCTGAATTGAGAACATTATATTAAATAATTATGCTCGGATAATGTTTGAAAAATGACATGCCAAACTTATAACAAGAAAGAACTCTATTTTCTGATCATGACCGTACAAAAATCCTGTTTCTACAATACTTAGAACACAAGTGATGCATGTTTTATTTAAAAATGGTTATGTTTACCCAACATTCATCCATTCAAAAGAGATAAGCCTGAAAAACACTATTCTTTGCCCATAAAATTTATCTCAAGCATAAATAAATAACGCACCTACTATTAAAACAGAAGTCAGAAAGTTTGAAACAGAGTTAATTTTCATTTCGTTTTTAGAGTAGAGGTGTGTTGTTTTCTTAAAGTGAATGGCATCGTTAAGTCGTGTGAACTTGAGCTGAAATATTGTTAATATTACATTAAATTATAATTATACACATATCTTTTTCTAGTTGTGATCTGAGTGTGTGAACATATCCCTTGAAGCTGCGACAAGTGATTTTTCGATCAACAAACGCGAAGTGATTCATTCTCAGGGCAGAAAAATTATATTTAATATGAACAAGTTTTACGAAAGCTCTCCAATCCAGGATATAGGGCAACTGTAGATTGTCAAAATCCTAGCAATTAACTCTGTAACCTTGTGGTGTAGGTAGGGTACACACAGTGTCACGAATTTGTAGTGAAGCAGCTTTATTCTTAGAAAAAAGGAGTGTGCCTGTGTTTCAATCTCCGGGAAAGATCCATGAAGTCGGAAACCGAGTTGCTGTATTAGAAACCGTGCTTGCTGTTCCACTTCTGTGGCGTGTGTCAAGGTAAGATCAATGTTTTAGGAAAATTTAATGTCTTGCTTAATTACGTGAAGAGTAACCAAAACCTTTGCTGTCGGGTAAAACTGCTCTTATGTACGGAACCTCTGCAGGTACACGTACTACGCTTGAGCATTGGCCAGCGTTCATATGCCTTTGACTTATGCGAGAAGTATAAGTTATGCTGATCACATTATTTATTGAGATACTTGGGGTAACGAATTACGAATAATTTCGATAGCTGCGTTGAGCGGTGTTGTTTATGAAGTGTTCAAGTGTTCATCACCGTATGTGGCGTGTCGGTTTTATTGTCTGTGCCTGGTCTATAGCAGAGTTCATCTAGTTTGTGAAGTTCTACTCTGAAAGTTTGAATTCAGCTACTCTTTATGGCGTGGTAGGCTACTTAAAGGTGTTTCCTTACAGGTAGAGATAGCCAAAATCTAACCACATAAAAACAGATTTCGTCAACGCACAAATTATGATAAGAGCCAAATAAGTTTTTGTGAAGTAAAATATTTCAAAGATGTCTCTTCTTATTGGAAAGAATCTTCAAATGCTTACTTTGCTCAAATAAGAAATTACTATTCATAAGACTTGAAGCTTTCCCGGCAAGCGTTATTAATCAAGTCTTCGAGGATGATCAGCCATATCAAGTTAATGAAAGTCGAGCTTCGGGCCTTTTCTTTGTGTCCCCGATCACATTACTTCGTTGAAGCCGCGCTAAGACGGAGCCACGCGTGGGCAGAGACAGATAGTGGCGCGCAGCGCTAAACGCCTGCCGAGAGAGAAAGAGACAAAACGATGTCTGGATAATTCTTTCCTTCTCTTGCCGTCGTGAAAGGCCGTGAAGCTTCGGCAGCTATCCAGAAACAATGGTTCTGGTATAAATAAGCGGCAGAGTGTGAGTTACGGACCAGTTGTTAGTGGAGTTGCGAGTTGAGCTGCTAATCATGTGTGTGCAGCAGTGTAGTGGTTTGAAGCGTACCGCAAGTGAATTCGTTTGTTTGTTACGTGTGGTGAAGCAACGAGAGAATTTGGAGTTTGCGTACATGTGTGTCACACCATTTCTAAGTATCTTTTTACTTGAAATAAAGAGCATTTTGAATTTCCGCAAACTAAACTTTCAATTCTACGAACCCACAAAGTCACAGTATGCTATATGGTCATCTTCAAAATCTATTCCTTTCTCTCCTCCTGGTCAGATAAAAGGTATGAAATTTCAAAGCCACCAGTACTGCATCCATTGTACAATGTTTACGCCCGCCTTGGTAGCGTGGTGGTAGCGTGTCTGCCTCACGTTCAGAAGGTCCCGAGTTAGAATCTCGGTTAGGGTGAGTTAACCTGGATAAGGTTTTACCGGGGTTTTCCCTTATCAAGAAAGAGGAATGTCGGGTAACTCCAAGCTCTATGGATTCTGGGCTCATTTGAGCATCATTTCACTCATTGCGCTCATCGTCCGATATGACTTAACGTTGGAGGACGTAAATTATAAACAAAAAAAATGTTTCCCGCTGTCTAGCCTCTCCTGAACAGCTCTCGACTTTGCAAGAACATTCTGGAAGATTCTGGACGCTGATTGGAACATGTAACTGTGACATCACTTCCGTCTTGTTGATAGTTGAGGAAGGTCCGGTAGCTAGGGCAGTCGTGTTTGGACTGCCGTAATGTTTAGACGTGTTTTGGTGTGTTTGCCCCATGGAGACTGACTTCCACCACCTATGTTGGAATTATGAGGGTTTATTGAAAACTCTTGCAACTCTGTTGATTAATAAACATGTGAATTGGATTAAATAGTGCCTTCGGGTATTTAAGTAATGATAAATCATTCTAATCTCCCGGTCCTCACGCAGTCGCAGGCCTAGCGAGTAAACATCCATGTGGCGTAATTTGGTTTTAGAAATGGTTTGAGGTTCTTTTTAAAACAGCGTTACCGCATAAATGAATTGAAATTCGTTAGTCTTGTAAAAACCGAGAACGGCTGAAAGAATTTGCCTAGTACTGGTTTTGAAATACTTATTTAAGGCCAAGGAAGGTTTAAAAGGTGAGAAAAAACCTGAAGTGATGATGGACCGGTAATTAACGAACTATGAAAGTACGCACGAACACATACACCTTCTTTTATTTTAGACAAACAAAAGCATTACGAAGTAGAAAGATATTCCACTCCTTACCAAAGTCTTCAAAACTGTTTCACTTATCATATTTTACTAAATAACGTTTATCGTTTGTTATAAACACTGAATATTTTGTAGCATGATGATACACCTCTCGAAGATTAGACACAAAATTAATTCCTGAACGCACTCTTAACATTATAAATATTTGACCACAGACAATTGTAGGTAAGTCATTGGATACCTTCTTGATAATTTATGAACTGGTGAATGTGGATTGAATTGACACAAAATCAATTGAATTACTTTGTTTTTCCAATTATTCCAACGGATTTACCTTCTTATTTTAAGTGTCTACAATTTTCCGTGCGTTTGACCTTTACGATGACCATAAATAAATCGCAAGTGCAGTCGTTGGAAGTTTACGAAATCAACTTGGAGTTTCCCTGGTTCTTCATGGACAATTACACTTCGTTGGTTGGCCCCGTAGCTCAGACGATAGAGAACCTGCCTGCCGCACTAGGGGTCCCGTTGGGGGTGGGGATTTTTCTCAGTCCAAGATAATTCGTCATCTTCCCCAGAGTGTGGAAGTATGAATGAGAGTGCGAATGTGTACGTGATCTAATGTTTAAAAGCCCAACGAATACGAGTTAATACCTTCGATATGTTCCAAAGGAGAACGGCCGCCGGCATGGCCATTGCAGTTAAAGGCGGGGTATAGTATAACTGGAACAAGTATAAAAACTTTATATATTTACGCACCACAAAAAATGTATCGGAATCCTTTAAATTTACTAACTTAATTGTAACTGTTATGATTTTAAACTTAACCCGTAATTGCAGAATAAATAACTAACGAACTAATCCGAATTTATTTTATTTATATAGATAAGTGCAGACATTGACGGTACTAAGTTCGCCGTGTCAGGTAGTATGTAATAAAAATGGATTTTTTCAACTAACACCTATAAAATGATGAATATTTTAAATATAATGTATCTTTATATTTCGCTCTTCATTTTCCTATAGTGCAGCTAAAAGAAGACATAAGAGATCCACGGAAACGATTTATCCATGACCGATTATGTGAGAGAGACAGAACTAAGAAAAAATTGTTGAACAATCCAAACCAACGCGGATATTTAAGAAATTCTTGAGAGTGTTAAGCTACTTGTAATTAAGTTTTTAAAACGTCCTTACACATAAGTTTCTATAATGCATTGTTCTTGGAATGAGATACAGAAATTCAACTCGAAAACGAAGGGAAATTGTATGTTTGAAATACACTCTCACACCAACACAGTTTAAACATGGTAGTCATATGTGGCTTCGGCAATTTAGTGGAGTGAAAATCATTACAGATGAGTGTGCTTGTAATTTTGGGGAAAGCAACTAGACCGCAGTTTGGTTATATTGTAGCTTATGGAATCCCTCATCAATTATTAGCGTGCAACTTATGGATAGTTTCATCTAGCAAAATGTGAGATGCGATATAGTAGTTTTATTAAGTGGTCTACATTATTTTTTTATGTAGAGGCATTTGTCATCAATTGTTATGCTAAGTCGACAGGAGCTTGTGAAATAATATATTATATTTTAACAGACGCATTTCTCCTTAAATGTTCCAGAACTTCGTGCGAAGTTTTACACAGCCTCGGAAACCAAGTAAATCAGCAAGTGAGCTTCTGGTGTAAGCGAGCGACCTCGTCCCGTCCCGTCTCGTAGCAGTTGGCAGGCTGAGGAACAGCCTGAGGTGGGTTAAGACGTGCATCTGCTCTGGATAGAGATTATCTGCGCAGTGGTGGGATGTGGACGTTGCAGGATGTCGGGTGAGAACTAGGTAGGGGAAGAAAGGAGGTATTATGTTGCTTCTCAACGGCTGCAGACTCTGGAGCAATGGCCCTCGTGCACTGCTGGTGGATTAGTTAATAAAATAGGCAAAGCAGAAATTCAGGTATCCAGACAAAAGTCTTGAGTGTTTGTAATTATATTTAAGATGGAATAAGTGCCTTATTGTTACCGGTAGCGTCCGCAAGCTATGCAGGGTAGCAGTTGCCACTTTAAGTGACTTTCACGGGGCAAATAGTCCCAAAGAGATCTATCTAGTGCACTGATGTTGAGGTAAACTCTCGTAAAATTTGATAGCCCGGCGCCTAATTTCATCCTTCACATAACGGAGGGATGTAGCCTTGTGAAGTAGCCTCACGGGGGACCTTCTGCATACAGAATAAATAATTCGAAGGTTTTATTCTGTACACGCTGGAGCAGTGGCAGATTAGAGCCTGAGGCCATACCCCAGACTTCATACGCGTAGAGCATGATAGGGAGGACTAGAACCTGAAGGTGGTGCAACTTCAGGGGAACAGACATCACAGACCTCCACACAGGATATAACGATGCCGAGGCACCGCACGACTGATGCGATAGCTCCCGGATGTGCTCCCGAGCGAGCGACCTAGCGACGATGTGCAATAAATGCTGCAACTGTAAAGAATTCGAGGTGCCTTGTGTTCGACTTTCCAGTTCGGAGAAAGAGGTTGTGTGAAGCGATTTTTGTCACACGATAAAAATGAAGCGGCATAGAAACCAGTGGAACCAGTTCACATTGCCTGGATAAGATCACAGAGTATTACAAAAAGTCATACTGCTACGTATACAGAGCATTTGCTTTTTATTAAGACCATCATTATTCTTTGTTGCAGTATTGTCTCAGTTCAGTCGGCTGTCAGTGCGAAGGACATGGGTATGTTAACTTAACATTGCTGTCAAACTAGGCTTCCTACAAGATTGGGTCACTTTAAATTGTAACAGAAAACCGTATGAAATTCCTTCACCAAGTTATAAATTCTTTGTAGCGTACCAATTTATATTAAAATATAGAATCTATGCCCTCGGTAAAGCTTTTTGCTACTCTCCTGGATACATTTAAAGGATAATTATGCAGGGAGTAGCAATAAGGATGGACAAACCTTGAAAATACTTAGAAGAAGAAAATGTTATATAGAGATGGTTCCAGGAGCGCTTAATTTCGATGTTAGGACTCATTTTCTACATCGCCTTGTTGCATATCAATCATGCAAATATATGAATGAATAGTAAACGAAACTCTTTCTTATATGGTTAGAAGCTCAAATACCATCATCTAGGATTGATACATGCAACAACAGCCTGGGTATTTGTTGGATGGGCTGATTGACCCCTGGAGAGTTGGGTAATATGGCAGGAAGACTCCTTTGCTTTCAAATGCATCAGCAAAGTTCTATGGTAGAAGAAATCCTAATAATTATAACAACGGATTGTAACGAGGAGGACATTTTGAATATTTAGAGCTAGAAAGAGATTCATGGATATACATTTACATTCCACTCCACTTTTTTCCATGATTAATGCTATGAAGAGTCACATAAACGAGTTCTAACATGAAAATAACAAGTTTTCGGGTCCATAGACACAATTGTCTTCTTTTATATGTGTGGTTTGTCTCCTGAAAGTTTGGCATCATGCTTTTGGGCTAAAATATTCCACAAAAATTACCTATCTGATGGATTCTCTTCTCCGCCCCTCCCCCCTCTCTGGACTTAATGTCATAATATAGACCGGCTCATCCCTGCCAAATGGACTACGAACACCCACACTGTCCATTACGAAATACCCGCCTCTGTAGCGTAGGTGATAACGAGTCTGCCTCACATTCAAGAGGTATCCAGTTCGAATCTCGTTCGGGGAGATAGCTGGATAAGTTTATTTTCCGGGTTTTCCCTTATACACAAAGATGAATATTGTAAAACAGCCTCTTTTGGTCGTGGACTTATTTGAGCATCATTTCACCCATTTAATTCATCGTCCATTGTGTCTTACGTTGTAGGACTTTTAATTAAAAGAAAAAAATCATGAAATTACTAGAAATGTATGCAATAAAGTCTATGGTCACAAGGATTACGCGCCTACTGGTGGGCCATTGTTTCCAAAGCTACCAACAGTGCAGTGTATTACTGCAACAAAAATAAAATGACATTAACCGAGCATGTAGATACAAATGGGTGAAAAATATTGCTAAAGAATTAACTCGTTAAAACGAAAAGTTAGTCCTTTTTTAACGGTTTCCAAAATATTTGAAGCCTTTTTACATTTTCTTTTCCAAATAAGCACATGGTGGGGTCGCTGACTCCTACACCACACCCCCACTAGTAATACAGTTATCTTGTACACACACATCACAAATAATTTGTACATGTGTACATTTACATAATGAAGAGAAGAAAACAATAACAAATAAGCACAAGCATTTAAATAATTACATAAAACGAACAGGCAATTTTACTCTACGTCCTGAACGTGATGTTTTAGCTGGGGTGCTAAAGTGGAGTTCCCACAGCATCAGCAATGGAAAGTTGTCCAAAACTGGTATTTTCGGTCCTCTCTTCCATATATTTAATGTCGACCTCTGATAACGTAATCACCAATTATGTGGCATTAATAAACTATTACCATAATATTTTACTATTTCTGTATATTTATAACTTATACGTTAAAAACTGTTTTAAACTTATATATAGTAATGACCATTGTCACTTTCTCTATTCTTTTTCTTTCTGTTTTTCTATTATTTTTTAGTTTCCTATTTATATTTCGTGAAGTCGCTGACTCCCACAAGCTAAATCTTTATAGGTCAATTCGATCATTTCTGCGCATATATTTATACTGAATAAATCAACCTTCATAGAAGAATCGCTTAAGACTTTTGTGCGCAATATATTATATCTTCAATAAACATTGAATTGCAATGAGTGGAAAATGTTGACGAGTTCCGAAGATTTCGTTTAAAAAATGTGTGTATTTGCGCTTAATTAACTGTAAGCCATATGCAGTATGATATTAATACCTAAGTTATGCAGTTGAACAACTACTGTATAAGGCAAAGCCACACTGAAAATTCGCCGAAAATGTTGAAAATCATGGAATTTTCTTTTTTTAGCATATTTTGGTAGTTTAGAGGGTGTAGTATACATAAAGTGCTATTTTTATCATTTGCACCGTTTTAGGCCATTACGTGACAATTTAAAGAGGCCTTTAACAATCTTTAAAATTGACGATCATTACTTTAAAATTAATTTTTCTGAGAAGCTTTTTTTAAAACTTTTCGGTATACAAAATGCCTCACGCGTCAAAGTTTTTAATTTAACTTCGTGAAAGTTACAGATAGGTCCATAATGTCACGGCAACAGGCATAAAAGTTTCGGCACAAATAGGAAAACAGTCGGCGGATAAAGTTTCAGATAACGAGCTTGCATAAGTAGATAAACATAGCGCTTGACATAAAAGACTTACTGAAACAAACAAACTGAGATAAATGGAAATTTCTACTTACATCTGAACTGATAGATTGTTCGCGTTCTTGTTTATTTGCGAATCATCTAGAAATTATCCGTGAAGTACTTAAAGAGGCGACGATTTGCCAAGAGGGAGTTAGTTGTGAAACTGTTGTGAAACGAGAGACAGCCAGCTGTGTTGTTGTAACGAGAGCTAAAGATGTAATCTGCTGTCACTGTTTGTTATTGTGATCGACCTTGTAAGACTGTGTATATGTGTTTTAATGTTCTTACGTGAGAATTGAATAGTGTATTTCGACGAAAATGAAGGAGACTTTTAATTTCCGCAACTGGGCCTTTTAATTCTACGAACCCACAAAGTTACAATAATATGTAAATAAGAGACTTCACGTTCCCTGTTTTTTTAACGCTCATTTTTTAAAAAATTATATGGTGTTAAAGAATAAAATAGTTAATATTTTCAAAATTTTGAGAGCTAACACATGGAAAATATTTTAGAACAAATGCTAGACTATTTCAAAAAAAAAAATAAGAATGTGGGTCTTTAAGATTCCTCTGTACTAGAAGAAAACATAAATTCAACTTAAAAACTGAAATTTTTTGACGCGTAGGACATTTTATATGGCGAGTAACTTTTACAGTATTTTCACAAAAAATTAATAATTAACTATTTGGTCTAGCAAATTGAAAATTAGCATGCAAGTTTAAAATGATACTTTAATTGTGTGGCTAAATGGTCATAATGATAGGTTTATTATTATAGAAGTTGGAATTTTCAGTGTAGCCTTGCCTTAATTCGCTACCATTCTGAAAAGTCATGTGAAGGTAACGCATCATTTATTTTTCTATTGAAAAGGAGTAGCTAAATTTGAAGTCTTTCATGTGATTCATACAAAGAGGCTGGCCGCGTGGACCCTGTATTTGGACGGTTGAACATTTGAGGACGACTAAATGGCCGTGGCTTTCTGTGGGTTTGCAAAGTCCGTTTTAATTAAACGCAAATGTTGGGTTAGCCGTTTTTGCTGCCCTATTTACTCTCCACTTCCCCTTATATCCTTACTTTCATCTTAATAAACGTCGCAATATCGTGTCGGCACTGACAGTGAACTGCTACGATTCCCTTTCATGGAGTTCTACGTACAGTGTGTTTCCCAAGTAAGTGCACATCTGTAGTTTTTATAGCAACTACTCCAAGTAGAGAAGATATAGTTAGAAGGGCTTGTCGCTTTGAGTGGGATGTCTCAGGCGGTAACATCGGGCCCCCAATTATAAGATTCCGGTTCAAATAACGTGTGACGATAATTCATTAGATTTAGAGTAGAGTAGATTTATTATACATATTCCAAAATTTTACAATTTACAACCTTTGGCTACATTTCTTTGTCTTTACTTTGTTGCTACCTTGGCTTACATTACACCCTGTTCTTCTGCTCTGCCAGGTAGCTCTTAACCTCCATGTCTCCTTGTTACTTAATTAGACCCTTTCTTCCCCCCATCTTCCTTTCTTGTATTCTTTACATTTCTGGCCCATTTTTATTTTACTTTCTGCAAGAACTCACCAATACTTGTTACCTTCTTTTCCTCCCTGCCCGGTAACATTTTTATAGCTACTGTCCTCTTCTCTATTATTTTGGGGCAACTCAGTAGAAAGTAAAAAAATATTTCTTATGCAAAAGAGGGTTATAAGAATCATTACTCACACCCACACCAGAAGCTCCTGTAAAGATCTTTTTACGAGATTGAAGATATTAACGCTTCCTTGCATAAAATTCTTTGTATGCAATCGTGCCTTATTTGCAACAAATGATGTAATTTACAAAATAAACACTAGACAAAAGTATAATATCCATTATCCCAGTGCTAAACTTTCTTGCTTCCAGAAAGGTGTGCATTATGAAACTATCAAAATATTTTCCGCACTTCCTAATGTTCTTAAAGAAACGGTGCTTTAAAAAATTCTGTTAGAGAGTACCTGTGCTCAAAATGTTTTTATTCTGTACAAGATTATCTGAATGACAAATTATCCTGATAATGCTTCTGTAACTCTACAAGTAGTATAACTATTCCAATGACAAATCATTACTAATAAATATTTGATGCAAGTTGAAAGTTTATTTTTAATGTATATGTATTTAAGAAATAACTAGAATGGTATCCATTGCAAAAGGTTTGAGACATACTGGCATAAGCCAAGTGAAAGCTGGTTTATAAAAGTGTTTGATTTTGTATCATATATAATTATCCCTGCTTTGTTTCCCATATTGTTGTTCATATTGCCTGTATACTATAATATGTGTCTTATGTCAACTTTTGTACATATATATGCTATTACACTTTATACCTCTGGACATGTTCAATGTTCACAGACTTTTCTAGCTACAAGTGAACCTACTGAACGCAAATCAATCTAATCTAATCTAATCTACTTTCTCCCATTTTTCCTCCCAAACCTTTTTTCTCTCCACATTGCAACCTCCCCGCATTCTGTTACATAGTGTTCTATGCTTTCTTCTCCCCCACATAGTTCACAAATTCCCTTTTCCCTACCTCTTATGCCTCTTAGAAATATTGTTCCTGTTCTCATCCAAGCTAGCCCTCCTCTCTCTTGCCTATTGCAGGAATCTACATATGATTCTTGTCCCCAATTTCTCTTTATATGCTTGTAAAATTGTAATGATTTCATATTTTCTAGACTTCCCCATATTTCCTGCTTTTATGTATCTTCTATTCCCCATTTTACCAATTTACCCACATCGCTTTTATTCCCTTCCTCTAATCTCCATATATCTTCCATTCCTATTTTTTCCATAATTGCTTCTATCCCTGCCCACCAACTGTTTGCGGTCTCTAATCTTTTATGCTGTCTCATGCATACTTTCATATTTTCCCCTTCTTTGGCTAAACTCCTATACAAAACTTTTACTCTTCTTTCCATTATTATTCCATTTTTTCTTGGCTTTCCTAATTCTACTTAAGACTTCCCTAGGTGCTGATCTTGGTAAGCCTAGTAGCTCTTTACGAAACCTTCTGTAGATTTGCTCCACCGTTTTGTTTACCTCTGTGCCCCCCCAAATCTCCACTGCATACAACATTTTGGATTCAACTAGTGCTTCATACATTCTTTCTAACCACTTGGTTGTTATTTCTAGCTTATAATTTCATATTCTTGTTCCATTCATTGCCGCCCTTCCCTTTTCTTCAATTTTTCTCCTGTGTTCAGTTGTTTCATAGTTTCCCGAGTGACCAAGCACTGGAATGCATATGTAATGCTGTGACACAACCTTCTACTTTAAATGTAAAACAATAATAAAAATGAAAATACGAGTTGTCCACCATCTATCTCAACTATTGAAAAAGACTAGGCAGTACCCTAGTGTCAACTGTCCGGCAGGTGTAGGAGCAGAGCTGAAAATGACTAGCACTAAGGTTTCTGTGGGCTAATTATGACAAGAATTGTGATTCAGGGATGAGTCTTAGAAGGCTAACGTCCATTAATCCACGAGGTATCTCCTTACGGATCCTTCGTTATAAGACCACACAGTTAATGGGAGATAAAACATATATGATGACACACACCCACCCCCACCCCCACCTACACCCACCCACCCACCCACACACACAAAGAGATAGTATGGGTGTATCTGTGAATACAAAAAATGAAAAGTAAAATAAACATCCATCATCATATTTAAGTTCACATTTTTTTCCAAATATAACAAATATTTCACACAATTCTCCAAAATAAACTACATTTTACATGAATTTTTATTACCTGTTATATTATCGGAAATAGCTGATTAGCACTTTGATTAAACTTTCATATTTTTAATTTTTTAATAAGCTGATGACTTATTTTACTGAAGAGTACTCTCCCAGATCTGTGTGAGTATCTAATCTTTAGTAAAATAGGTCATCTACTCATTAAAAAACTAAAAATTGATGTCTCAATTTAAACATTTTGTTGGTATTTGGAATAAACTTTCATATGTTTAAGATATTTATATGACTAATGAAGCACCTATCTGAAAAGTGTATGAAACCCTCTTTTCTCTGAATTAATTTGGTATATCTGAGTCACTGGCAAATTTACACGAAAGAAAAAGGAAAGAAAACCAAACGAAGTCGAACAAACAGAAAACATGTGTTTATCATCAAGATTATAGTACTAATATTTTTAAGGAGAAAAGAAAAATGTTTCCCTATTTCTTGTTTTCTCAAAACAACTCTTAACTGTTATTAAACTTTTAAGAATCCATATTACTCACATACCATTAACAAAGGCCAGGAAAAGTACCCTATGTAGCTTCGATTCCCACCACTGATTTGAGAATCTGTGTTTAACTGTGGTTTTATACAAGTTGTTGCTTGGGAAACAAAGGCAGGCAATATGTGACCCTTGGACTACAGATAAATTGATTCAAGGTATAGAAATACACCATAATCTGAAAACTCAGGGTAAGAAGATAATCTTCATATGGATATCGTCTCGCCTGAGGCGTATCAGGTAACGAGGAAGCTAACAAGGAAGCCAGAGCTATTGCGAAGGACCCAACCTACACCTCTTACATCCGTACATCTCATCCAGACCTCGCATCAGTCATCGCCACTAAATGCAAAGCAACATGGAAAAACCATTGGAACAACACATCCACCAGCAAACTTCATGGACTTAGATCAATAAACAGCCAGAGTGTTCTCTACAACAAAATTCTAGAGAAATGATCAAGTTAAAGTAGTAAGACTAAGCATAGGACATACAAAACTGAGACATTGCTACTTATTGTCAAAAGAAGCACCACCATCTTGTACATGCCCTCTTACCATTGAACATATTGTACTTCATTGCACAAAATACATTTATGCCAGAGAAAGGCACAATATTTCAAGTATCATGTTATTAACACTTACAAACACAAATAATTTAGTTGATTTGTTAATATTCTTTAAGGAAATTTGTCTATATGACTGTATATAACTCTCAGAATTCAAGTTACTGTCATGTTATGTCGAATTGATTTTTTGTTCTGACAATGTGTTGTTATATTGTTGTGATATTTTAATTTTCAATGTGGTTGCTATAAGACCTGTAAAAAAGGCGTAAGGGAAATAAACGGTTTATGGGGACAGTCCACTCAGAGCAAGTACAGGATTTACATCTTTGACAAATTTTACAATACAAAAAAGACTATTCAAAGGAAATGAATAAAATTTTTGTTATATAATCACTGAAAAGAGAAGTATTTTGGTTTATGTTTCAAGATTCTGACTGTTCAAATAGATTTTTAAAACATTCAGATATATTAAAATAAATTAAGAAAATATTTTCCAAAAGCAAAAACTTATGCACTTTTTTATTGGAAACAGTATGCAACTCAAAACAGAAAAAAATTACTGCAAGTTTTGAATATATTCAGCTACTCTGGAAAGCAGATTTCTTAAACATAACCAAGTGGTGAAGTCTACAAAAATAATTAGTAAATTGGAAGATATGTTTACATTTCCAAGCAGTTGTACAACAGGTTTTGAGTTTGCACAGAAGCTTAATAAACACTGAGCTTTACAACTGCTGCTTTACAGACTGCATATATTTGTGATAAAAAAGTGTAGAAAACTTCAGGCCTCCATGAGTAATAGCTCATGAGAAAAAGGAACCTATGCACTAAAATTTTACATATTGAGAAAAACTTGTTTGAAATTTTGTAATGTTCTGCAAGCATTTCTTAATACATTCCAGAATCATAGACATTGGCATTCTCTTATAGGTCCTCCAGCTGCTTCTCTACTTGCCTGCATTATATTTTAGCCTCTTTTGTTGAGGCTTGTGCTGCTCTTTGGACATGATAGAGGCATTGCTGGTCGACACGCTGAAGAGATTTTTCTGTGTTGATTCCAGTTTTCAGCCCCATTTCACTTAAGTCATACACAAATCATAAATTTACATCCTAGAACATGGGTCTTGTAGTATCAGATGTCTTGGTGGAATTTCTTTTTCACAGTTTGTACATGAGAGCTATTATTTTCATTTTCTTCTATGTAAAACGAGCCCAAAAGCTTGCAATGTTTACATTGTGTGCTTTTGCTTATAAATGAAGATAATAACTGTACACTAATAATAATAATATTACCACTATTTACAGATGTACTTACACCAAGGACACCTTCTGGAAATTCATTGTTTGAAAGCTTCTTTGAGGAAGAACTTACAACTTCAGACACTTGAAGGTTATGGGTATTTGCTCAGTAAATATGTATTGGGTTCCACTACATTTTCGTTTTTTGTGCACTCTTTTACTCCTAGGCATATTGCTGTAATTACCTAACAGAAGTAATCTTTGATGTCAAGAAAGTGCAAATACTAGTTTTGTTTACCTTACACAACAGAGGCACACTGAAATATAAGAGCAAGCTGCAGGGCAGCCACAACATCTCAGCATGGCAAACAAAACTGATCACACAGAATTCTTACACCATAGACAAGAGATACACAAATTTGGATGGGAGGAACCTATTGAGGGGACTGGGCAAAATGTATGTCTGAATTTAAAGTGCAGCATGCCCACTTAAAACCCTTATAAAACTGCTAATAATTGTACAAACAACATAAATGATATGTCATTTTGTTCATGAAATTTCAGAGAATGTTTTAAGCCTAAAAATTTGATTTTCTAGCATTTTATAGTACACTGTTCCCTTAAGTGTTGAAGCAACACCAACTCCAATAGTCAGACCATAATACAGATACCAAGATGGTGTCTGTTGAAGCCCAGCAACTCTGGTTAGGCAAAATAGGAAACTATACATAATGGACATAATATATTAAGAAGTAAGATAACTCCTAAGAATTTATTACTTTATACTTTCAACCAAAACGTGTAATAAAAAATAAAAGGCACCATGACAAATCCTAAGCGTTTATCACATATAGTAGAACAACAAGTACTTGGAATTTTCCAGCTTATACTTCCAATCAAAATTAAACTGATAAAGACATGACAACTCATAAGTATTTAACACTTTGCACAGTAAAACATGGAGAAAAATATGATTAAATGAAACAAAAGTTAAGAGCTCATGTACAAGGAAAGAAAGAAAGAAAAAGAAAACGAAAAGGCTAACCTGAAATATTTACTGGCTGCTAAGTTTGAGTTCCTTCCGCCTCTTCACCTTGTCACCAAGTTCATCAGTGGCTTTTCTTCTGGTTTCTCTATTTTCCACTTTCTTGGATAAGTGCTCAGACATATTTTTATCACATAACATTTTGTGTAATTGCTCATGGATATGATTTCCAGCACTTTCACACACTTCTTCACTTTGACCAGTAAAGGCTAATTTATATTATTTATTTTTGTGAGTGTCCTAAGCCACGGGTGCTTTTACATCTTTCTTAAAAATTTTCTTAAATATTCAGTATGTGGTAATGCCAATAGATTAGTTTTTCTTATTGTTTCATATTCTCCTGGATATGCATATGAAATGTTTATAAGCAATATCAAAACATCTGGAGAACATTTAATCCAACTAGCACAGGCTAGCTCCAGCTGTTCTAAAGCAAACTTTATCTTACTGGACTGTATCATCATCTCTAGCAAGTAATAAAGTTCCTTTTATATTGTTTACATAGTTACCTTTTCTGGTAAGAACATACTGCTTATATTATAATTTTAAGGGCACTCACCAGATTGTCCAATTTACTCCATCTGTCAAATTTGAAGGTGGCAGTTCTCTCACATTGCAAGATCCATCTAAATTTTTCACTGGTAAGTTCATAATATTGCAAAACACACTCACTTATAGGTTATGAAATACTTTGATACTCACATAAAATGTAGGAACATCAGTGAAGCTGGGATCTTGAATGTTATTGAAAAAAACATAACCAATTATCTTTAATAATGACTATGAATGTGTGAAAATCTTTCCTCACCACTTCGTTTTTAAGGTCACAAAACAGCCATTAACATCTTGTGCACACGAATCATTAAAATTCTCTTCACTCTCAGGAAAATGTCTTGCATATGATTTCGTCTTTTCTGGTTGAGCTTTGCTGTGTCATAGGATGGGTGATTCTTAAAAATCGTAGGATAGGCATCATCTGCTAATTTTGGTACTTCTCGAGGGACACGAATTGGTTCACCATCATTTGCTGGAAAAATGTCTTCCTTAACCACAAACTATAATCAAAATGATGAACACAAACTAAAGTTTTGTCATTTACTTCAAAATTTTTACGATGTATGTTACTGTACCACTTATCCCATAAAGTTTTTTCTTTAGGAAATTTAAATATTGTTGAGGTTCACTACCAAAATAAGATTTGCAGTCCGGAACAGAACAAGAACGACCCATTTCGACAATATTTCACACTGCTATGTATACACATAAAATCTATAACTTAGTGTTATGTTAAAAACTCACTATAAACTAACTCGTTAGTCACTAATTGCCACTTTAATTTGAATTACATTAATTCTGCAAACACACAATCAAAGTAAACAAACACGTGCTTCACTCGGTGGATATAACCATAACCTAACATGCTGGGACACGAGCGCTGCCATTTTTCCTACAATCGATTCTCGTATTGTGGTCTGAGTATTGGAGTTGGTGTTGGTTGAAGTAGATCTGTATACCTTAACCCATTCTTTCACACATGATCCATGCTGTAGGCAATCAGTAGGAATTAAGACTAACTTAAGAGTTAAGTACATATCCAGGTATAAAGAGCTTACATTTTTATTAATTTACGTCCACTAACCGTAAGTCATATCAGACGATAAATATATTGGGAGAAGTAATACTCTAAAGAGCTAAGGGTCCATAGAGCTTAGATTTACACGACATTTGTCTTACAGGATTAAAAAAGAATCCTGTGGAAAAAATCTTAATTGCGTGAAACTAGGTAACTTGTATGTGATGCAGACCCGCTACCATCTACGCTAACGAGAAGGGCACAATAGCTTACAAAACACACGCCCATTCAGCATAAAGTAGTTTAGAGAAACCACCAATTAGCTTTTGTGGCGCTACACACGTTAACACAGGAATAAAATGCAACCGTAGCACAACGTTTGGAGCTAGATAAGTTCAGCTAAAGGTCAGAATTTCATATTGTGACTTCGTGGGTTCGTGAAATTAAAAGTCCGGGTTACTTACACTAAAAATTGCTTTTTATTTCCGTAGAAACACACTTATCAACCTTAGCAGTGCAGAATTACGTCACATGCACAATACAACTTGCAAGGTCATCGACCACAAACACAGCTCACACAGCTGTTAACGCTCACGTGGCCAATTACCAACTGACTGCTCTGGCGAGCGGCGGCTCCCTTTTTATAGATTACTCACTATCCGGAATGTTCTCAAACAGTCAAGACGGCGCTAGAACAAAGACGAACTCTTGAGAAACCCGTCTCCTTCGCCCTACCGTTTCAGCGAGATTTTATCTCCGCAGTGCACTGCCCGTCTCTTTGAACTGGTCGGCCACACCGCCTCAACAATGCGTTCGGGACAATATCAATAAATCTATGAACAAATGTGAGCCTTTTTGTGTTGAAATATCACTATGAAATTTTTAAGAGAAATATAACGTTCTTTATATACTGTAAAGTTGGTACATAGCAAAGTAATAAATAAGCCCTGACTTATCTAGGAGTTTGTCTTGTATATCAGTAACAGGGAAGGCTTAGGTCAAGTACCTGTGGTAAATTTACTGTTCTCTAATGTACTTTTTGAATTATCCTGAATTTTTTCAATAATCACCATAGATTTATATTCAACTTTCATTTAGCAGAAAGCTTATGAAGCCAAGATGTCTCCTTCATTGGCTTGTGCGTCAATTTACGGCCCATAAAAGAGCTTCAAGCCGAGAGGCACATCTTATTTGTATTCCCACGTGGGAGCTGATACGTTCCGCCTAAAAGGGTTCGTTAACGATGTGCTATATGGGGTTGGCACCCCTGAGAGCTAGAAATGTGTTGAACCCTTCTGGATAATAGAGTGTGCCTTGCTGTGCGTGTAGTGAGAACGTTATTACATTTTTATTAGAGCTTTACTTCACTTCCCTTATTTGAGTTTGCGCCATATGTTCCCGAAAGCAAACATTTGCTCAAATATGGCCCAGAGCTAAACATGGTTTTTATTTTCAATTAAAGCAGAGAAAGTATTCCATTCAACCGCAAATGCCATGAGAGATTTCAGAACATATGTATTTTGGAGGCTTCTTAAATTGTCTTAAAAAAACCTTATTATTCAAACCTTTGCCTACACACGGCTAGTGTAGAAGAAATGATTATTTCCATCAATTTACCTGAATATCATAGTGGCTTAACTATGAAGCCTGGGACTTAAGTACTTACAACATAGAAGGTCGCCACAAAAATGTGCGTGTCTCATAGCTTAAGAGAAACCCTAGTGGTCTACCGGGAAACATCAGTCAGTTGGAGAATTTAATGCCATGTCGGTATGTTGGCCATAGTAGCTCAGTGGTTTAGAGCAACCGCACAGAGACAGAGATCCGTGGTTCAAATCCCGGCTATGGCACTGAACTT
This sequence comes from Mantis religiosa, assembly GCA_030765055.1. Taxonomy (NCBI): domain Eukaryota; kingdom Metazoa; phylum Arthropoda; class Insecta; order Mantodea; family Mantidae; genus Mantis; species Mantis religiosa. Next base: position 204,564,565 of record CM060951.1, on the reverse strand, counting down.
TTCAGTCTGGTTCTACTCATTCAAACAAAAAAGCTACTTAATATAAAATAAAAAATAATAATAAAACATCTGCTACACTGTCAAACGTAAGTTGGGAATATACTCCACAAATCCACGTAGGGAAAGAACAGTGATCCATGTCAAAGAGAACGTACCCAAAACAACTGGGTGGGACGGCGCTAAGGACGGTGCCAGCCTGGGTGACATCATGCACCGCACGTGCATTTGTATCGCTATCACATACGCAACACTAAACTCTTCTACAAGATGCCGTGAGAGATATAGTAGATCTAATATACCAATCTGGTGGAGAAGTACCTGCTAATTATTATAATACTTGCTATGTATATAGCCAGGAGATTAGTGAATATTGTAACTTTGTGGGTTCGTAGGATTAAAAGTCTTGTTTGCAGAAATTTAAAATGCCTTTTATTGCAGTAAAAGACGTTTTGTACATTCCCTGCAGCAGCAAAAATGACGTGACATATAAACAGCAGTCTTCAAGGTCACTCGTTGCTTCAGCACACTAAACAAACGAAAGAAATTACTGCTACAAACTCACAATTACCACACAGCAGCACCTTAATTCAACTCATTAGCACCTGACTCGCAACTAACACCTTGCTGGCTTTTATAACTACAGCCATTATTCTAGAATTCAGTCGATCGTTACGATAACAATCACGATGCAGCCGGAAATTCCAAATTATCTCTGTCTCTTTCTCTATTTCTTTTTCTCTCTCGGCAAACGAGAGAGAGAAAGAAATGTGGATATGTCTAATGAATATTCTTGAAGTCATAATATTTTGTTGCACTTGAAATAATGTGTGTTGGGCGTATCTAGCAACACCGCCTTTCAAAAATGGCATTTACCTTGTTTTATGTACATGTTAACTTAAGTTCACAATGGTGTATTTAACTTTGCTATATCTGCGTCACTGATGCTTAAGTTTAGCTCGCTTCAACTATCTAAGCTTGTGTATATTTTAAAATTATAGAGGCGAGTGCGTTCACTGATGATACAGAGGTACGAAGGCCGACCTAAGTATTCAACGTAAACATACTTATTACTATATTATTTCAAAGCTGCGCAGAGTAAGCATACGTTACAACTGGTACAAAGTAAACTTGAGTGTTCCATTAAACATATAAACTCTTAAGTAGCAAATGAAACTAATTTGCACTACAAGGAGAAATGAAACGGTTACTTTACATATGGACGTAAGTATTCGAACAGAGAACAGCTAATAGTTATCATCCTCCTTGTTTGAATTACTGCTGATAATTGTTTGGGCATTGTTTAGTGACTACAGAGTCCATATTTCTCCATTCTGTTTGAAGAAGTTCTTTGAGGTGGTCCTTGTTTCTGATGTGATGCTTCCTCACAGGCTCCTCGACTTCCTTCCAGATGCTTTCTATAGGATTTAAATCTGGAGAATGGAGTGGTTGTCTTCAAAGTGTGAGGAGTGTTGTACATGATCCAAAGCCTTACAATTTCAGCAGTATGCTTCTGATCATTGTCCTGCTGGGATTAATAATCATGTCATAATTCTAGCCTCTCTGCACTCTTTTTAAGATTGTTTTCAAGAATCCTCTTGTATTCAAATTTGTCAATGATCGCATCTATGTACACCAGTTCCGCAAACCAGATGAAGCTATGCAGCCCCATACCATCACACTACTGCCACCATGTTTCACTGTAGCTACCATGTTCTTAGGTTCCTCATTCTGTATTCGGCAGTCTCCACACTTTAAGACGTCCATCACTCTTGTATAAGCAGAATTTGCTCTCGTCCGACCAGAGAAACTTAACCCATAATTCTGTTGGTTTCACACACACTGTTCAGCAAATTCTCTACGCTTTTTCTTATTCACCTTCTTAATATATGGTTTCTCCCCAGGAAAGCGGGCATTGTATCCAGTACTATTTAAAACCCGTTCAACTGTTCTGGTAGGAATCACAGTGTCAGAATATTGCTCAAGGCATCCTCTAATCTCAGATGCAGTACCTCTCGAATTCGCCTTCAACATTTTTATTATTTGCTTCCTGTCTCTGGTGGTGAGTTTAGAAGGAGCGCCAAATCTAGATTAATTTGCAACAGTATTTGTCTGTTTGAAGCGTTGAATTATGCAGAACACTGTAGTTTTGCTTCTGTTAATGGTTTTGACAATTTCAGAGCGAGAGATTTGTTTTGTTTGTACTTATTTATCATGATATTCCTCTCTGCCTCCGTTGTCTCCTTGCCTTTATGTCCCATGTTACCTGTGAGTTCACAATCGGCTGAATAACTTTGAGCACACTGTCTCGAGGCATAGCATAATCACAACTGCTATGTGATAGGGGCGTGTAGGGTACGTCCAACCACCGTTCTCTCTGTTCGATTGGGTACGTTCGAATACTTATGTCCTCCAATAAGAGGGACAGTAGAATAAAGTACACACTGTGTAATAAATACATGCAAAGTAATATTTTAAATAGTGTCTCCGAGACACAAAAGGTTAATTTTTACATTTTTAATAATTCAGCGCTGCCAAATTTATATTATATTATTTATAGCACCTGCAATGCTACACGTTTTATTATTCGAAAACTTATGCCGGCCTCTGTAAATAAATACACACAAATACAGTAATTGGAAATAGGGTAGCGATCTTTGCGAAGCATAACAAGTCTACTACAGCATTCTTGAAAGCGATAAATTCCTTTTTGTTCCAGATGCTGACATTTTCCCCATTTAAAATAAAGTTAATGCGTGCCCATTTTTATCTTCCCTTTGATTTAATTGCCAGAGTATCTAATCGTTTAAGGCAGCCACATCTATAAAGACCAAGATTTTCAAAGGACGTGATTGTTAAAAAAAGACGCAGGAGCTTAAAGCTTTGAATTTTTTCAGTGTGACTGAGTATTTCTAAATATACTGCTTGTTGCATACTGCTCGCTGACCTTGCTTTGATCATACACTGCACACTCGGGCCCTGCCTCGCTTTGATTTTCCAAGCCAGTTGATCCGTAGAGGATCCACATGCCATTTCCGAGACACAAAGCAAGACGACATACGACAGAAAGAATTAACAAAGCAATCAACAGTTTAAAGCAAATTTTCACATTTACCTTGTCTACGTAAAAACAAAGGACGACCAAAGAGTAGGCAATGTTCAATAGGTCAAAGAATATATTAAGAATAAACTGTAACGCCTCGTCCACCCTTTCTTGCTGATTTTATGAGATTTTTTGTAATATAAATCACTAAACCATTTCCTTTAACTTTTAAAATATGCTATAGATACATGGATGGCGCTTTTGCTATAGCTCCTGAGAAAAATATAGATGATGCTTTAAAACTTCTAAATTTGCAGGATAAAACTATAAAGTACTCATTAGAAATTGAAAACAATGGCTACCTCCTCTTCCTGGATCTGAAGTTAATGAAAATAAAAAGACATTAAAATTTGGCATTTATAAGAAATCAACTCTCTTATTTAAATACCTAATTATATAAAAAAGTAAAAGTTTCAACCCTTTTTACACAAATTTGCTGTTTTAATTGTTTGATTTAAATGTTAATAAATATACATCTAAATAAGGAGGAATTTATTACAGAATATAAAAAAATTATTAGCACATAAAATGAATGATTTTAATAAACATTTTATAAAAAAGTTAGAAAATATTAAATATAAAAAATGTAAATTTTATTTCCATCCTTAAGTAAATTTTGTAAGCTCATAATTTACTTTTTATCATCCTTGGGCAAATAAAAAATTTTAAAATGTCAAATAAAATAATACAGCATAAAAAGCTACAGTATTCTAAAAAATGCAAAATTACAAATATCAAGAAATCTGGTATTTATCAAGTTAACTGTTCAGAGTTATATCAGGTTTACATGGGTAGGATCAAGCCTAATTTAGAAACCAGAATGAAGAAACATTTCAGAAATATAAAACATACACAGACTGATAAATATGTAGTGGCTAATCATTTTAGTCTAAAAAAATATAGAAGTTAAATTGTTGAAACAACTGAATGGAATAAAATATTTAATTATATGTGGGGGAAAACATTCACTTGGAAAAATAAAAATCGCAAGATGAATTTTGATATCCCACTAATAGAAGTGGTCTATGGTAAGTTTGTGCAGGCCCCGGTGGATGGCACTAAGCTGGCAAGCTATTTCATAACATTCGGTAATGTCGCGAGCCCATTGTTGATCGAGGCGGCGCCGGTGACAAGTTCAAAGCACGGGCGTGCAGTGTGTCTATGAAAGCTCGCCGAAACGGCGGGGGGGGGGGAGGAGGGGGACGGATTTCTGGAGCGTTCTAGTTCTTTGTTCTAGCAGCGTCTCGATCGTTTGAAAAATTTCTGGAATGTGAATAATGTACAAAAAGGAAGCCCACCCGCCAAAGGGGTCAGTCAGTCGGTAATTGAACTCGCGTGCCTAAACAGCTGTTTGCTTGTGGTCGTTGACCTTGCAAATTGTATTGTGTATGTGACGCCATTCTGAACTGCTGTGTACGAAGTGTGTTTATACGGACTTTTAATTTCACGAACCCACAAAGTTACAAAAAGCATTTAAAAACGCATTCTCACATGTGACATATTCAACGGGATGACAATTAAAAAAAAAAATAATAATACATTTTCAACTTGGGTTATTTAATAGATAGAGTCAACATGAAAAATTCAATGTCACGACCGGGATTTGAAACACGGATATCCTGGTTTCCGTCCAGTCGCTCTAACCCATTGATCTACCATAGCCAAATTGCCGTCCTGAGATCCATTTGTCTCGCATATTCTCCCGGTAGACCACTAGGGGCTTTTGCATTTGAGATACACTGTTTGTGGCGACTTACTATCGTAAATACTTGAGTCACAGGCTTCATCATTTAACTCTTATTATTTTAGTTATTTGATAGAAATTAATCATTTCTTCACACTAGCCGTAAATAAGCTAAGGTCTTTGATAGAGTCAACATGAAACATTCAATGCATGGCCGGGATTTGAACTACGGATCTCCTGGTTTCCGTCCAGTCGGTCTATCATCATCTCTGTCATGTTGACTATCTATCAAAGGCCTTAGCCTGTATGTGGCTAGTGTGAAGAAATGATTAATTTCCATCAATCAACTTAATTAATAAGAGTTAAATGATGAAACCTGGAACACAAGTACTTACGATAATAAGTCGCCACAAACGGTGTATCTGGGATACGAGAGCCCCTAGTGGTTTACCGGGGAACTCTGCGGGTCAAATGGAGAATTTAATGTCAGGACGGCACGTTGGCCATGGCAGCTCAATGGGTTAGAGCTACTGGACGGAGACCAGGAGAGCCGTGGTTCAAATCCACATGGTATTGAATTTGACATGTTGACTCTATCAAAGACCTTAGCCTGTATATAGCTAGTGTGAAGAAATGAATAATTTCCATCCAATAACTAAAATAATTGTGTTATTTACATTCAAATTTAGTTAATTAATTCTAAAAATAAGATTCTAACATTTGTCAATATGATGCAGTTTCTAAATGATGTACTTATGATTTCCAAAATCTATTAAATAAATGAAATACTAACTGGAAAACTGTAGTTGATATCTGTAATAGAATAAAGCCTAAAACCATTAAAGACTGAGTAACGTTTCAGTTATGCGGAAATGTTATAGCGGAAAACATGTAGGAGAAGAGGAAATTAGGTTTTTATATCTCACACATGTGTGCTCTTCCATTTAAGTCATGAACTTTTTCAGTGTGATTGATAAATTAAAAAATGGAAGTGGAATTAAATTAAAGTGCCATGGTGTAAAGCTATGTGTATGTACATGACCAACAATTTAAATATTACGCAGACAGCCTGTCAAGTCTTCTTAAATATAATTGCGCCTTGTACAACTGATAAAAATATACAATGCAAAATGCAAACCTCACTAAGAACACATTTTTTGTTTTATATCTCTTTTATGTGGCATTATGTTTTTTCATGTTATGCAAATAGTACAATTTTAAGGCTAACATACAGAAATCTTGATTTATTTCAGTATTTTCTTGTTCTTCATTTGGTTATAGTCATTTGCACACACAAATATATAACAGAGGAACTTTGAACAAACTGTACAATATAACTTAACTGTTTTCCTTATTTCTAGACACAAACTGTTCATGTACTCCATTTCCTGACTAACGGCGACTCCTTCAAAACACATAACACAAAATGAACTAATGCTCTTCGCCTCTCTTGCAACTGCCTTGGAAAGTGCTAGAGCCGCTAACAGAATGCACAAAATTTGCAAGATGGCGACCAAAAGTATGGCGGACATTGGTACTCAAACATCACTTCAGCACCGTCCAGATCGTTGTCTCCATCATAAAGGTCTGCTCCACAATATAGGAACGGGGATCAGTGAAATATCTTAGAAGACTTCGGCAAGGAGCGGAATTTCTTTCTACTTATAAATGCTTCTGTTTGTTGAAAATAAAAGAAGGTGTGTATGTGTGACTTCATCCCTTAACAGTACAGATTGTTCGAACGTTTCTTTGATGAGAGGCAAGTAATTGGCTTCCTGATTTCTAAATACTCCGGGAACAGATATAAACATCAAAGGTGCACTCTTCTTCAGACGGTGAGTTGACAGGCTTCAACATGAACTCCAGAAATTCTGGCCATTGGTTTGTCCCATCTCCGATCAAGCTACGTACAACTTCAGCTGCTCCTCAGATAGGTAATTCTTAATGAAGATGCTCTGTTCTTGCTGTACAGCAATAAGTAGCTGTTCTTTAAGCTGTTGTTGCTTCTAGAGATACCTTTGAAAAGAACTGCACAAATTTTGTCGCATGTATCTTACTAACCGAACAGCAGCCATTTAAGTTGCTCATCCCGTGTAACACTGAACATGGAGACATGTACATAGAAACATAATGTTTGTGTCACCTGGCATACTAGCATAGGCCTACTCTGTTTCAAACCTGTTGGTGTTATCTGCGTTTTCTAGGTTAAAACTCTGTGCAACAGTTTAGTGACCTCCTGCCAGTTTAATTTGTGTTGAATGTTAATGAAACATGGAATGTTAAAATTCTTCTGAAAATATATTTGCATTCGGATGTATTAAGTCTTTGTTTAAAAGTAAATAAAATCATATTATTTTAGTTAATTGATGGAAATTAATCATTTCTCCACACTAGCCGTATATAGGCTAGTGTGGAGAAATGATTAATTTCCATCAATTAACTAAAATAATAAGAGTTAAATGATGAAGCCTGGGACTTAAGTACTTACAACAGTAAGTCGCCACAAACGGTGTATCTCGGATGCGAGAGCCCCTAGTGGTCTACCGGGGAAATATATGAGTCAACTGGAAAATTTAATGTCAGGAAGGCACGTTGGCCATGGTAGCTCAAAGGTTAAGAGCGACTGGACGGAAACCAGTAGATCCGTGGTTCAAATCCCGGCCATGGCATTGAATTTTTCATGTTGACTCTATCCATCAAAAATCATATTACCTTAAAGATAAAAATATGTACAATTTCGAACGTGTGAAACCTAAGGCTATAGCAAATGTACTGTCTAATTCGACACAAGAAGGAAAGGCACAGGAATGTGTAACGAAACATATTTCGCTCGCCTTCCGAATGCTAGCTTCATGTAAAATACATAACTGGCGCATGCATGATATCTATCACGGCAGTTACTGATACGGCCATTGGATCTGGCAACTTGGGTGACTGATATGTAGTCTCATTCATAGATTTCGTAGTAAACAGATCCACTACCTGAACATATAGACAGCTCAGTCTCCTCTCCCCTTTATTCCTCTGTTGACTTTTTGTGGTTGGCAGACAGTATTAGTATTTAGTTGTAAGTGGCATCGTGAGGAGGTAATGAATTCAGCACTGCTGCGCAAAGTTCGTTACTTAAAAATTGGAGACAACAAAGTGTGTCCGTCCCCTTCAGCTGCCGTGGTGCGGGCGCTGTAGAACCATAGCACTCGTGGTACCTCTGACGTTACTAGAGGAACCTCGGGCCGAACATTCGAGCCCCTCCCTGATAGGGAGTTGCTCGGATTGGACTCGATGGGGCTGTGGTTCCCGATACCCGTGAGTGATCGTGTACGTCTCCGGACGGGGTTGAGAGAAGCCATATTCCCGAGTACTAGCCAGCATAGCTAGTAGGTGTGCTAGATAACCAGGCGGCCCCACCGAGGTCGAATCGGTAGGAGGACCACATGGCGAGGGGGCTTATTAGTCCCTAGGTCTTGCCCTGTGGAAAGCCCCACGGGGGCGCTGGGCACCCTTTTGGGACAGCTCGGTAACTCCCTTGTCGAAGGAGGCCCGGGTCCTTGGCACTACGGGTCCAGGACTAATGGGAGTAGATCCTCTGGCATTAACTAACTACCTTTTCAGCGTTTTCGCTAATTCTACTGCGCTGATTGTGCAGACTGTGCTGATCGTCAGATCTCTCTGACTCACATTTTCTTCCACCTTCAAAGGTGTCCTACTTCTCTATACTTTTCAATTCTATTCCGTTATTCTCTCCCTCGAACATCTCTCTTATTGCTTTCTCTACTTCATGCCTAGAGCGGAAGAAATTATTACTACTATTATTACTACTATTACTACTACTATTACTATTACTATTACTATTACTACTATTACTATTACTATTACTATTATTATTACTATTACTATTACTATTACTATTATTACTATTACTATTACTATTGTTACTATTACTATTGTTACTATTACTACTACTATTATTACTACTATTATTACTACTATTACTATTACTACTATTACTACTATTATTATTACTATTACTATTATTATTACTATTACTATTATTACTATTACTATTACTATTGTTACTATTACTATTATTACTATTACTATTGTTACTATTACTATTATTACTATTACTATTATTACTATTACTATTATTACTATTACTATTATTACTATTACTATTATTACTATTACTATTATTACTATTACTATTATTACTATTACTATTATTACTATTACTATTATTACTATTACTATTATTACTATTACTATTATTACTATTACTATTATTACTATTACTATTATTACTATTACTATTATTACTATTACTATTATTACTATTACTATTATTACTATTACTATTATTACTATTACTATTACTATTATTACTATTACTATTATTATAACTATTATTACTATTACTATTATTATTACTATTATTACTATTACTATTATTATTACTATTATTATTACTACTATTATTATTATTACTATTATTATTATTACTATTATTATTACTATTATTATTATTACTATTATTATTATTATTATTACTATTATTACTATTACTATTATTATTACTATTACTATTATTATTACTATTACTATTATTATTACTATTACTATTATTATTACTATTACTATTATTATTACTATTACTATTATTATTACTATTACTATTATTATTACTATTACTATTATTATTACTATTACTATTATTATTACTATTACTATTATTATTACTATTACTATTATTATTATTATTATTACTATTATTATTATTACTATTATTATTACTATTACTATTATTATTGTGACTTTGTGGGTTCGTGAAATGAAAAGTCCAATTACACCACTCAACAATGTTCTTTATTTCCACCGACTTACAGTTAAACACTTGCCAATTACACAGAATTACGTGCTGCAACAATTACAATTCACCAGTTCGTCCGTTACAATTTCCTTGTACTCGCGGTTACGTAAGCTCCGGTACACATTCACAGTTACGTACAGTCTTCCGTTGCACAATCTTTCCGTTCATTAACACGTCACTGACTAACACTGCCTTCTTACACCAAGAACTGTCCTCACTCACACACACTAACCAACTGATTGACCAACTCAACTCTGTCTGTCTGTAACCCTCTTTATATAGGAATATCGCCGGTTTCTAGTGACCAGGAGAATGTTCCAGATTACGTAATTTCGAGAAACAGGTGTAGAGAAACAGGCGACACAGTCATGTTTTTCCCCTGACCACAGCCTGTCACCACTATAGGACAAACGAGGCGAGGGCGTGGCTAACCGAACCTTCCCTGTCTCCCGCTCTCAGCTGCTTCACAGGGTGTTCCAGCGCTCGCGTTACATTATTATTACTATTACTATTATTGCTACTATTACCATTACTATTACTATTATTACTACTATTACTATTACTATTATTACTATTACTATTACTATTACTATTATTACTATTATTATTACTATTATTACTATTATTATTATTATTATTATTATTATTATTATTATTATTATTATTATTATTATTATTATTATTATTATTATTACTATTATTATTATTATTATTATTATAATTGCACCCAAAATTTATATCAAGCTTTTTTCGAAAATACAGGTTTAGAGCTGTTGAATAAATACGTGAGATTTTGTAGAAGGAAAGGTTAGTTTGTTCGTCTGTGATTAAAGGAGTAACATAACTCAAGGTGTAACTTGGCTGTATGTTAAATTTGACACATAGGTACAAGAAATTTTAAAGATGGGAAATGAATGTTAAAAAAATAAATAACAGTCTTCCATACCAAGCCTTTTTTTTCTTGGAGCTTTGGATGCTCTTTTTTAGATATCTTCCGAAGTCCTTGTCGTTGCGGACATTTTGTTTAACTGGCAAACATTAACGTTAGGGATATACAGCCTGGAGGACACCTCGCATGCTAGATCTCTACTGTCGCGAAGCCATTATCTACGATAGCGAGGCTATTGTACACAAAGGGCCGGGATATAAAAATGGCTGAGATAAAGAACTTGCCGGAATAGATTAAGTTACGCTTCTGGAAGGTGATATAATTTTCGGTTTCCTTTTGATTCTGGAAATATTCTGAATTTATAAATGAGGTATTTAAGAAGGCGACGACTCGCCAAGAGGCAGTCGCGAGAGTCGTAAGCAGTAAACATCTGTAGAGTGTTTTAGCGAGAGCTGAAGTAATGAGAAAGTTGTTTGTTATTGTCATCGACCTTGGTAGACTGCGTGTGGCGTAAATCTGTTACGTAAGGATTGAACAGAGTATTTCCATGGAAATTATGAATATTTCGAATTTCTGCAAATTGGACTTTTAATTCTCCGAACCCACGAAGTCACTGTTGTGGCTTCATTCACTCTTACAAGGAAGAAGGTTGATGTAGAGAAACCAGAGGAGCGGAAATATCTTCTGGCTTCAGTTATTTAAAAAATATTTGTTAACCTTGATATGAACTATTTACTATTATGCTTTGTTGTTTCTTTAAAGCACTGCCATATTTAATTGTTTACCACAGTTCGCCAAAGGTTTTGAAATTTCAAGCCCAACTCACCCGGCTCATCTTCTAAACATATGATCGTTAATTCGGTGTACGTATAACAAATTCTGCAATGAAATTGTTTTCGCAAAGGTTTATTTCGACTACCACGAAGTAAGTAGAATAATAGCCTTTCATAAGAACAGTGTGTAGAAGCTGTACAAAAACAAGCATTACCAAGTAAAAAGTAACACTGATAACCTTGATGAGAATTGGAAAATACCTAATTTCTCCAGAACGTATCGGACATTTGTTGCAGTTGCGAGATTTTGTTTTTTATTCTAAATATACAACAGTATTTAAATAATGTAATTATTTTATATATAGAATAGAACTAATACGTGTATTTTGTTTGTTTTAAGAACGGTGGGAATTGTGAGTACCTCAAAAAATCTGATTATTTGTTTTGTGTCTAATAAAAATCTACAGGACTTTCCGACTTCAGTGATATATGTCACTATAAGTATTCTTAATATTTAAACCGTTTAAATGACAATTTAAATATGGAATTACCCCGGCCACGCCCCTGCTTTTAAATATCTGCATCACCAGTAACATTGAAATTGTTATAACTTTGCGATTTATAGAAGCAGCTCTTAGCGTTAAGTTTTATGCTTATTGTTGGTACCTCTGCTGACGATGTGGCTGCATGTATATTGAAGAAGGCTCCCACAAAATGGAGAATACTGTTGCTCGGTTTCCATCCACATGCGAAGAAATTACCGTTTTGTTTACAAACCAAAGTATCAGGTTTAGTCTTATTTATTCTAGGTAGTATGAAGATTTGCTAGAAATATGGTTAGAGTAAAGCACCTTAGGAGCAGAAAGGTAAATTTTTGACGTAAAAGCACAAAATACAATGAAATTGCAGGTGTCCCTAACCTCCACAGTATTAAGAAACTCTCAGCTGCTGGAAAAAAAAAAAACAACTCTCATATACAACCAAATGGTGACTAACAGCTTTTGATTATATGATAATGGAGTTTAGAAGGGTTTTGTTAGTGTACATGTAGCATCTTAATCAAAGTTAGTGCAAAAAAAACGAAGTGGAATATCTTGAAAATGTTTGTCAGTTTAGTGGAAAATTCAAGTAGTAGAAAAGGATTTGCTACACATTATTTGTCGTATGTTCAGCGTGTAGACGTAACTCTGCAATGCCTTCAAAGTAGTGGGTACTATCAAGCATAATGTAGTAAAATTATGATTTGTGTATGCCATGACATGTATTGGTACACAATTTAGTTGATTAATTCCAAAGATAAAATTCTAAAATTTTTGTCAACATGCTCCGGTTTTAAATGGTATACATATGATTCCCAAAATCTCTTAAATAAATTAATCCTACATGAAAAGCTATATGATACCTGAAATAGAATAAAAGCTTAGACTGTTAGAATTTCAATAACGTTTCTCTTATGCGGAAGTTTATAGCGGAACAAACATGTAGGAAAAGAAGATATTCATATCTCACACATGTGGCCCCTTCCATTTAAGTGACGAAACTTTTTCAGTATGTTTGATGTACTCTAAAATGGAACTAGAATTGAATAATTAAAATTCCACGGTGTAAAGCTATGTATATCTACATGACCCAACAATTTAAATATTCTGCAGACAGCCTGTGAAGTATTCTTAAATATAATTGAGCATTGTACAACTGATAAATCACGAGATATGGACCAAAATGAAAAATGAAAAATGTCAATCTCACTAAGAAACTAATTCTTGTTTTATATCTCTTATGTGGCATAATAATTTCTTTTGCTGTTAAACAAATTGTACAATTTCAAGGCTAACATACAGCGTCCTGGTTTTATTTCAGTATTTTCTTATTCTTCATTCTGATATAGTCATTTGCACCTACATATATAATGGAGGAACTTCAACAAACTCTACAATATACCTCAATTGCCTTCCTTATATCTAGACACATACTGTTCATGTACTCAGTTCCTGACTAACGGCGGCTCCTTCAAAACACATAACAGAAATGAACTAAAGCTCTTCGCCTCTCTTGCAACTGCCTTGGAAAGCGCTAGAGCCACTAACAGAATGCACAAAATTTGCAAGATGGCGACCAAAAGTATGGCGGACATTGGTACTCAAACATCACTTCAGCACCGTCCAGATCGTTGTCCCAATCCTAAAAGTCTGCTCCACAATACAGGAACGGGGATCAGTGAACTATCTTAGAAGTCTTCAGCAAGGAGCGGAATTTCTTTCTACTTATAAATGCTTCTGTTTGTTGAAAATAAAAGAAGGTGTGTATGTGTGACTTCATCCCTTAACAGTAGAGATTGTTCGAACATTTCTTTGATGAGAGGCAGGTAATTGGCTTCCTGATTTCTAAATACTCCGGGAACAGATATAAACATCAAAGGTGCACTCTTCTTCAGACGGTGAGTTGACAGGCTTCAACATGAACTCCAGAAATTCTGGCCATTGGTTTGTCCCATCTCCGATCAAGCTACGTACAGCTCCAGCTGCTCCTAAGGTACGTACTTCTTAATGAAGATGCTCTGTTCTTGCTGTACAGCAATAAGTAGCTGTTCTTTAAGCTGTTGTTGCTTCTAGAGATACCTTTGAAAAGAACTGCACAAATTTTGTCGCATGTATCTTACTAACCGAACAGCAGCCATTTAAGTTGCTCATCCCGTGTAACACTGAACATGGAGACATGTACATAGAAACATAATGTTTGTGTCACCTGGCATACTAGCATAGGCCTACTCTGTTTCAAACCTGTTGGTGTTATCTGCGTTTTTTAGGTTAAAACAGCTTGGTGACGACCTGCCATCTTTAGTCTGTGTTGAACGTTAGTGATATTTTATTTTGTATATGTGATATTTTTTCATCTTTTTTTTATTTATCTTTTTGTAAAATTTTGGGTTTTGATGTTTAATATTTACCGATGTGGTCATATATTTTAATAGATAAGATAATGGTTATGTACAATATTCTTTGAGTTTGAGGATTTGTATCTGTTTAGTATGAATTTTGAGTTGTATGGATGGTACGTAGTATACTTAAAAATTTAGATTTGAATTGTATAATATGTTATTGATTATTTGCAGTATTTTTATATTAGAATGCTATTGCTAAATTAAAATACACTGAAGCATTAGTTAAAATAGAAGAAATTTAAAGATTGTACTGGTTACCAGTACGTGAGCTGCCGCAGGATTCCGGCGGCTTTAGATAGGCTATCCGGTTAACTTTATACTGGATACCAGTAAAATATTAGTTTAGGTAGTTTTGTTTTATTTTGTTAAATATTCTCGTAGATGAATATGTCTTGTATTATATATAAATAAAAGATAACATTTCAAAATGTTGGTAAAATAAGTTTTGTTTTTAAGGTATTATTATTATAATTATTATTATTATTATAATTATTATTATTATTATAATTATTATTATTATTATAATTATTATTATTATTATAATTATTATTATTATAATTATTATTATTATTATAATTATTATTATTATTATAATTATTATTATTATTATAATTATTATTATTATTATTATTATTATTATTATTATTATTATTATATTATTATTATTATTATTATTATTATTATTATTATTATTATTATTATTATTATTATTATTATTATTATTATTATTATTATTATTATTATTATTATTATTATTATTATTATCATTATCATTATTATCATTATCACTATTATTATTATCATTATCACTATTATTATTATCATTATCACTATTATTATTATCATTATCACTATTATTATTATCATTATTATCACTATTACTACTATTACTATTACTATTACTATTACTATTACTATTACTATTATTATTATTACTATTATTATTATTATTATTACTATTATTATTATTATTACTATTATTATTATTATTACTATTATTATTATTATTACTATTATTATTACTATTATTATTATTATTATTATTATTATTATTATTATTATTATTATTATTATTATTATTATTATTATTATTATTATTATTATTATTATTATTATTATTATTATTATTATTATTACTGTATATTGATTTTTATTTGTTTGGTTTTTTATTTTATCTGTAGATTTATTTTTGTAAAATTATAAAAAGTTAAATAAATGTAAAAGTTTGGAATATTTATA
Organism: Mantis religiosa; assembly: GCA_030765055.1. Lineage (NCBI taxonomy): Eukaryota > Metazoa > Arthropoda > Insecta > Mantodea > Mantidae > Mantis > Mantis religiosa. The sequence goes on along the minus strand of CM060951.1, from coordinate 204,549,072 downwards.
CCCCAGCTTAAGAAATTATGTGCCGGGGCATGGTATTGCAGATTTTTATTTATTTATTTTTTTAATTTTTTAATTTTAATTTTTTTATATTTTTATTTATTTATTTTTATTTATTCATTTATTTTCTGTTGAACGTTAATTAAACATGGAATGTTAAAATTCTTCAGAAAACGTATTTACATTCGGATTTTATTATGCCTTTGTACAAAAGTGAATAGAATCATATTATCTTAGAGGAACAATATGTATAATTTCGAACGTCCTATTCCTAGATAAACGAAATGTGTAGTGTTTAACGCCCGCTTTTACTACATACGGCACCGCAGGCGATGAGACTGATGATACATGAGATGAAGATGGAGCACCGGTGGAATGAGATGGCGGGGAAAACTGGAGAAAACCCGCCCCAGCGCCATGTTGTCCACCGCAAATCTCACTTTGCGGTCGCCTGGGATCGAACCCGGACTGCCTTGTGAGAGCCAAGCGGTCTAACTACTGAGCCACAGCGCGGCCTGTGATTCCTAAGGAAATATTATAAGTGCTAGAGCAAATGTGCTGTCTAGCTCAACACAAGAAGGTAAGACACAGGAATGTGTAACGAAATCACTTTTGTTCGCAATCCGGATGCTAGGTTTATGTAAAATACATAGTGTTGTCATATAACTCGCCCATGTATAATACCTATCACTGCAGTTACTGAAACGGCCTTTGTATCTGGCATCTTGGGTGTCTCATATGTACCTTCATTCACTCATTTGGTAGTAAACAGAACCACTACCTGAACAGATACAGCTCAACCTCCTCCCCCCTTCATTCCTCTCTCGACTTCTTGTGGTGGGCGGACAGTACTACTATTTATTTGTAAGCAGCATGGTGAGAAAGTGATGTATTTCACATTTCTGTGCTAAGTTAGCTACAACATAATGTAGCTAGTGTATTTTACCTTTTCTGTGTTTTCACTAATTCTGCTACGTTAACTGTGCAGATTTTACTCTGTACTGTTTCCTCTCTCACTTACATTTCCTCCTCTCTTCAAATGTGTTCTACTTTTTCATAGCTTTCAATTCTATTCTCTTAATCTCTCCCTGGAACAGAATTCTAATTGCTTTCTCTTACTAAGTGCCTAGAGCTGAAGAAAGTATTACATTGCACAGTTTGTTGATCTATGCTTATACGAGTTACATAACTCAAAAAGGAAACACTGATAAATGTTAAACTTAGTACACAGGTACAAACACTTTTAAAGATGGGAGATGAATATTTTTTCCTCGGTTTCTCGTCAATGCTGATGGTAGGAGTCGCTTGGGTTCCCTCAGAGCGAGGGATCCGAAGCATCTGTCCTGATAAAGGAATTCAGGGTTGAGGGGTCGGCCCAACGTCTGAGATGAATGAATGAATGAATGGTTGATTGATTGAGCAATTGGTGGAATGATTTTTTTTTTTTAATTTACGTCCTCCAACGTTAAGTCATTCCGGACGATGAATGAAATGGGTGAAATGATGTTTAAATGAGTCCGGGGTCCATGGAGCTTAGAGTTACCCGACATTCGTCTTCCAGGATAAGGGAAAACCTCGGAAAAAACCTTATCCAGGTAACTCGCCCTGACCGAGATTCGAACTCGGGACCTCTTGAACGTGAGGCAGACACGCTACGATCTACGCTACCGAGGCGGGCGTGGAATGATGGTGGGGGAAACCGAAAGACCCGGAGGAAACCCAACCCAGCTCCATGTTATCCGCCACAAAATCCCACTTTGTGGGGAAATTAATATTTAAAAAAAAAAAGGAAATGAGAATCTTCCATGCCAAACTCCTGTTTTCTTGGAATTTTGGATTATTTTTAATATCTTTGGAAACCCACATCATTACCGATATTTAAATAACTGGCAAACATTAAGGTTAGGGAAATTGTGACTTTGTGGATTCGTGAATTAAAAGTCTAGTTTTCAGAAATTCAAACTGCTCTATATTTCAAGGAAAGAGATTTTGTACAGTCCTTACAGGCTCCAAAATGAAGTAACATATACCAACTCAACCTTCAAGGTCGTCTGCCACACGTTCACAAACAAAAGAATTTACTTTCAAATCACTACTCACGCAAGATTACCATTTCTCGACTCTAGCCCGACTGGCTAGCTGCGGCTTCCTTTATACCTTCACGCATTATTCTAGAAATTAGTGGAGCACTTTGTTATAATCAAGACGGCATCAGTAAATAAACATCCAGATATCTATCGTCTCTTTCTTTCTCTTTCGGCAAGCGTCAAACACTCGCCTACGCACCCGCTATGGCACTATCTGTCCGGCCGCGGCTCAACAATGCCTGGCGACAATATACAACTTTGAGTACAGCTCACAAGCTTGACCTCTATTGTGGCTTCACTCACTCTTACAATGAAGAGAGTTCATATAGAGGAACCAGAGGAGCGTAAATACTTTGTGGCTTGTTATTTAAAAATATTTGCTATTCTTGATATGAACTGTTTACTGTTATGCTTTGTCATTTCTTAAAAGCGCGGCCCGTATTCAATTTCTTCCCGCAGTTCATCAAAGTTTTTGAAATTTCAAGCCCAACTTACCTCGCTCAACTTTTAAGCATCTGACCGTTCATTCGGTGTACCTATTAACAAATTCTGCAATGAAATTGCTTTCGCAAAGGTTTATTTCGACTACCACGAAGCAGATGGAGTAATAGCCTTTCATAAGAATAGTCTGTAGATGCTGAAAAACAAAACCATTAGCAAGTAAAACTGTAACCTTGATGTGAATTGCAACAGACTTAATTTACCTACAACGGTTCGGGCATTTGTTAGAGTAGCAAGATTTTATTTCCATTCTAAAAATACAATAATATTTAAATAATGTAATATTTTATATATAAAATAGAGCTAATACGTTTATTTTATTGTTTGTCTTAAGGCCAGAAGGAAGTGTGAATGGCTCAAAAGATCTGTGTCTAATAAAAGTATACAAGATTTTCCGAATTCAGTGATATATTTCACTATAGGTATTCCTAATATTTAAACCCTTTAAATGACTATTTAAATATGGCATTACCACAGCCACGCCCCCTTTCGTATACCTGCATCACCATTGATATTAAAATTAGTATCTTTGCGATTTGTAGCAGTGGCGTTAAGCGGTAAATTTTATGCTTGTTGTTGGTACCTCTGCTGCCGGTGTTCTTGCATGTATATTGTAGAAGCCTGTCACAAGATGAAGACTACTGTTCATTTTCCATCCACATGTGAATAAGTTACCATTTTGTTTACAAATCAAAGTATCGAGTTTTGTCTTATTTATTCAAGATGCTTTGAAGTTTTGCTAGAGATATGGTGAGCGTAAAGCATTTTGGTAGAAGAAAGGCACTGTTTTGTCGCAAAAGCACAAAAAACTGAAATTGAACATGTAACTAACCTCCCTAGTATTAGTAAACCTTCAGTTTGTGGAAAATAATTTGCCCCACATACAACCAAATGGTGCAATAGCTTTTGATTAAATGATATTGGAGTTAAGAAGGGTTTTGTTAGTGTACATGTAGCATTTTAGTCCAAACTAGAGCAGAAAAATGGATGTTCAAGGACTGTGGAAATGTTGATTGTCAATGTAGTGGAAAATAGCAGCAGTAGAAAGGGGCTTGCTACTAGATTATCTGTAGTATGTTCAGCGTGTAGACATAACTCCGCAATGACTTCAAAAGTAATGTGTACTACTAAGTATAATTAAGTAAATTTAAAATTTGTGTATGCCATGACATGCATTGGTACAGTTAGGAAACCAGTAGAGTGCTTTTGTGCTCTAATAGGTCTGCCACCACCAACTGTAAATTAATTTTTACCTGGCCAGAGCTTTGAAGTCTGGAGGGAACTGCTAAAGAATCCATGATAGCTGCAATTCAAGTGACAGCTTCTATAGTACCTAAGGTTACCATAACATCCGTTTTTTTTCGGGGGCCACCCGTTTTCGATACCCTTCTCCAACTTCCGTTAAGTTTTCAAATATTTCGTGAAACCACCCTTTTTGTAGTTTTCCTTTAAAATATAAAGGAAATTATTTGTATATGTGATGGAAATTTAGCTAAAGTCCTTAAAATTGATATGCATACCTTTTATACTGTTATTTATAATTATATTAATAAGTTGATCAGCCAATACTTTGGTATGTCTGTATTTCAATGGTTAATTCTGGATAGAGAACCAGAGTGAAAAGCGGTGGAAATAACTGTTGTTTTAAAGCAGTGTTAACGTAGCTTTTGATGACTCTACACTCTTTGGTACCCCCAGGGGCCTACTGATATAGGTACGGGAATTGGCGATCCCGGTGTCCCGAGCCACATCTCTCGATTGGGTGCCTCTGAGTGGTGAGAGAGCTAATGCCGAACGCCCAAACGAGGTCCACATCCGTGTTTGACCCTAATGTAAGTTAAAGTAATTTAAACTAAATTCAAAGTGAAGTCAAAGCGAAGCCAGAGTACTTTTCTTTTTGTTTTTGTTATGCGCATGTATTTTTCGTAAGTTTATTTACACTTGTATACCGTTTTAGAACTATTTATATCTGGCTTTACCCATGAATGATTTTCTTAAAGGACGCTGATAACCGCTATAGTTGGGCGCCCATCATCAAAGCCAGGCTGGAGCCTGAGTGGAGCCAGAGCGGAGTCAGAGCAAAGCCAGAGTGGAGCCAGAGAAATGCGAGAGCAAAGGCTGAACGAAACCAGAGAAAACATATAGAAAAGCCAGAGCCAAGCCACAACTTACGAGTGGAACCAGAGCCACGCCAGAGCGGAACCGGAGTGTTGACCGGAGCCTAGTCAGAGTGAAGCAAGAGCCAAGCCAGAGTAAACTTACAGTATGAAGTTAGCTTAAGGCCAGAGTGAAGCCAGAGCAGGACTGGAGGCGGGCCGGAACCTAGCCAGAGCCACGCCAGAGCTGAACCGAAGTGTTGACCGGAGCCTAGCCATAGCCAAGCCAGAGTAAAGTTACAGTATGAAGTTAGCTTAAGGCCAGAGTGAAGCCAGAGCAGGACTGGAGGCGGGCCGCGACCTAGCCAGAGCCACGCCAGAGCTGAACCGAAGTGTTGACCGGAGCCTAGCCATAGCCAAGCCAGAGTAAAGTTACAGTATGAAGTTAGCTTAAGGCCAGAGTGAAGCCAGAGCAGGACTGGAGGCGGGCCGCGACCTAGCCAGAGCCACGCCAGAGCGGAACCGAAGTGTTGACCGGAGCCTAGCCATAGCCAAGCCAGAGTAAAGTTACAGTATGAAGTTAGCTTAAGGCCAGAGTGAAGCCAGAGCAGGACTGGAGGCGGGCCGCGACCTAGCCAGAGCCAAGCCAGAGCGGAGCCAGAGCCACGCCAGAGCTGAACCGAAGTGTTGACCGGAGCCTAGCCATAGCCAAGCCAGAGTAAAGTTACAGTATGAAGTTAGTGTAAGGCCAGAGTGACGCCAGTGCAGGACTGGAGGCGGGCCGGAACCTAGCCAGAGCGAAGCCAGAGCAGGACATGAGGCGGGCCGGAACCTAACCAGAGCCAAGCCAGAGTTAAAGAATGAAGTTAGAGAGAGGCAAGAGCGAAGCCAAATAGGGTCCGAAGGTGGCGCGGAGCCTAGCCACAGGCAAGCCAGAGCCAAGTCAGAATGAATTCAGATTGAAGTTTGAGTGGGGTTAGAGTGGAGCCTGAGCGAAGCCAGAGCCAAGCTAGACCAGAGTGGTGACAGGGGCCTGGCAGAGTGAAGCCAGAGTTAAGGTACAGTGTGAGGCCAGAGCAAAGCCTGAGCGAAGCCATAGCGGGACCGGAGGAGGGCCGAAACCAAGGTAGAGCTAAGTTAGAGTGATTTTAGAGTGGAGTTTGAGTGAGGTTAGGGTGAAGCCGGAGAGAAGCCAGAACGAAGCCTGAGTAAAGTCGAAACAAACCCGAAGCAAAACCTAAGTGCAGCCAGAGCAGAGCTGAAACAGAGAAAGAGTAAAGTCAGAATGAAGCCAAAGTAAAGCCAAAGTAGAACTAGAGGAATACCAGAACAAAGCTAATGCAGAGTCAAAGCAAAGCCAAAGTCGACCTAGAGCAAAACCAGATTAAGCAAAAAAAATTTAAAGATTGGTTAAGTCAAAGGAAGAATAGTAACGTGAAATACAGTTTTTGAAAGGGCACTGATGACCATTGAGTGAGCGCCCTTAAATACAAATCATCATGACAATCTTTGGTGAAATAAGTGCTTTAAGAACTTACCACAAAATTAACAGTGCAACATTGGTAGGGACAAGTGTTGCCGAGAAATGGTACGAATACATGAGTAATAAGTATATAGAACTGTTGAAAGTAGTACAGTACTATTTTGCCATACCTACACATAAAGCACCTGTAGGGACAATATTTTCTTCTAAATTTTCAGTGGACAGATGAGTGAAATAAGCTCACTGCCGAAAATGTAAAGTTAATGTTCATCATAATGTACAAAATGAAAAATATAACTTGTGCTCAATATTATGACAGGAGTATCTGTAAAAAGAATTTTCTGAAAAAAAGTCAAAGGAAATGAAAATTATGTGAAATAAATGTCGTTAATTGAATTCCAATATTTTAGATGAATTCCCCCAGTTTTCTGACATCATGATATGGTAAACCTAATAGTACCTGTATCTCTCTAGTCTTTATTTGTTGACAAAGTGATTGCATGGAAACAAAAAATCCCAATGAAGGTTATCACCACTGTATAAGGGAACGCGTTCCTAAAATATAAATGTTCTAAAAGTGAGTGTTATAGATGTTATATTTTATTTATTATATATAGATATTATATTGAGTGTTATGTTATATTTTATTTATGGTTGCGTAGGGGGGCTCAAAGTATTGAGCAAGTTGAGCGTTAATTTGGGCTGCAGTACTACATTTCAGCTACGCACAGTGGATCACAAACGACTCAGCTGTAGACAAAATATTACTCTACAGGTAACCAGAAAGGCCAGAATTGCCAGAAAGGGCTTGAAGAGCAAGTAGCACTGGCACAAACAGATTATGGTAGAGGTATGTGTTTTTGACAAGTTAGGTAAAAATATCTTTCTTTAGTTTATTGCATTTTCTCACAAGTTCAAATTCGACAAGTTTCGGCCCCTTTTTCTTAAAAAAGTTACGTTTAACAAAATTAGCGGAAACATTTTGCGGTACAAAATTTTGAAAAGATCAGCTGGAGTCAAGTGGGGCAGTAATCAGGAGACACTGAACACTACATACAAAACATTCATCAAGCCAATACTTCTTTATAATGCAGAGGTAATAGTTACAGCAAACAGTTCTAACATAAATCACCTAGAAGTATGCCAAAAAAAGGCCCTGTGACTAATAGTCGGTGCAGCAAAATCAACTCTAATCACGGCAATGCAAGCCTTAACTCGGAACTATCCAATACATCTAACTTTAGAGGAGCAGGCACTAAGACAACATGAAAAACTGTTGCGGTTAAAAACAACAAAATGGGAGCAAAGATTACTACAACCAATCAAGATGAAAACATAAACAAGTTTCCTACACAAAGTTATGGAATTAAAAACAGATCTGAATCTTCATAATTCTAAAGAAAACATTTTAATCAAAGAAAACTAACTGACTTTAGAACCAATTAATATTCAATAGATTTAGAACAAATAGTTACAAAATCTGAAACTTCTAAAGCTGTACTAAAAGCACTAGCATTAGAAACTGAACAATAGATACCCACCAGAAGAATGGTTACATATCCATACAGATGGATCTAACTTAAACAACAACTCAGGAGCAGGAATTAAGTGTGCACTGTTCTCATTCTATCAACCAGCAGGATACCACACAACAAATTTTGATGCAGAAGTAACGGCTATTCATATTTCACTCCAACACCTTCTATACAGAGTAGATAAATTCAAAAATACTGTCATACTTTCTGATTCTAAAGCAGCATTATGTGCAATAAGTTCATATAAAATGAGGTCAATCCAAATTAAAGAATGTTACACAATGATCCAACAACTTCAAAAACTACAGAAAAGAATTATATTACAGTGGATACCTGCACATTGTGGAATTGTTGGAAATGAGTCAGCTGATTTCCTTGCCAAAAAAGGTGCAAATTTAATTCAGAACAAAAGTAAAAACTTACCCTTTACATCCATAAAAATATTAATCAAAAGCAAATATAAAAACAAACAAAACCAATCAATATCTAACAAAGCCAAAGATAAAAAATGGCACAGTTGAATTAAAAATCCAGAAATTATTCCAGAAATCCCACGTAAAGCTGCAGTAGCAAATTTTAGATTACTTACAGAACATGATTATTTGGCCAAACACTTACACAGAATTGGTATTTATACAAGTCCAAATTGTCCTCTGTGCAACAAAGAGGAAATGACTGAAGAACATCTTTTAACCTGTGAAGCCCTACCTGCCGGACTCACTACACAGAAATATTGAAGAGCAAGAAAGCTAATGGCTTCATTGCCAAAGACTGCATTTGAAAACAACAACCACAACAACATATTTTGAATTTTAAAAAATTTAAAAGCTGTGCATTGTAAGGGAAAGCATATTTGTATTGAATGCAATATTTTGTCTATATATCTTACTGTGTTAAAATTCCAGTGCACTCACTTTATGCATCGCAAGGTACTTTATCTCCCCTAAAAATAGGAATCTTTGTGAAAAATCTGTAGCCGTTGTGTGTACCTGAATAACAACATATGTTTGTATTGATATCCATTTAGATATCTTCTGAGAACAAGCAAGAATTTATATTACATATTTTGTATTATCAGCCTATTAAAAATAGCTGCTTGTTAGGGATTATGAACTTCATTACCCTGTGACAAAGCAAACCCATGAATTTTGGTTTTTCAATAGTGTAGCTAAACATCACTGTGGATACTACTTAGTATAATGAGGTAAATTTAAGATTTGTGTATGCCATAACATGCATTTGTACAGTTAAAAAAACCAGGAGTCATTTGGTGCTCTAATTTCTATTTTCTATATTTCTATACCTACAAACTTCAAACTTTGCATGCCTGATGGGTTTCATATTACAAAATACCACACCAATGTTTAGTAATTTCTGTTCATTAGTTTTGAAGGAATTAATTTTTTATTTTTATTTTAATTAAAGTTCATGGCAATATTGAAAATAATGCATGTGCATGTGCTAGTGGAATAATTCTGATCTTTTTTCATTTCTACTAACTGCAAAAACAACTTCAGTCTCTGTGTAGATGAACAATGCATTCCTTTTAGGAAAATTATTTTTTTAATTATGTAGTACATTAAATTTAACTTTTTTAGTACTTTTTGAACATTTAAAATTTTATTACAGCCAAACCAAGTCTTATATCTTATAGCCTGAGATTGATGTATACCCATATATGGAGCATATGCTCAAAAATGTTCAGAGCCAAAACTCTAAAACTAAAGCAGTGGGTGCAGGTATCGTATTAAAAATGTAAAGTGGAGAAAAATCAATTTTTCTAAAAATATACACCAAAAATAGTAATTACACTATCCTGCGCACTATTTACACTGTTCTGCACATTATTTACATTGTCATCTCTACTGCTATGTACAATGGTACTAAAAGTTTGTTGATTATTTTCACTAATGCATTGCTATTTAAATTACAATTTACACTATGTACTATACACATTTTGCACCTAGTTCTTGAAATCTTGAAAATTTCTTCTAGCTTTTACAAATATAGTTTGAATAGCATTAGCATATTCATCTATGTCTATTTGCAAAGGTGAAGCTGAAATATTAGATCTTCCTCTACGTCCAACTGTACATAGGAAATGTAAATCTACTCCCAATTTTTGGTTTTACATCTAGCTGCACCAGGTTTTCTCACAGCTTCCTTCTTCTCGTTATTACTTACCGACTAACACCAACATGATCAGACAGCATGCATTATGCTGGTTATATAGCTAACAATACACTACACTACAGAAAAAGCAAATAACTTGCTAATGCACCTATTTATTTATGTAAAACAAACTAAACAAACACACATTTCGCGCATGGAAGTCGCCATTATACGTTGGAGCAAACGCAGGCAGTCAAAACAAGAATGAATCTACAAGAATTCCCTAAGTTTATTGCAAAGATCATAGAATAAGCAGATATTCTGAACTGTCTGACTGTCTTACGACTTTTTATATGGCATTTATGTTTGAATGTTTCTGACACTTTGTATTGAATACATAGTAATGGTTTACCAAACTGTCTCTACATAACAGCACTAATCATGCACCAGATTTGAACGTAGTTTTAGAGAAAAAACTGCCGAAAAACGGAATGACACACATCGTGCTGACCCTCAGTCAGCCGCCAGCTGCTTAAATGAATGAATGAATGAATGAATGAATGAGAAAACAGGTCATCATGCTGGGTAAGGAAGAAAGGGGGCCTTTAAATGGCTACACCCTGAAAATTTAAATCCTGCGTTAGACATTTATAAATGACGAAATTAAACTCTTACCATAATTCAATTTATTTATTTATTGATCGTTCAATTGAACAAATACATAAATATTATTCATATTTTACAAATCAGAAAAGAACAGATATTCTAATAACACATATGTATAATATTTACAGTTATTCTATATGAACTACAGATTTACATATGTTAAGATACTCTTGTTTGTTATAAAAGCAATGAGTGTACATGAAATGCTTAGGTCTACTTTTAAATTTATTGAGTTAGTTAGTTAGTTAGTTAGTTACTAACACTCCCCACATGGCAACCTTGGCCTTCGGGGTAACCTCACCCCACAAAGTGATGACCGGACCCATTTCTCAGGTGGAGGCACCCAGAGGGCGGTGTCCATTACCTCCGATGATAGGGTGATAGTGAAGATGGCGGTGAGGTGAGAGGACCTACAGTTTTTACCGTGGACTCCGAACCACGTTGGGCATAGGGGATACTTCACGTGTGCTAGACAGAGGTGAAGGCGTGGATAGGGCCGACTTAAAATCGCCAACCCCAGAGCCGGGAATCGAACTCGGGACCCTTAGAACGGGAGCCGCGAACGAAACCACCGCGCTACCCCGGCGCCCTTAAATTTATTGATGTTGGTTACATTTTTTATGTTATGTGGTAAGCGATTATATAGAGTAATCCCGTTGTTTGTGACACTTCCTTCAAACAAAACAGTGTTGTGTGGTATTACCGAGAGGTGACTATTGCTTCGAATGTAATTATGTAGCCGTGAATTTAGTTGAAACTCCTCTAAATTATTCTTAACATACACCAAGACTTCATATATGTATAATGATGGTAAAGGTAAAATACGTAATTCCTTAAAATGATCCCTACAACTACTTTTTGTTGGCGATCTTGTAATGATTCTAATGAACCGTTTTTGCATTTTGAATACTGCAGTACGTCTCACCCAGTTGACCCAAAACAAGATCCCGTATGACATGAGTGATTTGAAATATGAATAATAAAGAACCCTTAGAGAATCCACGCTTAATGTCTCTGAAGCCAATTTGATAGCAAAACATATTTTGCTTAAATTTTTTAACAACACCTCAATATGCTCACCCCATTTTAAGTGTTCATCAACATGACGACCAAGAAACTTAGTTGTGTTTGTACATTTGATAACATTGTCACCGAGATAAATAATTTGGACCCTGGACTCATTTGAGCATCACCTCACCCAATTCATTCACCTTCCGATATGACTTAACGTTGGAGGATATAAATTAAAAAAAAAAATAGGAGATCTAATAATCCACATCCTTGTCTTAATGTTTTATTTATTTGTAGTGTATTTGTTTTACTTGCGCAACTCTAATTTTTATGGATACTCCAGTGTTATACAAAGATTTAGTGGCATTTTCTAAGCTGTATTTTACCTTGTAATTATATAGATCCCCTAGTTTTCCATGATTAACCAGGTCTTATGGGTTCTCATAAACCAAAATCAATACGATTTTTCATTGACTGAAAAATATTGGAAAATTCACACAAGGAATATCTCAGATGGTTCCCTCAAGATAAAGAGTACCCGTTATGCAAGTCACGCAAAGTAATTCTTTCACATAAATCTCACTTTCGAATTTTTGGATGGAATGGAATCCACTTCTGCCTACTTGTAATATATGGCAGAGAAAGTAAGACCAATATATTTAAATGTAACATTAATATCAGTAAAAGAGACAGTTGGAGGTATATAACTACAGCGGTAGTGTAACAATGGAAAGGGAATTCACCGAGCAAGAAAAATACGCCATTGCACATTTATGTGGAGGAGATCGTACATTCTCCACAAAAGATACAACACAAAGAAGACAACAGAGAAGATTAGTGCAGTATCTGCTTTACTGTGAGAGGTCGAGAAGATATCTGTTACGTGAGCTTTATATTGAATCAAGTGGAGAAGGCTCCGGACTTAAGTCACAGGAACTCCACAAAATAAAGCGCGTAGAAAAGTATTTCCTTGCAAGGTAGTTAGTATCTGTCCTATAATAACAAACAGCAACCACAAAAGAAATTTCCGAAGTAGATAGTATATCGTAAACATAAAACTGACACGAATTTCTTTTAAATATAAAAATGAAGGTATACAAGAAATAAAAATAACTGTTTTCCATACTTTTGTTAGAAGAAATAAAAAAATACAAATATATTAATTCAATTTGTTAAAATATTATTTCATATAGGAAAGGAACGAGGTGAATTCTTTCGAGAATAATTTCTTAACGTAAACCAATGTAAGCCATTTTTGAGTATAACCAGCAAGAAATTTTTTGAATTTGTGCAGTGAAACTTCCTTCCTTTAACCGTAGCAACCCCAAAAGCCCAATTGATAGTTTCGGAACGATTCAACGTTAAATGATCTAACATGCTGTGAACAATCATTAAAACCATTTGATCGTTAAATACAAAGTTTTGAGCTCTCTAACGCTCTTGCACATTTATTTATTCATTCACGGAGTATTTGATATTTATTTGTACAGCTTCCATTGCAGTTTCACTACAGCAACTAGTATTGAACATGCAGTATTATATATCCTGTACAAATACATGAAAATTGCTCACCCTAAGATTTACTCGCTGACCCAGGTGCCCTGGCCATAAGCCTTCGGTTTTTCTGAGCAGATTCCTTCCTGACCTTCGCTTCTTTTACCCTAATTCACTTTTCTCTTAAACTATATAAGAATTCTCCTATACATCTATTTTTCTTTTCACTAATCCCCGTTAACATGCGTAACGCCACTCCTCCTTTGCTCACACTATTCCATTTCTTATCCGATATTTTTCTCCTGTAATTTGTTGTTGTCAAATGCTAGGCTTAGCTCTCTTGATCTCCAATATTTCTGTGTAGTGGGTCCGGCAGGTAGGACTTCACAGGTAAAAAGATGTTCTTCAGTCATTTCCTCTTCTTTGTTGCACAAGGGACAATTTGGACTTATATAAATGCCTATTCTGTGTAAGTGTTTGGCCAAATAATCATGTTCCGTAAGCAATCTAAAATTTGCTACTGCAGTTTTACGTGGGATTTTTGGAATAATTTCTGGATTTTTAATTAAAATGTTCCATGAATTTTTGAAGTTCCATTTTTTTTTACTCTGTGAAAGTCCTCCTGCATTCCAACGGAGAATTTTGAGGGTGTTCTGTAACTGGCGTCCTGCAGATGTCTCCACCCGGAAATCCGAACGGGGGACTATTTTACCTCCGGAAAATTTATCTGAAGGACTTGTCATGTTTTAAGTAGTATAAATGTAACCGTTTTTTAAGTGGACACCAGTTTTTTGCTTGTAATGGTGGTTACATCATCCACTCACTTTAACCCCCTGTAATTTGTTAACTCCTTACATTCCATCAGGTACTGAAAAGTGCTCTCTTCATCTCCTTAATATTCAAATATCCCTACCCCGTTACTTTTCAACCCTTTCAAGTATATTAATCCTATTCTCATCCATGCTATGCCTTCTCTTCCAGTTTTGCCACATGATCTAATATATATTTTTCCCTACCCCTAATTGCTTAAAAAATTTCAAAGATTTCTTTTCTTCTATACTTTCCCATATCTCGTGCCTATCTATGTCTTGTACTCTGGTTCTCTCTTCCTTCCAAAAACCACTATAATTTCACTCCTCTGCTCTCCATAAATCTCCCATTCCTATCTCCGATACCGGTCTTTCCAATTCCGACCACCAACTGTTTGTGTTCTTAATGCTTTTCTGTTGTTTCATGCACAGATTCAATAATTCCCCTTTCTGACCTTAAATACCCTTATACCAGAATGTCAGTATTCTCTCTATTATTATTCCTCTCCTTTTTGTATTACCTTGCTCTAATAATGCCACTTCTCTTGGTGCCAATTTTGGCAGCCCTAGTAGTTCTTTGCAAAACAATCCATACATCTGGTCTAATTGTGTTCCTATCTCTGATGTGCCCCACCTCCACTGCATACATTGTTCTGGCTCCATACATTATTTCTAGCTATCTAACTGACATCTCTAGTGTATATTTACATATTCTTACCCCTGATATTGCCGCCCTGCCATTAGCTATCACTTTTCTGGCTTGTGCAGCCCACCCTCCACTGCTACACATCCTTACACCTAAATAGTCATACCTGTTTACCACTTCTACCTTTTGATCCCCTATGGACCATTCCTCTCCTTTCCACAGTATCGATCATCTTTTAAATACCATTATTTTTTATAATTTGCTTTTTAATCTTAGACCCAGTCAGCGAAAAAACCTATGAATTTCCTCAACTGACTTTTGCAGACCTATTACAGAAATTGCCCCTACCATTAAGTCATCCGCATAAAATAAACCAGGGATCTCTTTGTTCATTATTATTGGGCAATGGGCATCGCTTTCCTTAACCCTCTCTATTGTGACATCTATAAGTAGATTGAATAGTATAGGACTCAATTTGCACCCCTATCTTAGGTCTAACTTAGTGAAATATAGTTCTGTTGTGTTTTTTTATATATTCTCTACTTCCTATAGGTAGATATAGGTAGATCAGGTGACGGTAACTACACGCAACAAACCTTCCAGCTGGAAGGAGTGGGGGCACTCGACTCAGTAGTGCAGGCTCATGCGGTCACCCTCTGGCGGAGCTCCAGCAACAAATATAGAGAAGAATTAAAATTCCAATATGTATAGAGTGAACTGAATGGCGTTTCATTACTTGTTGAACATAGATATAATATGTAAGTATTCATTTATCTAATTTTCTTCCATAACTGGTTATGTGAGTACGTTTCTGTAATGTTACTCATGTAGAAGGCAGACATAATTATTACTATTGTTCGGATAATTTGAGAGTCAAAATTCCAGCATATTACTTGCACAAGGGCTGCCTCATCATTGGGATTTGGAATTAATTTAATATGCATGAAACAATCCTGCTTGGCTGGTAAATGTTTTATCATTACGTAGCTTAATAGAGCTCTCAGGTTTAACACCAATGTCACGTACTGCGTTTGCTAACACAGTGCATAGAGAATGAGCTAAACCTGCTGGTGTTTAACAACATCAAAGAAAC
Source organism: Mantis religiosa (assembly GCA_030765055.1). Classification (NCBI taxonomy): domain Eukaryota; kingdom Metazoa; phylum Arthropoda; class Insecta; order Mantodea; family Mantidae; genus Mantis; species Mantis religiosa. The sequence continues at coordinate 204,533,542 of CM060951.1, read as the reverse complement.
ATGTACGTTACAAGCAAAAGTACAAACATGAGTAAAAGTCATGCTTTCAGAAAAGAAAAAACTTCAAAGCTTTGAATATAGATAATTTAATATTTGCCTTTGAGATGGGTTGGTAATTCTTAGAAACTAATGACACGCCTAAATTCATTTCTTAAATCAGGGGCGCTTCTTCCTTGATGCGTTTGAATCGCCGTGTCACCTACTAGATTTTGAATAACTTATATGGTTATGCTTTAAGCATAATTTAATTTTCAATTTAATTTAATTTGATTAGCATTTAATTTTCAATTATAAAAGTTATCCAAATGATAGTTTGGAATGGAGCCGCTCTCTTGGCGCTCGTGTTTCTATAATGCAGCTGGCTTACTTCCCGTCTAGTGATTATTAAAAGACCAATATGACCTTAACAGAAGCGCTGGGAGAGGAGAGGTTGGTGAGGCAGAACGCATTGCTGGTTACCATGGCTACGGATTCGTTTCACAGAAGCCGTATATTCCGCACCAACTCGTGTTTCCCATCTTTTCGTTTATTTGAAAAGCTCTTTGTTGGTAGAAGTGGTAATCCGCTTGAAGCGAGCCCCCCGTATCATGTGCTACTATTTATTATAAGTTTGCATTAGGTGTAAAAACGTAATTTTTATGTGATCAGTGATTAATGCCTGATATCCGAAGTGTTTAATTGTTCATATTTAAGGGATTTGCAATTAATCCAACACACTTCTTTATGGAGAAATGATGACATACGTCGTGGTAAATGTCGATAGAGCAACATTAGTGCTATATTTAGAAAAACTTTGCGGAGAAGCATCTTCAAAATACACCAGGAAATTTAAGACTCGTTTATATGAGGAACATAATTGTGTCGGATTGAAGGAGCTGAGGAGAAGCACTAACATAATTGCGGATGCTCTTTGGGAAAGCTCACGTCTATATATGGTAAAATACAATGAGAACGTTAAGCTTAACGGAATTTTCATGCAATATCCCATTGAGGAAGTAGACAAGGAATGACATTTCGTGAACATAATAAAAGGGAGGAGTCTTTAAATAAAGGTAATTTTAAGGAACTTTTGGATTCATATCAGAGGAAAATTCCATCGAACTTCAGAACCACTATTCCAGTATAACATCGGTTTCTGTGACAGTGATTTTGCAAATTTAGGTTGGCCAATTTTCCGAGTCACTTAATCAATTAGCCCAGAGCCGCGCCTGTCTTAAATATATATTTTAAAAAAATGTACGAACCATCTGGACCATATCTGAAATAGCTTATGGAACATTTTGCTTATCTTTGGCAATGTGAGGTTAGGTTACAACTCATACAATACAGAGTAAAAATTTTAAAATAATTCCGATTTTGCAAATCATTATTGTAGATAAAATTTCAAATGTTCAATTAAATAGCTTTATGATTTATATTAAATATCATATCTTCTATGACTTAAGAGTTTTAATTCCCATTACGTTGGCAGTGCAGCTGTATATATATCGATCGTAAGTTAATGTCCAACTTTATGCAAACACAGAAGCACGTTGTTGAAAATGAAATCCGCTGCGTTACGATCATAAAATAAGAGATATGGTATAGGGTTCGGTATTGCGTAGAAACACAACGGATTGTAATGGTTTCTCAGTGGGTCAAAGGCTAACATAAAAGTTGGCATTGTGCCGCGGGTGCGAGATAAACTGATGTCGCATTGCAGGAGAGATGCTTGTTTCTCCACATTCAAAACAAATAACACTAACACTTTCGTATAAAATGTAGCCGCGCAAATGGGAACATCCACTATCTTGATCAATTGTTAACATTCGTTAGTTTTACTTGGTTTATTGTTCTATATGCTACAGCCACTGGCTCTTTATTTCCTTGAAAATGAAGCTGCTCACATTTAACTAAATTAAACTGTACTCCTTCAGATATAAAAATAAAATAAAAATGATCTACGATTGTATAGGCAGTTGATAACTCATGGCAATTTCCTCTTCTCATTGTTATTTTGGTAGCAGTTATTTTAAACCGTTAAAAATAGTTATATTCAGAAAATAAACAGATCCAATATTTATAGTTTCTCGTGGTAAGATCCAACAATTAAGGGGAGACGGCACGCCCTATCTCGCCTATGTTAAAATATAGTATTTGATCACCCGTTTTTTCTGAAACTAATTAACAGAAAATAGATGAAAATTTTATAAAATATTACGTGGTCCTTAGTGAAACTACTGATCTATAATTGAGCTTGTATTTACACTTTCTAGAAATTTATTATATATACTGTCACGGCAACAGTCATAAAAGTTTCGGCACAAAAAAGAAAACAGTCGGCGGATAAAGCTTCATGGTAATAATGAGCCTTGCTAAGCAGTTAATGATAGCTCGGCTATTGTAAACAAGCGCCGACAAGCAGAGATAACTGAGGTAAATGACTTGCCGGCATAGATTAAGTTACGCTTCTAGAATGTGGTAGAATATTTGGTTTCTTTCTTCCTCCGGAAATTTCTGGACTGATAGAGATTGTTGGGGTTCTGGCTTATTGTAGAGCAATCTAGAGTTACGGGTCTCCTTCAACCAGGGAGTTACCCGAGCTGTCCCAAGGGCGCCCGGCGTCCTCCATGGGGCTTTCCATAGGGCATGACCTAGAGAGTAACAAGCCCCCTATCTGGTTCAAGGACACAAAACGGGATGGAAGTGGATACGCCACACACACGCGCCAACACCAAAGGTGAAGGCTACCGATATGACCTCGGTGGGGCCGCCTGGCGATCTAGAACACCTTCTACTAGCTTTGCAGGCTAGTACCCGGGAGAATTACTGGCTTCCCTCAACCCCGTCCTTAGAAGTACCCGATTCCCACGGGTATCGGGAACACACTGCCCCCTCGAGACCAACCCAATCCGAACAACTCCCAGAGGGAGGACTCATATGTTCGGTCCGAGGTTCCTCTAGTAACGTCAGAGGTACCACGAGTGCTAAGGGTCCGCAGCGCCCACACCACGGCAGCTGAAGGGAACGGATCCTCTCCCCTACGGGAGGCTCGCAAAGACAGTTGTAAAAAGAGTAAGCAGAGAATTGCTGAGAGTGTTGTTGAAAAGGTGTTGTAAAATGAGAGACAGCCAGCTGTGTAACGAGAGCTAGAGATGTAATCTGCTATCACTGTTTGTTACTGTGATCGACCTTGGTAGACTGGTGGTGTATGGACCGTAATGCTGCTGTAATCTGTATGAGTATTTCTACGAAAATAAAGAACGATTTTTAATTTATGCAACTCGGCCTTTTAATTCTACGAACCCGCAAAGTCACAATATATATGTATAATTTCTGTTTCACTATTTTTCTTTATTTTTAGCATTAAACACCATAACACAGAGCTTACCAATTAAATAAATTACTGTGTTCGTAGATCCACAGAATTTCTGAAGATACTTTTACAGTCTGTAAAAGTTATATGTACATATCTCCAATACTTTCTGAGAAGATGGGTAAAATGGAAAAAAAAAAAAAAACAACTTAATTTTGAGAAAACAGTCTTAAAGTTTCCAATAAGAACTAAAGCTTACAGTTTACTCTGGAGGTCGATTGAAACATCTTTATTATTTTCATTTAGTAACACAGCTTCATTGTCAGCAGTTCTTATGGAATTTTCTGCAACATTTAGCACGCTATTTCCTAAAAGTGTGGTATATTTGAAACACCTTGTAGGGGGATTTGGTAAGTTGATAAACCCATACAATATTTTACCAGCTCCAAGTGCCTTGCCAATGCATCTTAGCCCATAAACAAGTATCACATTGTTTTCATAGAGGTCACTATTAGTACACTTATGAAGAGCAAAATCACGTTTCAGAACTACAATTCAAGTATACAATTTGCAATTTATTCCCTATACCAGTTCTTGCACTCGATTCTTCTTCTAACCTAACCTCACTACTACATATTCTGCATGACACAGTTTCTTCTAGCACTCGTCTTAAAATGCCTAAATCTATCACAATTTTAGATAGAGTATAGTCTTCAACATAGTGTATATTTACATTTGTTTTAACTTCCTTCTCAAAGCACTTGGAGGAGTTACACATTGTGGACTGCCACATGGTTGGGTATCATTTTCATTGACTCCAACAGGCAAGGGTATACTATCTTATAGAATCTAATGTCCTTGTTTTTACGTTTCTGGAAACTTCTTTAGGCTTTGTCATCTTCTTTCAGAACTACACTTTCAGTTAGATAAATACTAAAGGGGCAGCTGCTTACAAAGAAATCTCGAGCTACAGCTACAGAATAACAAAATTAGGAAATCATTACTTCTAAGGATAATAGAATAAAGAAGACGATATCCATGCCAACATACGAAGCACAGAGTGTTGAAAGTGTTCATGCGAGCACGTTTTTGGTCTAATGTGAGTAAACGCGGCACCAAACGCGCCGACAGATTTCTAATGTGTAAATGTAGATTTCATATGTGACAAACACGTTCTTTTGACATGTTCATAGCCTTTGCTATCTCTCTCACTTTAATTCGGCGGACGTCTGACACTATTTAGTGAACATTGGTGATGTTTTCGTCAGTAGTTGCAGTTTTTGGACGTCCCGAACGTTCATGGTCTGCCAAGCTCTTACGGCCACGTTTAAATTCAGCTGGCCAAAATTTCACTGTGGTAAATGATGTTGCAGAGTCCCCATACACAGAATCCAACTCATCTTTGATTTGCGTGGGCGTATTTCCTTTCAAAAACAACTATTTAATGACAGTTCGATGCTCGATTTTGTCCATTTTCATAAAAACACTCAATCAAATCAGTCGAATTACTGTAACATAACTGAACATCCCTGCCTTGTATTTACGAGTGCTACCATCTTCATGTTGAGGTCGGAAACTTTTCAGACCACACTCTTAAATACATTAATAAAGTTGTTAGTTGTACATTAGTTAACTGTTACAGTAAATCCTATCTCAGGTTCTCATACGTTAATTTTAAGTGTACTATTATGCAGCTTTACTTCCGGTTCAGCCAGCAATAATGAGATATGACGGAACAGAATAAAATAAAACAGAGGTCACATTAATCTAACTGGCATAGCTTAATGTACAGAATTTGACACGGTCCTGCATTGATTTCTACTACTTCCCCCACTTCTCTATTCTATTCAAAGTACTAAAGGCGTTAATAAGAACGCTGCCTGGTAGCAAAGTTAAGTCCTTCAGAAAGAAAAATAAGGTTCGACGCTTACGCTCCTTGAAAGGCAAATGTTCTTGTTTTTATTACAAACCCTAAGTTTCAGAAGCGTTTACATGTCATTGTAGAGTTGTACTTCGTTTATCCGTACCTTTCAGTTTCTTGTCGAATTTTCTTGAGAAAATTACGGGCAGGATCACGTATAGACAGTAAAGTATGATTCAGCTTTATGTCTTCCCACGTAGTGATATTTAAAACGTAGTTTTAGCATTTACATATTCATGAACTTTGAGTACATTATCGCGATTTCGTTGCATTTAGATTGCCATTTTCCCCAAATGTGTGCCCATTTTCAGATATGTGTAAATTCAAATCCTGTAGAACTGCAGAAAATAGTGTACCTCCATGAAAATAAATGTTATAATTCATTTTTATTTTGAGGCCATGATTAGATGTAGCGAAAGTGCAATATATATACCATGGTGGTCTGAAAAGTTTCCGACCTCATCATGAAGATGGCAGCTCTCGTAAATAAAAGCTAGTAAATTTCGATGACCATCCTGCTGAAAGTTAGGCAAATCAAAGGTTACTTGCATTCTGTGTTATGGGGACTTAGGAGACTAACGTTCGGGACGTCCAAACACAGCAACTACCGACGAAAACATCGCCAAAGTACATCAAATGGTGCTAGGCGACCGGCAAGTTAAAGCGAGAGATAGCAGAGGCTATGAACATGTCAAAAGAACGTATCTGTCACATATTAAATCTACATTTAGGCACGAGAAAGCTGTCTGCGCGTTTGGTGCCGCGTTTGCTCACGTTAGACTAAAAACGTGTTCAAATGAACATTTCCAACGCTCTGTTGGCGCAGTTTAGGCGCAATAAATCCGAGTTTTGGCACCGATTGATTACTCTATATGAAACTTGGATACACCATTATACGTCCGAAACAAAAATACAATCTAAGCAGTGGACTGCTAAGGGAAACCAGCTCCAAAAAAAAAAAAAAAAAAAAAAAGGATCAGGAAATGACGACTTTTTGGGATAGTCATGGAGTTATTTTAACCGACGATCTTCAAAAAGGAATCACCATTACAGGAGCATACTACGCATCATTACTTGCCAGGTTGAAGGCAGAACTTGCGGGAAAAGGGCCACATATGCAGAAAAAGAAAGTCCTATTTCACCAAGACAGCGCACTGTCTCACACCTCAGCGGCTGCAATGGCGAAAATCCACGAACTACGGTTTGAACTGCTTGACCAACCGCCTTACCAGATGTAGCCCCAGGCGACTTCTTTTTGTTCCCTCATCTGAAAATGAGCGCTCGTAAGACAGAGGTTTTCGTCAAATGAAAAGGCAAACACCTTCGTGAACAATTATTTTACAGAGAAAAACACCGAGTACGGTTTACAGAGATGGAAGCATCTCTGGGAGAAGTGTGTAGAGTTACAAGGGGACTATGTTGAAAGAAATTTAAAAACATGTCTTGTATCTTTATTAGGTCGGAAACTTTTCAGACCACCTATTTATGTTTAAACATATTTACATATATACTAAAATGTTTGGTGTAAGATATTTTGTTGATAAACTAATCCCCGGTATCCTTTTGGTTATGCAAGAGCATCCGAAACGGCAAGAGGTGTTGTGAAACCGTAAACTCCGAAGAATGACTAGACTGGAAGTAATGATATCATGAAAAGGGTGCTTACAATATCTTCAGCAAAGTTATGCTTGGAATATTAATTTATTTAAAACTGTCATACATTACGATATACATTTACATCGCTACTCACAAATCGAATGAACAATGGTGGTCATATTCACAACAGGCAGACTAGACAGAGATGCTTCTCAATTAGGGGGTGCAGAGCTCGTTACTTTACGTGCTTCACCTTGTTCAAATGACGTTCCTAACACGCAGAGTTACACATAGAAACGCAGCACAAATTCTAATCCAGTTGGATTCCTTTTGAAACAATAATTGCTTATTGTTTTGTCATACATTTAATTAAATGGTTGCTGTGATTTACGTATTAATTGGAAATAGCAATAACAGTGCAAAGAAATAAAGAGCATAATACTGTGTTTCCCTACAGAATTAGTGATAAATCACTTGGATTGTTACCATAGAGTAACAGTTTTAGTAAAAATTAACGCACCTTTTCATACTAGAGCGACCTCTTGTTTACCTATCTCGAACAAATTGAGAAACACTCTTTAAGAAAGCGCCTTTTTATTTTTTGTGCAAATATCTAAATATTATTTAGCCATTCATGATATTTACACTTCTACTTAAACCCATTTAACAAAACTGATAAGTGTAAAATTCATGCTGTGCACAATGCATTTTAAACATCGCGACCAAAATGTTAATGTAGGAATAAAACAGCTTGAGGGGCATATACGCCTCAAAAATGTTTCGCCAAACAAACATTGCGAAAATATGCTTGGTGAAATATGGTTACATGACATGGGTCAAAATTAACCCAAACGGTAGCTACAGAGAAAAGTGGAAGAGCTGGAAAATTGAATTTGTTTCTTTCAAATTTGAGTATTGAATTTAATTACTCAGAGAGGAAGGCAGCATAATTTCCAAATCCTAACGCTAAGGAATCTTTATCTTGTTGTAACTATGTCTTCCTTTAAACACTTTTAAAGGGAATAAGGGTTCTTACAATTAAAACGGCTCCATAAATCGGATCAGAAATTCATTACTATACCTTTTACAATTCAAAAAGATCATTAGCCTTAAAATCCAGGTGACGAAGATCGCTTTACAGACCAGCAAGGACTCGGGGCACTAACTGTATCCCACCCTCCACTACCGCACTCCACTCATGACGCCCGTTGTGAGACGAGGTGGAGGACACCGAGCTCGGATTTGGTGCAGTTGCGCCACGGAGTTTAGGTTTACTTTACTACGTAATAATTACATTCACAGTTCCGGGTCAGCAGTTATAAACCCATTATAGAGAGCTGACACACAAATGGTCGTGCAGAAACAAACAAGAACACGGTTAGAAATATAAACACCAAGAGAGTTGCACTACATATGTAAATATGAAATATGTATACGGACTTTCAAGGAGGGTCACTGCAGGTTTCAAAGAGTTTCAGGACTCGTGACTTTAAAGCAGCACGACCAACACCAGGCGGCGACGATGCCACCCGTAACCCTTGAACAATCTAAGGTAGGAAGTGCACATCTGAGTAATGATTCGGAAATTATTCTAGGAGACGCAAACGTTGTTCCGGTACAAGTATGTTAAATGCTGGAAATAGTAAATTGTTGGAAATGCTCCTATCAAATCATTAAAAGATGCTAAAATTAAATACTACTTTTGACATTTCTATGATTTTTTTTTTTTTTTGCATAAAGTATTCACTCTCCTTCTCCTTCCCCTCCTCTCTGTCTCCCGCGCGCACACATATACGCCCACGCACGCACGAACACATTTACAGACACATTCCAATGGAACGTTTCATAGTCACTAGGACAACATCTACTCCAATACTCGGACCATAATACGAGAATCGATTGTAAGAAAAATGGCGGCGCTTGTGGCCCAGCTTGCTAGGTTATATCTCCCGAGTGTTTGTTTACTTTGATTATGTGTTTTCAGAATTAATGTAATTCACATTAAAATGACAATTAGGGACTAACGAGTTAGTTTATAGTGCGCTTTTAATATAACATTAAGCTATAAAGTTTATGTAAGCATATAATGTGGAGTGTTGTCGAAATGGGTCGTTTTTGTCTCCCTGGCTGCAAATTACGACAATATATAAATTTCCTAAAGAAAAAGCTTTAGGGATAAATGAATCAGGAAAAAACATCGTAAATATTTTGGAGAAAACTGTAGTTTGTATTCATTATTTTGAACAGAGCTTGGTGATTAAGGAAGACAGTTTTCCAGCAAATGATGGTCAACCAATTCGTATCCATCGAAAAGTACCAAAATTAACTGATGATGTCTACCCCACGATTTTGAAGAATCAACCAGAAAAGACGAGATTCTGAATGACGCAGAGTGAAGATAATTTTAATAATTGATATGCTCAAGATGTTATTGACAGTTTTGAGTCCTTAAAAACTGAAGTGGTAAAGAAAGATTTTAACCCATTCATAGTCATTATTAAAAATTATTACTTATGTTCTTTTCAATAACATTCAAGATCTCAGCTTCACTGATGTTCCTTCACTTACTGTGAGTTGCAAAGTATTTCATAACCTAGAAGTGAGTATGTTTTCCAATATTATGAGCTTACCAGTGGAAAACATTAGATGGATCTTGCAGTGTGAGGGAACTGACACCTTCAAATGTGACAATTGGAGTAAACTGGACAATCTGATGAGTTCTCTTAAATATTATAGTATAAGCAGCGTGTCCGTATCAAAAAAGTTTACTATGTAAGCAATAGAAAAGAAACTTACTTTCTACAGAGGATGATACAGTCCAGTAAGACAAAGTTTAAAAGCAAACAGCTGAAGCTAGGCTGTGCTAGTCAAGTTAAATGTTGACTCCAAATGTTCTTATATGGGCTACAAACATATATTCATATCCAGTAGCATATGAAACAATAAGAAAAACTAATGTATTGACATTACCACATCCTGAATATCTAAGGAATTTTTTTAACAAAGATGTACAAGCTCCCTGGCTTAGGACACTCACCAAAATAAATAATATATATAAGCCTTTACTTTTCAAAGTAAAGAAGTGTGTGAAAGTGCTGGCAAACATATCCATAAACAATTACACAAAATGTTAAATGAAAAAAGTGTGTCTAAAGACTTATCCAAGAAAGTGCAAAATAGAGAAACCAGAAGAGAAGCCACTGATGAACTTGGCGACAAGGTGAAAAGATGGAGGGAGCTCAACTTAGCAGACAGTAAATATTTCAGCATAGCCTTTTCTTTTTCTTTCTTTCTTTTCTTGCGCATGTGTTCTTGATTTTACCATTTATTGTGTTCAATAAAAAGTTGACTTTTGTTTCATTTAATTATGTTAGTCTCTATGTTTTTACTGTGCAAAGTGTTAAATACTTATTTATGAGTTGTTATGCCGTATAAGTTAAATTTTTATTGCAAGTATAAAGTGGAAAATGCATAATACTGGTCTTGCTACTATATAATGTGATAAAGGCTCAGGATTTGTCATGATGCTTTTTATTTATGTTATTACAAGTATTGATTGAAAGTATAAAGTGATAAATGGTCAAGAATTTCCTTTCTTCTTCTTAATATGGATTATATTACGTTCATTGTGTACTAGTTGCCTATTTTGCGTAACCAGATTCGCTGGGCTTCAACGGAAGCCATCTTGAAATCTGCATTATGGTCTGAGTATTGGAGTTGGTATTGTCTAGGGCTAGGAAGTTGAAAAATCCTTTTTCTCCTACTGTCTGAGGCTGAAGACTTTCATTAGTTAAGTATGGGTCACTGCAGGCCAGAACATGGACAATTTTATTCGTCTTTTTTGCCTTTTTAGCTACATTTTATTTCGTGGTCCTTTTTAGTACTCTTTTATAAATGGTTTTATTTTTAATTTTTTAATATTCAACTTTATCTTCTTTTGAGTCTTTCCTGTTCAGCAGGGTCTAGTGTAAATGCCACTTTTTAATACCACTCCTAAAATTGGCTGCAGCAGGCAATAGGAGAGAACACTCTTCATTGTATTCAAGTAATCAGCACCAGCAGAGACTTAATAAACTTGCTAAATATCCCATTAATTTTGCCCAGCATCGTGACAATGATCTCTACCAGAGGGTAGGAGTGGCTGCGTTGGTCTCATTGCAGTTTCGCAGTTTTTGAAAGAAATCCTGGTGGCAAGCATGCCGAAACCTAGCCCCAGTAAAACGTCTTTGAGTTCTGTTTTTCAAACTTTAGGTTCCATTTAAGATAGTTTTGGTCATTTTAAAATTCCTTTTCAGAAAATGTATTGGTCCTCAATTTACTAGCCCTAGTAATAATGCTTTGCGGCTAAATTAACCAGAAATCTTTTCTATACCTTTTTACCTAGGTATAATACACTGACAGATAAGACAGATTTTTGAAAATCAGATTGTTGTATCATGGATTTGTAATTTCATACACCTTTTATTATAAAATCAGCATATTGCCTCTTGAAGAGTTTATACAAATAACAAGCAATATCTCGGGAGACTTTAATGCTGCGAACATTTTTATATGACAGAAGATCTATGCTTTCAAGCGATCTATGCTTTAGTTGAGTAATATTTTGTTACTTCTGAAATTACAGATGTTACGCAGAAGAAAAACATTGTCATTATAATATGTGATCTTTGTCCTGAAAATATGTGTGTTAATCAAAAATTTGAGCCATTCTTTAGAAAATCGAGTGCAGGCTAATACATATAGGGAATAATTTCTGAGGGTATATTGTGGCTGCTAGGGTTACGTAGATTCAAAAGACAGATTTGTAGAAATTTAGACCACACTTTATTTCAGTAAAAGGACGTGAAATTGACAATTATCTGTGTTCAAGGTCGACTCGCTGGTCCATCGCACGTTAAAATGAAAGAAATCACTGCGGTACACTTCAAACGTCAACTGTCGCAATAACCATCATATAGTACAACTGCCTCTCTAGCACCTTGCGGGTTTTTATAACCCCAGCCGTGGTTTCTGGAAAGTCGCAGACCTTTCCATAACATTCGCGGCGACGAGAGAAATACAAAATTCCAGAGCCTCTCTTGGTGTCTTTATTTCTCTTGGCAAGCGTCCAGCTCTCCTCACCACGTACCCAGTTCCCACTTGTCGCGGCAGCACAACAATACCATCGGTGACTATATCTTACGCATATCATTTCGCATCCTTGAACATACTGAACATAAATACCGAATTTTGTATTCATGCAAATCCTGGTTTACGAAATGTCTCCTCAGGTTTTTTTAAAGGAAACTATGTGGCCTTTTTGGTTCAATTTGACATTTGGTTTGTTTATCATAAACACAGTTCCTTACTTAAAGATCAGCTAACATCGTCTACACTACCAGAGGTCTTTCAATTTCTAACCCACGACGAGAACCACGGCATCTCGAATTGACACTTGTTGTTTTTTTACTACAACATATATCAGAGTATAATCCTAATAGCCAATTACTGCTCATCTGGAAACCACTTAACGAGATGTGTCCCAAATAATTTCTATCTTCGGTAATGCCCGTACCTAGGCTGAAAGCGTTCGCTGTTGCCAATTAGTGCAAATATCAACGAGATTTATTCATCAGTGGGGAACTAAAATGGGATAGATTTGCTAACTGGCAAACTCATGTCATTCGGTCCTTAATTAAGGACCACTGGATTCTCGCAATTGTATTGGTTATAACCCATATATCTCGTCATCCAGGCTGCCTCACGTTTCAGGTTAGTGACGATTGCTCCCATTATGCGCACAGCTTCATGCTAACATCATTATTATTTATTATCCTTTTAGTTTTTATTCTATGTTCATGGAATTTCTATTCTCATAGATACGTCGTGTTGCCCATGGTCTAACTTCCAACTGCGACACTCTGTTGTGAATCTTGTGTACTAAAGAATATATCGCATTAATATTCTGTTTAGCTACCTGAAAATTAGCAATGCCATTTAGTATTCGTAAATTAACGTTTATTATCATCACTTCAACATTTAGATAGCTTTGCTTCTTTTAATGTACATAATATGTCGATCATACCAACTGTTGATCAATAAAAGCTTTTATATCCATCAAATTTCAAAGAGATTAAGAAACAATTGAAGGTAAGCTTCTGAGGGAATAGGTAGCAAAGAAGAAAAAAGTCGAAAAGAGTAATATTAACGTGTTTAATAGCGAAGATAGTGGTCTAAAATATAAAAAGTAAACTTTGTATGTTAAATTGTTTAAATATGAGTTAAACAAAAGATTATGTACTTTACCTAACATGGTAATGAAAAGTGGCTTCACGAAACATGACGTGAACGAATGAGAAATTGCTCAATTACCATAGTAAGGAAAAATTTAGTAATTTCAGATTAGCCAGAGTTAGCGTCATTCTAGAATTAAATTAAATGCCGGTGTTTAAAGCTATATATACACACATGACCCAACATTTTAAAAACTTCACAGACAGCCTGTCAAGTCTTCATTAAATATAATTGAGTTTTGTACAACTGATAAATAAGGAGATATGGACTTAATATAAAATGGAAAAGGTAAGCCTCACTAAGAACCCCTTATCTCTTATATGTGGCGTAACATTTCCTTTTGCTGTTATGCAAATAGTACAATTTTAAAGCTAACATAACAGTGAACTGGTTTTATTTAAGTATTTTCTTATTCTTCACACTGTTGTAGTTATTTGTACCTAAAAATATATAATGGAGAAACTTCAACAAACTTTACAATATACTCCAATGTTTCTCCTTATTTCTAGATACAAACTGTTTATGTACTCAATTCCTGATTAAATACGGCTCCTTCGAAACATACCACACAAAATGCAGAAATGTCCTTAGCCTTTCTGCAACTGCCTTGATGAGCCTCCACAAACTGCGCTACATGTGTTAACAGAATGCACAAGGTTCGCAAGATGTCGACCAACAGTAATTGCAGATATTAGTACTCAAACATCACTTGAACACGGTCCAGATCGTTGTCTTCCCCACAATACCAGAACGGGGATGAGTGAAATATCTTAGAAGACTTTTGCAAAGAATGGAATATCTTTCTACTTAGTAATGCTTTTGTTTGTTGAAAATAAAAGAAGGTGTGTATATGTGACTTCATCCTAACACATTAGAGATTGTTCAATCATTTCCTTGATGAGAGGCAAGTAGCTGTCTTCCTGATTCCCAAATACTCCAGGAATGGATGTAAACATCAAAGGAGCAGTCTTCTTCAGACTCTGAGCTTACAGACTTCAAGATGAACTCCAGAAATTCCGGCCATTGATTAATCCCCTCTCCGATCAAGTTACGTGGAATTCTGGCTGCTCCTCACCGAGGTACTTCCTAATGAAGAAGATGCGCTGTCCAAGCTGTACAGCAATAAGGAGCTGTCCTTTAATCTGCTCTTGGTTCTATGGAGATACCTTTGGATAGAAGTCCACAAATTTTGCAGCACCGATCTCACTAATACAACAAGTCATCTAAGTTCCTCATCCCGTGTAACACTGTGTATTGAGGCTAGTACATAGAAACATAACGTTTGTGTCTCCTGGCATACTAGCATACGTCTCCTTTGATGCAATCCTGTTGCTGTTATCTGCGTTAGTTATGTTAACAGTGTGTGCAACAGTTTGGTCACCGCCTGCCATTTTTCATTTGTGTTGAATGTTAATGAAGTATGGAGTATTAAAATTGCTCTGAAAATGTAACTGTGTTCAGATTTATTAAGTCTTTGTATAAAAGTGAATAAAATCATATTACCTTACGTGAAACATTTTGTACAATTTCGAACGTGTGAATCCTAAGGAAATACAGTAAGTGTTATAGCAAATGTACTGTCTAGCTCAGCACAAGAAAGTAAGGCTCAGCAATGTGTAACGTAATCACTTTGGTTGCGTTTATAGTCGCCTTCCAGATACAAGGTTCATGTAAAGTACATAGTGTCATATAACTCGGCCATACACAATACCTATCACTGCAGTTACTGAAACCAGCATTAGATCTGGCAGCTTTGGTGACTCATGTGTACTCTCATTCATATATTTCGTACTAAACAGATCCACTACCGGAGCAGACAAACAGTACAATCTCCTTTCCCCTTCATTCCTCTCTTGTGTTCTTGTGGTGGGCAGACAGTACTACTATTTAGTTGTAAGTGGCATGGTGAGGAGGTAATGAATTCAGCATTTTTGTGCAAAGTTGAAAACGGAGAACACCAAATGTAGCTAGTGTATTTTACCTTGTCAGTGTTTTCTCTAATTAGTATAGAGTTCGTTACAAAAAATTGAAGCCAGAGTGAGCGTCACTTTGCGTATGGACGTCATTGAGTTAGGAAGCAACACCTTATCAGTGTGAGGGAAAGGAATTTCAAGTTAAAAATTGTGAAAGAAACCGACTTAAGCGTTTTTTGGTAAATTAATATTGAATTAGAAATTGGTATTTTGAAAAAAGTTGAACGATTTTTTCGTTTCCTTTGGTAAATTAGTTACAATTCCTGTCTCTAGGTAGTGGCCATTCATGCTTCAATTGCGGAAGCCATGGACAAGATCTAAAGTAATTGCTCTTTCTGAAACTGCGAATTTGAGCAATATCTCAGATTGAGACACAGCGTGACCCGAAATATAGGTATAGGAGGAGAGCAGGACGCAGTTACATTTGTCGGTGTAGCTGCAGATGCAGCATCCCAACCCAGAGAACCTGTCGCAAAAGTCGCCTCAACAGGGGGCAGAGTCGCTTCATTCCATTTGAAATTTGGTTCGCACTTTGTTAATAATCAGGGCCTAGATATTGATGAAATATTATCTTTTCTGTGAGTAGTCACAGACGATACTTATTGGAGGTTAAATGCATTCTGAAACAGATACTATTAGCTTTCATTGAATCAAATTTTGCATGTTTGACGGAAACCATAACCCGCATTGAAGAAAGTTGGCATGGCAATGGGCAAGTCTATTTAGTTAGTGAGGACTGCGGAAGAGAGCATACAAAATATAAAAACTGAGATTGGCGACCAAATTAGGCAAAAACTGAAATTTGTGTAGGACAAAAATAAAGGATACCAAACAGTTGGCCAGATTGCCGACATCTTGTCAGGGAAAACTCGAGAGCTAATGTTTTTGCACAGAATTTAACAGGCAGTGACATGGTGGTTTTAAAATATGTATAACATCTGTGGAAGTGTAGAGAACTTTCTCAAAGTGTAGGACAGTTTTAGCTGATGACCGCCGTCTTTTTACTTTTGATAACTTGAAAATGACAATGGTGGTGTATTGCAAAGCTAAGTAAGCTTTATGCTAATGGGTGAAGTAACTTATTTTTTCATATTTTATAAACTTGAAAATTAACTGATGAATTTTGAATTTAATTATTGGTAGCAATCTATGCATTTAGTTAAGGAAACAGAACCTTTGTTTAATAAAACTACAAAATGACCAAACAGGGCTCCATAGATTAAAGAAAATATTATGAATAAACTGCAACACCTCTTTCATCTTTTCCTGCTGAACCATTAGGAATTTTTTTGAAAATCAGTACAATGAAATATTTCCTTCAATTTTTAAAACATAGTATAGATACGTGTATGACAATTTTTCCACAGTTCCTGAGAAAACCAACATGACTTTAAAATTTTTAAATTTGGAGGGTTAAGCTATAAAGTACACATTAGAAACTGAAAACATTTATTGCCTATCCTTTCTGGATCCAAAGATCATAAAAATGAGAATATATTAAACTTTGGGGTCTATAGGGAATTAAGTCGCACAAATAATTATATAAGAATAACAGCTTCAACCCTTTCTGATACAAATTCTGTTTTTATTTGTTTGATTTACTGGTAAATAAACACATGTACCACTAAATAAGGAGCAATTTAATATGACATATTAAAATATTAACACTGCTTTAATTGGCGACTTTAATAAAGATTTTACACACAAAATTTAGCAAAATTTATATATAAAATGCAACAAAATTAGCCTGACAAAATAAATAAATGTTTTTCGCCTCTCTGCAACTGCCTTGATAAGCCGCCATAAACTGCGCTACTTGTGAACAGAATGCACATGGTTCGCAGGATGTAGACCAACAATAATTACAGATATTAGTACTCAAACATCACTTCAACACCGTCCAGATCGTTGTCTGCAATAAAAAGGTTTTCTCCACAATGCAGGAATGGGTACGATTGAAATATCTTGGAAGACTTCGGCAAGGAGTGGAATATCTTTATACTTAGTAGTGCTTTGCTTTGTTGAAAATAAAAGAAGGTGTTTGTGTGATTTCATCCACTCACATTAGAGATTTTTCCAACATTTCCTTAATGGGAGGCAAGTAGCTGCCTTCCTGATGTCCAGATACTCCGGGAACATATATGAAGAACAAAAGGACACACATCCTCAGATGGAGAGTTAATACACTTCAAGATGAACTCCAGAAACTCAGGTCAGTGGTTTGTTCCGTCTCCTACCAAGCTGGAACTCCAACTGCTCCCTGCACTAATACTTTCTGAGGACGAGGAGGCGCTGTTCTTGCTGTACACCAATAAGTAGCTGTTCTTTAAGCTGTGGTGGGTTCTATGGAGATGCCTTTGTATAGAAGACCACAAGTTTTGCTGCAGCAATCAGCAACTGCTCTTCGTATAGGTACTTTCTGAGAGAAAGGAAGCTATGATGTTGTTGTACACCAATAAGTAGCTGTTCTTCAAGCTGTGGTTGGTTCTATGGAGATGCCTTTGGATAGAAGTCCACAAATTTTGCTGCACCAATCACCAATTGCTCCTTTCATAGGTACTTTCTGAAGAAAAGGAAGCTATGATCTTGCTGTACACCACTAAGTAGCTGTTCTTTAAGCTGGGTTTCGTTGTATGCAGATACCTTTGGATAGAAGTCCACAAATTTTGCTGCTCTCACAAATAAAGCAGCAGCCATCTAAGTTGCTCAACCCACGTAACAATGAGCATTGAGTGTGTGACCTGGCATATCAGTATAAGCCTCCTTTGATTCAAACCTGTTGTTGTTGTTATCTGCCTTTGCTATGTTATAATCTGTGCAAAAGTTTGGTGACCTCCTGCCAGTTTTGGTTTGGATTGAATGTTAATGAAACATGGAAGGCTAAACTTGTTCTGAAAATGTAACTGCATTTCTATTTTTAAGTCTTTGTATAAAAGTTAATAACATAATATTACCTTAGGGGAAAAAACTGGCTCAGCACAAGCAGGAATGTGTAGCGTAATCACTTTCTCTGGGCTTCCGGATGCAAGTTTTATGTAAAATACATAGTGATGTCAGATAACTTGCCCATGCATAATACCTATCGCTGCAGTTACTGAAACGGGCATTTGATCTGGCAGCTTGGGTGACTCATATGTACTCACATTCACACATATTGCAGTAAACGGATCAACTACCGGAGCAGAGAATTCAATCTCCTTTCCCCTACATTCTTCTCTTGCATTCTTGTGGTGGCCAGACAGTTGTGCTATTTAGTTGTAAGCGTCATGGTGTGGAGGTAATGAATTCAGAATTGCCATGCAAATTTCGTTACATAAAAATAGAAAACAACAAAGTGTAGCTGATGTATTATTTTTTTCAGTGCTTACTCTAATTAGTATAGTGTGAGTTACATAAAATGGAAGCCAGAGTTAACGTCATTCTGTGTATGGACATCGTCGAGTCAAGAAGCAAACCCTTGTCAGTGTGAGGGAACGCAATTTCAAGTTAATATTGCGAATTATAAAATTCAAGGCCCTGTTAGTGACTTAATATTGAAATGAAAATTGGAATATTTAAATAATGTTGAACGATTACTTCGTTGCATTTGGTAAATTAGTTGTAATTAAGTCTGAGACTAAACACTAGTTAAGAGGTATTCATTCTTCGATGCAGCAGCCATTAACAACATCTAAAGGAATTGCTCATTCCGAAACTCCGAATTTGAGCGAAAGCAGAGATTGAGACACAGCGTGACCCAAAACATAGGCACACGACGACTGTTGGACACAGTGACATCTGTCGTGGTACTGCAGCATTTATGCCCAGAGAACCTGACACAAGAGTCGCCTTAACATGGGGGCAGAATGGCTTCATTCCGTTTGAAATTTGCTTCTTTGTTAATAAGTCATTAAGTAGTATCGATAAACTTTAGCTATTCTCTGAGATGGCTTCTAAATTACCATTGTTACATTTTCATTTTATTCAGGCTATATATTTATAAATCATCTCCTTATTTGAACTTCTTATGATAAGGTTTTTCAATACCTCAAGTGAGCGTAAGTTCTTTACTTTTTTCGGTATATCCCAAAATTGTCTACAAATTTTGGTTTTCGTTTGATAATTTTAGAGATCGTTTTGTGTTTTATTTTGCTAAATTTTTAATGCTGTTAAATAAAGAATTAAATGTTCTGTCCTTAATTTACTATTATTTTATTTCTTAGAACAGTTATCGACCACATAAACTTGTTTATACCTCATAACTTCTAAATTCTAAGCATGCTGTATTTCATTGCTGTTTTATGTAATTCATGTACTGTTACCTAAATTTTGTTTTCGCAATATAATGTATTATAATTTGATAAGGAATCGTAAGTATGAGAGCAATAGCATATTACTCAAATTCTGATCATAAAATAAATACCAACCATCCATTGTTTTGTCGATTTTTAAGGTAAAAGTGATTAAAGGCGGCCTGTGAAGTTCTGCACCTGAAATAGTCTTCTGTTATTATTTTTACTGTTCTTTGTATGTCTCGATACGGAATGCTGGACAATAGATTACAGAAAGAGAACTTAAAAAGCGCTGAATTCTGAAGCCGGACAAGAGGAGCTGCCAAATCAAGAAGGTGAATAATAAAAGTGCAGCAATAAGCGATTATTATTTTAGAAAAAATGAGTATGTGTGTCTCTCACTTAAATTACGAGAATTGGTCAGATACTAAAGTTGTTATTTAGGATCGTCTTTCAAGGATTTAACACGAAAAATGTTAAAGCAAATCCCACACATTCCAAACCAACTTTCCGAGAACATTAGAAAATGGATTTTCTCAAGGATGACTCTAATAATTTTGATGAAACTGCTGTATGTTTAAACTGTTTTCATGAAAAATAAATGTATATCTTAAATTATATTATTATTAAATTATTGAATCTCTGAATATCTATATTTTTCTGAAATGCGAAATTTTATTTTCCCCCTCCCTATCATGCAAAGAGAAGGTGATATTAAAACAGTCTCGTATTATATATTTTTTTAAATGAACAGTCAAACTACTATTCTCTTTGTATAACTATTGGCTATGAAAGACCGTGTTTAGAGGCCTCTTAAGTGGCCTTAGTTGTTATGCTTTAATTTAGAATTTCGTATTTTTTATTCTTTGTATGCTTAATACGCAACATGGGTTTTGTTTTCCTTCCAAACCAAGCCATGCTAAAGTTTCCTACATACCCAGACATGGAAAGTTAGAGTCAGTCTGAAAAATTCAATGCCATAACTGCAATTTGAACCAGGGATCTTCTGGTTGCCGTCCAGCCGCTCTAACCCTTGAGCTACTATGACCAACGTGCCGATATGACATTCAATTCTCCAACTGACTCACGTTTTTTCCGGTAAACCACTTAGGAGTTCTCATAAACACATGAGACAACTACCTTAATGGTGACTTACAACGTGTAAGTTCTTTAAGTCCCGGGCTTTATAATTAACCACTATTAGGTCAATTAATGGAAATTAATTGTTCTTTCACACTAGCCGTGTGTTGGCTGAAGTATGGAAAGATAGAGTCAGACTGGAAAATGTCGGCACGTTGGCCTTAGTAGCTCAAGGGTTAGAGCGGCTGGAAGAAAACCAGAAGATCCGAGGTTCAAATCGCGGCTATGGCATTGAATATTTCAGTCTGACTCTACCTTTCCATACTTTAGCCCACATACGGTCATTTATTTCCATACCAAGTTATCCCATTGCCTTCCGCGGGTTTAAACGAACGAGTCATGGAACTTGGGTTCAAAATGTCATTTTCCATTGAAGTTGATCGACACAAGCGTCTGTATTTATTACTGTAATGTAGATAGAAAGCTGAGCACCTCTGGGAATAGCTTTGAAAGGCTGAGTGTAAAACCATTTGAGTGAATAGAAAAATGTTTGTACAAAGGATAAGATTTTAATCCACCAAGTTTTCCTGACGTCCAACGAGTGTCTTTTTAATTTACTTTCTTCTCAAACTTTGTCGCATTGTCAATATACTTTCGGCCCCAGGGAGACTTTCTCTACTTTGATGTTTCGTCTTCAGTTACTGACATGACGGAACTAATTTTAAGTTACACATTCAGGAACTTCGTATTTCGTCGCAAGATTAAAGACTATAGCAACTTCTATTCATGCTATGATGACGTAATTATTTCTGAAATTTTTAAAGTCCTTTTAAATACTTGATCATGCAGCGACAGTTGCTGAAATTTCACTGGTTCGCCGGGTTAATGTACGTCAAACGATGGTCTTAGTTGCGTAATTAACTTCCGGTACCGACAAACTAATTTACAATTTGTCAAATAATTCCAGATGAATCAACTTTGCTTAAAAGTTAACAACAAAAATGTATTGAAGACGCGTTAAACCGAATACGTAAATGTGTGAATGGGAAAAAAATTATGTATCAATTGATGCGTGAACGGACTCAGAAGGGCGTTACGTAGCCCATGTAGTGATAGATACGCTAGAAGCAACTAGTGCCAGACAAATGTTTCTTCTGGCCTCAGAGGTAATGGAACTTAACCACTGTTAGATGCGCCAACTGTTCGCTAAATCCATGTGTATATTGTGGCCTAGTGGAATACAACATGACAACGTGCTACTCTTCTTAACAGGCGCGGTACCTTACACGGTAAAGGCGGAAAAATCGATCTAATTTTTTTACAGCAAGATGGTACGTGTTAACGTGCTAGGCCGATACCTTTAATCGAATTGCGGAAAAAGTTGGATCAACATTTCCAGCAGTAGATACACTAGTTTCCACTGTAAAGAAATTACTTTGAAAGCATAAAACCCAAACTTTGTTTTTCAAAGCAGAGCCCCAATAATGCTTTGCCCCGGCACCAATTTTAAGAAGCTGGGGTTCATGGGTAACTGCATGTATATACCACGGTGACAATTTCCATATAGGGAAGCAGTCAGACTGAAAAATGTCGCCACGTTGGCCTTAGTAGCTCAAGGGTTAGTGCGCCTGGACGGCAACCAGAAGATCCGTGGTTCATATCCGGGCTATGTCATTCAAGTTTTCAGTTTCACTCTATCTAGCTTTCACCGAGTAGATACTAAGGCAACCGAGATCACGCAGGATCTGTTTTTTTGATGCACAAATCCAAGGTAAATTAGTTTTCAGTATATCCAAATGAGCATTTTTGACGGAAGCATAACTCGCCTTGAAGACAGTGGCATGGGATTGGTTAAGTCGTTTGAGTTAGTAAGGTTTCCGGAAGAACGGATTCAAAATACAAAAGCTGAGATCGGGAACAAAATTAGACAAACTAAAATTTGTGTGGACAAAAATAAAGGATACCACACAGTCTGTCAGTTTGCCTGCATCTTGCTAGGATATGCACCTATGCCCTCTGTGGAAGTGGAGAGAAATTTCTCAAAGTAATAAATAGGTTTAGCTGACAACCGCCGTTCCTTTACTTTTGAAAACTTTAAGATGAACACATTGACTCTGCTATGTTGATTAAGGTGTGTTTTGGCTAATGCATACAGAAGCTTCTTTTTCATATTCTATAAACTTAAAAATGACCTGGTGAATTTTAAATTTATTTAATATTTGGTACCAATAATTTCATAATGCATATTTTCACATATATTTTCAGAAAAATAACCTTTGTTTAATTAAAAATAAAGGAAGACCAAACAGTAGGCAATGCTGAATAGGGCAAAGAATATATTAAGAAAAACTAACTACACTTTAACCTATTCTTGCATATCTTTTATGAATTCTTTTGAAATACAAGTTAATAAAATATTTCCTTTAATTTTTAAAGCATAGTATAAATATGTATGTGTCAGTTTTGCAATAGTATTTGAGAGACACACAGATGAAGTTTTCAAACATCTAAATATGCAGGATAACAAAATAAAGTACACATAGGATATTGAAGACAATGATTGCCTCCCCTTTCTGGACCCAAAGATCATAAAATTAAGAAGAAATTAACCTTTGGCATTGATAGGAAATCTTCTGAAATTAATAATTACATAAAATAAAATTTAAAACCTGTTTACACAAATTTCCTCTTTTAGTTGTTTGATTTACAGGCTAGTAAACAGAGGAGGAACGGAATACAGTACATAAACAAATTATTAAAACTGCGAAAATTAACGATTTTAATAAATATGATATACACAAAATTTAGAAAAATATAAATGTAAAAAAGTTGCCAAAAACAACAACAACAACAACAAGCTACGGAAGATTAAGAAATATTCCTCGCCTCTCTGCAACTGCCTTGATAAGCCTCCACAAACTGTGCGACGTGTGAACAGAATACACATGGTTCGTAAGATGTCGACCGACAGTAATCGCAGATATAAGTACTCAAACATCACTTCAACACCGTCCAGATCGTTGTGTGCAATAAAAAGGTTTTCTCCACAATGCAGGAATGGATACGAGTGAAATATCTTGTAAGACTTCGGCAAGGAGTGGAATATCTTTGTACTTAGTAGTGCTTTGCTTTGTTGAAAATAAAAGAAGGTATGCATGTGTGACTTCATTCTTTCGCATTAGAGATTGTTCCAACATTTCCTTGATGAGAGGCAAGTGCTGCCTTCCTGATGTCCACATACTCCGGGAACAGATATAAAGAACAAAAGGGCACACTTCCTCTGATGAAGAATTACTGCACTTCAAGATGAACGCCAAAAACTCAGGTCATTAGTTTAATCCATTTCCTACCAAGATACGTGGAGCTACAACTGCTCCTTGCATTGGTACTTTATGAGGAAGAGGAGGCTTTGTTCTTGCTGTACACCAATAAGTAGCTGTTCTTTAAGCTGTGCTTGGTTCCATGGAGATACCTCTGGAAAGAAGACCACAAATTTTGCAGCAGCAATCACCAACTGCTCCTCGCATAGGTACTTTCTGAGGAGAAGGAAGCTATGATCTTGCTGTACACCAATAAGTAGCCGTTCTTTAAGCTGTGCTTGGTTCCATGGAGATACCTCTGGAAAGAAGACCACAAATTTTGTTGCAGCAATCGCCAACTGCTCCTTGCATAGGTACTTTCTGAGGAGAAGGATGCTATGATCTTGCTGTTCACCAATAAGTAGCCGTTCTTTAAGCTGTGCTTGGTTCAATGGGGATACCTTTGGATAGAAGTCCACAAATTTTATCACACCAGTCTCACTAATACATCAGCAGCCATCTAAGTTGCTCAACCCACGTAACACTGGGCATTGAGTGTGTTACCTGGCTTATCAGCATAGGTCACCTTTGATTCAAACCTGTTGTTATCTGCGATAGTTATGTTAATAGTGTATGCAACATATTGGTGACCTCCTGCCATTTTTAGTTTGTGTTGAATGTTAACGAAGCATTGAATGTTAAAATTGCTCTGAAAATGTAACTGTGTCCGGATTTATTAAATCTTTGTATAAAAGTGAATAAAATCATATTACCTTAGAGGAAAAATTGTGTAAGTGTACTATCTGGCTCAGCACAAGAAGGTAAGGTACAGGAATGTGTAACGTAATCACTTTCGCTGGACTTCCGGATGCCAGGTTCATGTAAAATACATAGTGTTGCCGTATAACTCGCCTATGCATAATACCTATCACTGCAGTTACTGAAATGAGCATTTGATCTGGCAGGTACTCATATGTACTCTCATTCACACATTTTGTAGTAAACGGATCAACTACCAGAGCAGATAGTTCAACCTCCTTTCCCCTTCATTTTTCTCTTGCATTCTTGTGGTGGACAGACATTAGTGCTATTTAGTTGTAAGCGTCATTCTGTGGAGGTAATAAATTCAGAATTGCTGTGCAATGTTCGTTACATCAAAATAGAAAACAACAAAACGTAGCTAGTGTATTATTTTTTCAGTGCTTTCTCTAATTAGTATAGCGTTCACTACATAAAATGGAAGCCAGAGTTAACGTCATTCTATGTATGGACATGGTCGAGTTAAGAAGGAAACCCTTGTCAGTGTGAGGGGACGCAATTTCATGTTAATATTGCGAATTTTAAAATTAGTTATAAATGTACATACAAGGCCCTATTAGTAACTTAATATTGAAATAAAAATTGGAATAATCAAATGAAGTTGTACGATTATTTTGTTTCATCTGGTAAATTAGTTGTAATTCCGTCGGAGACCAAGTACTAGGTAAGTGGTATTCATTCTTCGGTGGAGTAGCCATGAACATCTAAAGGCATTGCCCGATCTAAAACTGCGAATATGAGTCAAAGCTCAGGTCGAGACACAGCGTGACCCGAAACATAGGCACAAGACGAGGGCAGGACGCAGTGACATCTATCGTGGTACTGCAGCATCCTAGCCCATAGAACCTGTCGCAAGACTCGCCCTAAAATGGGGGCAGAATGGCTTCATTCCGTTTGAAATTTGTTTATTTCTAAATAAGTCATAATTTAGTATTGATAAACCTCAGATATTCTCTGCACTGACTTCTAAGCTTCCCTTTATAATATTTTGTCATGTTATTCAGGCTATATTTTCATCTGTTTACTTGAACTGCTTTAGGATAAGGTTTTCAATGCCTGCAAGTGAGCTTGGGTCTTTTACTTCTTTCGGTATAGTCCATATCTGACTACGTGTTATGGTTTTCGCTTGGTAATTTTAGAGAATGCTTTTGTTTTATTTTGTTATACCGTTAATGTTTTTAAATAAAATATTGCATGTTTTGTTCTTGCTTTACGTTACTATATTATATCTTAAAACAATTTTCCAACATATTTTTACCTCATACCTTTGTTATTTTAAGCATGCTGTTTTTCATTGCTGTGTTACGCAAGTCATGTATTGCTATCTAAAATTTGTTTTCGGAATATTAAGTATTATAATTTTATCAGCAATCGTAAGTATGAGGGCAATAGCATACTAGTTAAAATTCTGATGATAAAAGTAAACACTAACCATCCAGTGATTCTGAGGATGAAATGTTGGCACAGTACATATTTAATAGAAGAAGAGCTAAAAGAATAAGAATGCGGAAATATAATAGCACAAACACGCACCACCACCCCCCCCACACACACACACACACACCCACACCCCACCCAGGCCCACCCATACCCCTACCCACACACGCACGCACGCACGCACGCACACTATATATTTGTGACATGCTGAAAATGAAATAAAATGACCCACATGAGTACTAGGCGTCCTTACGTAATAGTTTATGGAATGATAATTTCTAGTGTCCCATGGTGTCAGTGACTTGTTGCAAGCAATGCAATATTTTATGCGACCATATTGCAATATGTTTTAACGAAAATAAATGCAATAAACAAAGCATGTTAAATCTATACTGGAAAGTACACGAAATACTATATGAATAGTTGGATAGGTATAAAATTTGAGAAACATTCTGAAGTAGTAAACATTCGATTTTGCTAATAGTGGGTGTAATGTTTAATTTGCGTTTCGTTAAAGCATTACCATAGGTAAGTAACAAGCTCTAAAGCAAACAATGAATAAAATAAATTTTTTAGGTTATGCAATTTGCATCGATGTCCAAACCGTTATTGCAAATGCTGTTTACTCATGCAATGTACAATACCATAATGGTTTTGTGCTACATTGTGCTTTAATGAATACCGTTTGCTAATTATATTGCAATTTATGCAGTGTGTGCGCTGTCTCAATGCAAGTTGAAGTATTACTTATCATTCTTGCCGTACTTACTATAGATGGTGCAAATTGCTGCGGATTGCACACGTAAAGAAATGTTAAAACCAGCCCTTCTTGTATCCTGTGGTATTTAAATGAAGCCATTTATTTGTTCAATTACATTGTTCAATCAAGGGCACAATGCTGTGACTGAAATGTGGCGCTTGATTATGAAGTGCCGAGAAGAAATGTAAGATTGCTACAACCTGTTTCTTTAAAAGAAAACCATAGTTATTGCTTCGTAACTTAGCCAAATTTATTATGTTTAAAATAATCAGGTACCAACTTACTGTTCCCAGAATTCATATTTTATAACCTGGCTTTTATTCATGGATGACTCCTAATTGGTGGACCTTCCCTCTTTGCATATACCTTCTGAAATTATAATTTATATAAGAGTTAATTTACTCATGAGGATAAACAACTAACCAAATGATTTTAGCCAAATTATATCTGTGCAATATTTTTATTAGAATTAATAGCAGTTACGTGGCCTTATTTTTAAAATGTTTGGACTGGAAATCTCTTGGTGTTCATAAATTAACATGGCATTCCATATGTTCTCCATATATCTCACCTAACCTATAACACTAACCTAACGCTATGAATAAGAATGTAACGCTATGGAAAATCTAAACTGTAAACGCATTATGCTAGACCTTATTACGAATGAAGTATTAATGAAAATATCACGAATATACAGAAAACAGCTAATGAAAAGTTAAAACAAGACGCTTGATGCTACTACATGTGTTTGGCTTTCTCGTTAATTCACATTCTAAACACAAGATAGCGTTGCAAAAAAAGTAAAATCCTAGTGGAAAATATAGCCAACTGTTTACATTCCATCATAATGCACAGGGTAGCAAACCTACAGGTAAATCGAGTTCGTAATACGAGGCACTGAACATAACCAATATTAATTGATAACTGAAAGGTACCAAACTTCGGCCCTAAAGATCGTAATACAGGCCCTAAAGGAAGCCTGTGGACGTTTGGAACTGAATTGGCATTCTGATACAGTTTTTGTTATTCTTAGTACCTTTGGTTGTGGAATGCTGGAAAGTACATAGAGTACAGAAAGGAGAGGTGCAGCAATAAGGGATTAGCAATTTAGAAAAATGACTATGTTTGTCTCTCACGCTTAAATCAATTACGAGAATTAGGTAACAACGTTGGAATTTAAGTTCGTATTTCAAGGATGTAATAAGAAAAATTTCATGCAAATCCCACACATTTCAAACCACCTTTTTGTGAAAATTAGAAACAAGGTTGTCTCAAGGATGGCTGTAATACTTTTGATTAAACTGCTGTGTGTTTGGCATATCTCCGTGACAAATGAAATGTATATATCTAAAATTATATATAAACAGCCTCTGAAGTTCTCATTTTCCTAAGTGACTTATGTGAGGTGGATAAATTCTTACTATACAAAAACTTAGATCTCGGTAAAGTACACCAGCTGTTTCAAATGCTGTTTCCGTGCTGTTAGATATTTCCGGGATATTCCTTGTTGATTTATATCTTTAAATATTTATATTTTTTTGAAATGGGGAATTTTATATTTTTCCTCCGAAACATGCAAAAGGAATGGGATTCTAAAATAATCCCATTTTATACATATATTGTTTTTTTTTAAATGAACTATCAAACTAGGTACTGTTGTCTTTGTATACCTATTGGGCATGAAGGACCGTGTTTAGAGGCCTCTTATTAGGCTTGATTTGTTATGCTTTTGTTTTACTCTTTGTATTTTGTTCTTTGTATGCCTAATAAGGAAGATCGTTTTTTCTTTCCTTCCAATCTAAGTCATGCTAAAGTTTCCTATATACCCAAACATCCCGTTGGCTTCACGTGAGTTTCAACGCACGATTTGTGGAACTTGGGACCAGAATGTAAATATCGAATTCAAGTTAGTCGACACAAACATCTGTGTCGATTAATATAAATTGATTGCAGCCTAAGCATTTTTGAGAACAATTCTGAAAGGTTGAATAGAGAAACCCACGTAAGTGAATAGATTTTTTTGGCACAAAAGATAAGGCTTTAATCTACCAAGTTTTCCTGACGTCCAACAAGTGTCTTTAGTTTACTTTCTTCTCAAACTTTGTCCCATTCTCAATATTCTTTCGACTTCAGAGAGACTTTCCTGACTTTGATGTCACGTTTTTAATTACTGAAATGGTGGAACCATCTTTGAGTTCCACCGCATTTCATCGCAAGATCTAAGAACTGTAACAATTTCTATTCATGCTGCGATGACGTAATTATTTATGTAACTTTTAAAATACTTTTAAACACTTGATCATACAGCGACAGTTGCTGAAATTTCACTGGTTCGCTGAGTTAGTGTATGACAAGGATGGTCTTAGTTGCATAGTTAACTTCCCGTGGCGACAAACTAGTTTAAGTCTGGTCATACAACTCCAGATTAATCAACTTTGCGTAAAAGTTACCTACTAAAATGTTACGAATATACGTTAAACCGAATACGTGAATGTGTGAATGGGAAAAATATTATATATCAATTGAAGAGACAACCGACTCAGAGGGGCGTTCTGTAGCCCATGTAGTGATAGGTACGCTAGAAGTTACTAGTGGCGGACAAATGTCCTTCTGATATCAGAGGCTATGGAACTGTTAACCACTGGTAGCAGTTAACAGATACCCCAACTGTTAGATTGTGTTAATTCACTGCGCTGGGCAAAATGAGACACATGAAGCATTTTTAATTTCTTTCCCACTAATTCTCTCATTGTTTATAGTTAACAAAAATACAAAGATATTTAATATTGCGAATTAAAAATTATTTATAAATTAATATACAAGGCGTTATTAGAACTTACTATTGAATTAAAAAATTGGAATATTTAAACTAAGTTGAACGATTATTTCGTTGCATTTGGTAAATTAGTTGTAATTTTGTCTGAGACCAAACACTAGGTAAGTGGTATTCAATCTTCGATGCAGCAGCCATGAACAGCATCTAAAGGAGAAGCTCATTTTGAAACTGTGAATATGAGCAAAAGCTCAGATTGAGAGACCCAGAACATAAGCACAGGATGAGGGCAAGACGCAGTGACATCGATCGTGGTTCTGCAGCAGTAATGTATCTGAATATGGTCATTGATGGTGATCTGGCATCATAATACAGTCTAAGGTGATGCATCTGTGAAATTTGAAAATTCTATACCTTGCATACTATCTGACTGAAATGTTATATTGGCTTTTATACACAATATGGGTAATCATTCTGCAAAGTTTCAAACTTCTAGCTTTTATGGTTACAGAAATATTAACTTCACATTGTGTTAATTCACTGCGCTGGGCAAAATGAGACACATGAAGCATTTTTAATTTCTTTCCCACTAATTCTCTCATTGTTTATAGTTAACAAAAATACAAAGATATTTAATATTGCGAATTAAAAATTATTTATAAATTAATATACAAGGCGTTATTAGAACTTTATATTGAATTAAAAAATTGGAATATTTAAACTAAGTTGAACGATTATTTCGTTGCATTTGGTAAATTAGTTGTAATTTTGTCTGAGACCAAACACTAGGTAAGTGGTATTCAATCTTCGATGCAGCAGCCATGATCAGCATCTAAAGGAGAAGCTCATTTTGAAACTGCGAATATGAGCAAAAGCTCAGATTGAGAGACCCAGAACATAAGCACAGGATGAGGGCAAGACGCAGTGACATCGATCGTGGTTCTGCAGCAGTAATGTATCTGAATATGGTCATTGATGGTGATCTGGCATCATAATACAGTCTAAGGTGATGCATCTGTGAAATTTGAAAATTCTATACCTTGCATACTATCTGACTGAAATTTTATATTGGTTTTTATACACAATATGGGTAATCATTCTGCAAAGTTTCAAACTTCTAGCTTTTATGGTTACAGAAATATTAATTTCACATTGTGTTAATTCACTGCGCTGGGCAAAATGAGACACATGAAGCATTTTTAATTTCTTTCCCACTAATTCTCTCATTGTTTATAGTTAACAAAAATACAAAGATATTTGTCGTATTAGATTTTTTATTAACCTTTAGCTGTCTGAGGAAGAAAAATTTCCTTATGCATAATTCATAAATTTTTAAAATTCAGTTTTTCCCATTTGATTTATTTTTTTCTTAAAAATTAAAGTATGTACTTAAAAAAGTAATATAACCGTTCCATTTAATGGGCTTTTAAATTATTTTAATACAAATTGAGCACAAATACATAAAAAATTGCATCGTGTGCCTTCTTTTCCATATGTCAAAATGTTGGAAAAAAATTTACGAGGAAACAGAGTTTAAAGCTTCAGCATGCAAAATTTCAGTATTTCTGACTTTTAGATCTCCTAAAATTCACCAGCTTCATTAGATGGACCCTCGTCCTTCTTGTTCTTCCCTTCTGCAGCAATCTTAGAGAGATATAGCTTATTTCAGGAAGACTTTGAGTAAATATAAAAATTATTTGTGGTTGGTTTATTGACACTCGTCACTTACTTTTTCATATATTTATGAGAGACTAGTTTCAAAGGCCCTGGCCTCCATTTTCAATCTCTTTCCAACTGGCATCTGTTGTTGTCTGCTCTCTCTGGTGGTGGAACTATGAACTTTTTTTATCAAATTATCTACTGGCGGGATTTCAAAGTTCATTACGCGATTCTTATTTTTCCAGATGAATATGTTCTCCCATGTTGTCAATCTATTTTGGTTTATCACTCCTTTTAATAATTTTGGATTTGGATCAATGTCATGGTTTTCATTCCAAAAATTAAATGCTACTGCTGACTTG
Source organism: Mantis religiosa (assembly GCA_030765055.1). Taxonomy (NCBI): domain Eukaryota; kingdom Metazoa; phylum Arthropoda; class Insecta; order Mantodea; family Mantidae; genus Mantis; species Mantis religiosa. The sequence continues at coordinate 204,502,024 of CM060951.1, read as the reverse complement.
TCTTCTTGTTTCAATCTGATGTTTCTAAAGTGTTCTTTGACTCTGGTTTTTAAATTTCTTTTTGTTTGACCTATGTAACATTTTTCACAATTCTTACAATTTATTTGGCATATTCCAGATTTGTTACCTGAAGGAATTTCATCTTTTGTTTTTGAATTTAGTAATTTTAAAATTGAGTATCTATTAGTAGGTGCCAAGATGATATTTTGTTCCTTGAATATCTTTTTAAATTTATTAAATGTTTTTGGATGATATGTGAATGAACTGAATATGCTGTTGCTTTCTTTTTCTTTAATAAATGTGGTTGCTTCCTTAATGGTTTTCTTTAGTTTAGATTTTCTAATTTTCTTCAACACCAAACTTTTGTTGTATCCGTTTTCTTCTGCTATGTGTATTATTGCTTTTTGTTCCTTGAAATATTCTTCTTTTTCCATGGGTATGTTGACTAGTCTGTGTGTAAGGCTGTTTATTATTGCATGTTTATGTGTAATTGGGTTGTGGCTATTATTTTTTATATAATTTTCTGAATGTGTTGGCTTCCTGTAAATTCCAAATTTTATTTTTGTATCATTCCTGATGATATTTAGATCCAAGAAAGGTAGTTGTCCATTGATTTCCTTTTCTATTGTGAATTTGATAGTCCTTTCTTGCAGATTGAGTAATTTTAATGCATCATCCAAATGTTTACCTGGTACAATTGCAAAGATGTCGTCAACATATCTATACCAAACCTTGAAGATCAATGGGAAGGACTTTTTAATTTGTGTTTCAAATGCACTCATAAATAAGTTAGCCAAAAAAGGTGAAAGTGGATTGCCCATTGATAATCCTAATTTCTGCTTGTAGTGTTTTCCATTAAAGCTAAAGAAGTTTTGTTCAATGCATATATTTGTTAGAGAAATATATTCTTCTGCTTCTATTGCTTCCATATCAATTGTAGCTAGCCATTTTTTTAACACAGTCTGCAATTTTTCTGTTGGTATGCTTGGAAATAAAGATGTGACATCAAATGAAACCAGTCTGTCATTTTTGTCCAAATTTATATCTTTGATTTTTTCTACTAAATCTAAAGAGTTTCTTAAATTTGCACTTTCAAATTTTGGAAAACTATTAAATTTACTTAGTAACCATTTGGCCAAATTATATGTGGGGCATTTATGCTACTAGTAATAGGTCTCATGCCTTTCCCTGTTTTATGAATTTTTGGCAGCCCATATACTCTTGGTAATGTTGGATTATCTACTTTAATTTTGTGCAATTCTTTTTTGTTGATTATTTTGCTCTCTTTTAGCGTTTTATTTGTGGTTTCAATGCAGTACTTTAATGGATTAGTTTCTACTTTTTGGTAATTACTGTCTTCTAACACATCTTCCATCCCCTTTGTGTATTCTTCTTTTTCCAGAATTACTAGTTTATTTCCCTTGTCTGTTTTAGTATAAATAACCGGTTTCTTTTTAAGAGCTTTTATGATTTGGTTACTAAAATTCTTTTTCTTTTCATTTATAATCTCTTCTACTATTTTGGAGCATTTGTTTTTTACTGCGTTTTTACTTTCTTCATTAAGTGTTTGTGTAGCAATTTGGATGTCAGCAATGTAATCTTCAATTTGGTTGGAATAATCTACACATGTCTTTAAACCTAGATTCAGCATATTCAGTTCTGTTTTTGTAAAATTTTGGTTTGATAGGTTTACCACATTGTTTAGATGATCTTTTAGATTATGTTTGTCTTTTTGATTTATCTTTTTAAAAGTGCCTGCTTTCTGGCATAAATTTTTTAATTTATTCTTTAACTTTGCTGTTTTTGTCTTCATTTTTCTATTAAGATATGCTAATAAATTGTTTTCAAAATTTTCCCAAAATATACTTCCTAATTGTTTGGTAAGTTTTTGATGCAAATTGTACAATTTTATTTCTAGCGTGTTTTTATTTCTATAGTGTTTATTCTTTTCTACAATTAATACTTTTCTCTCTGCTGCTTTTTGTTGTCTACTATTTTTATCAAATTTTACTACTTTTCTTACGAAATTAGGTACTACTTTTTTCTTCTTTCAACTTTCAACTTTGAGTAAAGTTGACCAGATTTCAAGCTTTTCTGCAGTCAACGTTGGTGCCTCACTTGACTAATTTTCTTTGAAGCTGGACTGAAGTGAACACTGAGCTTCTTTGATTATTGTTTCTCTAGCCATGGATCCCATACTGAACTGGCACAATGCTGTCACCCCAATATGCAATTTTCTCTTTGAAATAAAAATAACCTTTGTACATTTGTCTTACAGCGGTAACGAGGGTTCGGGTGACAATATTATTTTGTTAAAATCCTCATTGGAGTTTTGAGTTTTCCCTGCAGCACATCTCTTCAACAGTTCCTCATTTGCTAGTCTAATTGTATGTCAGTGGAGTTTTATTGCTGGGTTATTATGTGGAGAAATCACCTAACCTTTTGCAATGGCTCTGGTGTAGAAACACAAGGAATTGTAACTTCTAGGGCATTTGTGGTGTTTTGGAGTACTGTCTGTTGAGCTACAGTGATATATAGTTACATATATTCCTGTTTTCTTATGCCCTACATTAGGAAAATTTTCTTTGATAGCTTTCCTATCATAATTAGTTAATTTTACTATTATATCTTCTTTCAAGCTTCCAAACTTATGCTCACCCATTGTCTTCCATTCTTTTACCAAATTTCTTATTCTTGTTCCCAACCTCTTAGCTACATGCTCCAAGCATTTTACTTTTTATCTCAGTATCACTATATGCTGCCAAATCCTGTAAGTGCTGAAGTCTTGGAGTCTCCATCTGACAAAATTGTTGTGTATCACATTCTGCTTGAGATATCTTCCACAATAGAGCTGCAGTTGTCATTTTCCATAGCACTTACAGAACCACTATAGTTAGCTTCACAACTTCCAAAATTTGTATACTCTGTGACACATTTCTGATAACCATCACTTCTGAAGCCTAATAATTATTGTTTCTGTGTAGACAAACTATGGTATTTGGACATAACTTAAAGTCAATAACAAGACCTGCAAGTACAGAGGTCGACATAAGTATTCGAATGTAAATATATTTATTACTTATATTATTCTAGAGCTATGCAGAGTAATCATACATAAATAAAACTGGTACAAAATGAACTTGAGTCTTCCATTCAACATATAAACTCATAAATAGCAACTGAAACTATTTTGAACTACAAGGAGAAGTAAAACGTGTACTTTACATTTGGACATAAGTATTCGAACAGAGAACAGTTAGTATTTAGTTATCATCCCTTTCTTTGAATTACTGCTGATGTTCGTTTGGGCATTGCTATATGTGTTTTTAGTGACTGCAGAGTCCATATTTCTCCACCCTGTTTGAAGAAGTTCCTTCAGATGGTCCTTGCTTCTGTTGTGATGCTTCCTCACACAGTCCTCGAGTTCCTTCTAGGTGTTCTCTATAGGATTTATATCTGGAGATGGGGCAGGGTATTAAAAGTATGAAGAGTGATTATGACTTAACGTTGGGGGACGTAAAATTACAACAAAAATTGCCCTAAGCACAGCTTCTCTGCACTCTTTTTAAGATTGTTTTCAAGAATCCTCTTGTTTTCAAGTTTGTCCATGATCCCATCTATGAACATCAGTTCCCCAAAGCCAGATGAAGCTATAAAGCCCCACACCATCACACTACAGCCACCATGTTTCACTGTAGCTACCATGTTCTTATGTTCCCATTCAGTATTTGGCATTCTCCACAATTTAAGACATCCAATCACTCTTATATAAGCAGAATTTGTTCTCGTCCGACCAGAGAACCTTATCCCAGAATTTTGTTGGCTTCACCACATACTGTTTAGCAAATTCTATACGCTTCTTCTTATTCACATTATTAACATATGGTTTCCTCCTAGGAATGAGGGCAATGTACCCAGTAATATTTAAAATCCGTTCAACTGTTCTGGTGTTCACCACAGTGCCAGAATATTGCTCAAGGCATCCTCTAATCTCAGATGCAGTGACTCTCGGATTCTGCTTCACCATTTTTATTATTTGCTTCCTGTCTCTGGTGGTGAGTTTAGAAGGAGCACTATTTCTAGGTTTATTTACAACCGTATTTGTCGGTTTGAAACGTCGAATTATTCAGAAAACTGTAGTTTTGCTTCTGTTAATGGTTTTGGCAACTTCAGAGAGAGATTAGTTTTGTTTGTACATATTTATCATGATATTCCTCTCTGTCACCCTTATCTCCTTACCTTTACGTTCCATATTACCAGTGAGTTCACAATCGTCTGAATAACTTTGAGCACACTGACTAGAGGCATAGCATAAACATAATCGCTATGTGGTAGGGGCGTGTAGGGTGCATCCAACCACCTTTCTCTCTGTTCGATTGGGTACATTCGCATACTTATGTCGTTCAATAAGAGGGACAATGGAATAAATACAGTACAGATTGTGTAATAAATACATGCAAAGTGATATTTTAAATATTGTTTTCAAGACAATAGGTTAATGTTTACATTTTAAACAATTCAATGCTGCAATATAAATATTACAATATCTATAGTATGTGCAATATTACATGTTATATTATTCGAATACTGCTCTGGACCTCTATACATCTATAATAACTCCTCTAATATATAAGGAAGAAAATCCTTTTTATTTCCAGTGGTTCTCTTGTATGCCAGTCCACTCATTCCTAAGAAGTCCAGTTATATAAGCTAAAGCTAAAAAGTCTATATTTCAATGCTATTTTCTAGAGGCACAATGCACAACACTGTAAGGTTCTGATTTTGGTACCATAAAAACTTAAAAGCTATTATTTGTAATGTGCCATATTAGTTGTAGATACTATAACTATATACTATAGTATAATATTAAAAGAAGCACAAACAGCTTATTAAGCTATGTAACAGCAAAAGAAAATTATATTTCACAGCATCAACAGAACCAGGTGTATGTACTTTCTTAGCAGGAAACACAAAATAGGCTGTAAACTGTATTCATTTGTACTACAAAGTCCTTATTGAGTAGTCTAGCCAAGAGAGGATATGCAAAACAAAACTTTCCTGTTACAGAAGGGCCCTAAGTTCAAACTTGGCAAAGTATATGAGCATAGCAACTTGGAAAGCACATGTTTCTGTGGGTGTGGCAGGTGCAAACCATGCGCAAGGGCATTTAAAAGATCACATATTTCAGGGTTTAAATGCCTTAAACACAAAGTGTGATGAGTTTTCACAAAGTTTAAAGGCTATACTAATTTAACATGCAGAATCATAATTTTTCAATTTTTCAAGTTTTTTGGTGAAATTTCACCGATGCATCACCTTAAAATAAGTGACAAGGACCTATAATGCTGGTGTGGTATATACATCATATGGACATTCGACAAAGGACAATCTACTGCAAACTTAAGCAACTGCAGATATATGCAAGCTCATGATCCAGAAAGCAGTTTACTAGTAAAGCTATTACTGCATGTTCGGTGGCAGAAATTTGGACCTAAAGGACCTTAAGCCAGTAGAACGATGCCATGCCAGATCACTGTCTCATGTAATCCACAACCCCTCACATTTTCATCAAATATTGAGCATCTCGCCTCATTTAATCTTGCTCCTGGCTGAATTATTAATGATCATTATCTGGGCAGCTTTTGTTGGCAGAATAAGGAATCATTGGTGAATGTTATTTAACCCTACTAGTAAATTTCCTGCCTGACTTACTGCTGAAGGACTTCCTTTTAATGTATTGTATTGAGCCAAAAATTACAAAAATTTCACCGAAAATACAGGCCTCTAAATCTGCTTAAAAAACATTTTTAGACTGCGTCTGTCTGTGAACAACTAAAAAGGTCGGTTCAAAGCTAAATTTTGTATTATGGAGTAGTTCGACATTTCGGACGTGACATTGAGCATTAAAAAAAGGAATATTAAAGAAAGATTTTCGAAAATTTTAGTTTCTTCATTAGTACGAAGGCTGTTCAATAAATAATGATCACAATTCTTTTTTGACAACGTACCTTTACTCATCCTCATAATTTTGATGATCCTTCTCAAAACAGTCTGCCCTAAATGCGATGCACTTGTCCCAGCGTTTTTGCCAGTCTTCAAAAAAATTGGTATTTTGAAAAAAGTTGAACGATTTTTTCGTTTCCTTTGGTAAATTAGTTACAATTCCTGTCTCTAGGTAGTGGCTTCAATTGTGGAAGACATGGACAAGATATAAAGTAGTTGCCCATTCTGAAACTGCGAATATGAGCAAAATCTCAGATTGAGATACAGCGTGACCCGAAATACAGGTATAGGAGGAGAGCAGGACGCAGTTACATCTGTCGGTGTAGCTGCAGATGCAGCATCCCATCCCATAGAACCTCTCGCAAAAGTCGCCTCAACAGGGGGAAGAATCACTTCATTCCATTTGAAATTTAGTTCGCACTTTGTTAATAATCAGGGCCTAGATATTGATGAAATATCATCTTTTCTGTGAGTAGTAACAGACGATGCTTACTGGATGTTAAATACATTCTGAAACAGATACTATTAGCTTTCAATGAATCAAATTTTGCATGTTTGACGGAAACCATAACCCGCATTGAAGAAAGTTGGCATGTCAATGGGCAAGTCTATTTAGTTAGCGAGGACTGCGGAAGAGAGCATACAAAATATAAAAACTGAGATTGGCGACCAAATTAGGCAAAAACTGAAATTTGTGTAGGACAAAAATAAAGGATACCAAACAGTTGGCCAGGTTACCGACATCTTGTCAGGGAAAACTCGAGAGCTAATTTTTTGCACAGAATTTAACAGGCAGTGACATGGTGGTTTTAAAATATGTATAACATCTGTGGAAGTGTAGAGAATTTTCTCAAAGTGTAGGGCAGTTTTAGCTGATGACCGTCGTCTTTTTACTTTTGATAACTCGAAAATGACAATGGTGGTGTATTGCAAAGCTAAGTAAGCTTTATGCTAATGGGTGAAGTAACTTATTTTTTTCATATTTTGTAAACTTGAAAATGAACTGATGAATTTTGAATTTAATTATTTGCTGGCATTCTATCCATTTAGTTTAGAAAACAGAATCTTTGTCTAGTAAAAATAAAAAAAGACCAAACAGGGCTCCATAGATTAAAGAATATATTATGAATAAACTGCAACACCTCTTTCACCTTTTCCTGCTGAACCATTAGGATTTTTTTTTTAAATCAGAACACTGAAATATTTCCTTCAATTTTTAAAACATAGTATAGATACGTGTATGACAATTTCGCTATAGTTCCTGAGAAGACCAAGATGACCCTTTAAAATTTCTAAATTTGCAGGAAAAAGCTATAAAGTACACATCAGAAACTGAAAGCATTTATTGTTATCCTTTCTGGATCCAAAGATCATAAAAATGAGAATATATTAAGCTTTGGGGTCTATAGGGAATTAACCCGCACAAATAATTATATAAGAATAACAGCTTCAACCCTTTTTGATACAAATTCTGTTTTTATTTGTTTGATTTTCTGGTAAATAAACACATGTACCGCTAAATAAGGAGCAATTTAATATGACATATAAAAATATTAACACTGCTTTAATTGGCGACTTTAATAAAGATTTTACACACAAAATTTATCAACATTTATATATAAAATGCAACAAAACTAGCCTGACAAAATAAATAAATGTTTTTTGCCTCTCTGCAACTGCGTTGATAAGCCGCCATAAACTGTGCTACGTGTGAACAGAATGCACATGGTTCGCAGGATGTCGACCAACAGTAATTACAGATATTAGTACTCAAACATCACTTCAACACCGTCCAGATCGTTGTCTGCAATAAAAAGCTTTTCTCCACAATGCAGGAATGGGTACGAGTGAAATATCTTGGAAGAGTTCGGCAAGGAGTGGAATATCTTTATACGTAGTAGTGCTTTGCTTTGTTGAAAATAAAAGAAGGTGTTTATGTGTGATTTGATCCACTCCCAATAGAGATTTTTCCAACATTTCCTTAATGGGAGGCAAGTAGCTGCCTTTCTGATGTCCAGATACTCCGGGAACATATATGAAGAACAAAAGGACACACATCCTCAGATGGAGAGTTAATACACTTCAAGATGAACTCCAGAAACTCAGGTCAGTGGTTTGTTCCGTCTCCTACCAAGCTGGAACTCCAACTGCTCCCTGCACTAATACTTTCTGAGGAACAGGAGGTGCTGTTCTTGCTGTACACCAATAAGTAGCTGTTCTTTAAGCTGTGGTGGGTTCTATGGAGATGCCTTTGTATAGAAGACCACAAGTTTTGCTGCAGCAATCAGCAACTGCTCTTCGTATAGGTACTTTCTGAGAGAAAGGAAGCTATGATGTTGTTGTACACCAACAAGTAGCTGTTCTTCAAGCTGTGGTTGGTTCGATGGAGATGCCTTTGGATAGAAGTCCACAAATTTTGCTGCACCAATCACCAACTGCTCCTTTCATAGGTACTTTCTGAAGAAAAGGAAGCTATGATCTTGCTGTACACCAATAAGTAGCTGTTCTTTAAGCTGGGGTTCGTTGTATGCAGATACCTTTGGATAGAAGTCCTCAAATTTTGCTGCTCTCACAAATAAAACAGCAGCCATCTAAGTTGCTCAACCCACGTAACAATGAGCATTGAGTGTGTGACCTGGCATATCAGCATAGGCCTCCTTTGATTCAAACCTGTTGTTGTTGTTGTTGTTGTTGTTGTTGTTATCTGCCTTTGCTATGTTATAATCTGTGCAACAGTTTGGTGACCTTCTGCCAGTTTTGGTTTGGATTGAATGTTAATGAAACATGGAAGGCTAAACTTGTTCTGAAAATGTAACTGCATTTATATTTTTAAGCCTTTGTATAAAAGTTAATAACATAATATTACCTTAGGGGAAAAAACTGGCTCAGCACAGGCAGGAATGTGTAGCGTAATCACTTTCTCTGGGCTTCCGGATGCAAGTTTTATGTAAAATACATAGTGATGTCATGCAACTTGCCCATGCATAATACCTATCGCAGCACTTACTGAAACGAGCATTTGATCTGGCAGCTCGGGTGACTCATATGTACTCTCATTCACACATTTTGCAGTAAACGGATCAACTACCGGAGCTGAGAGTTCAACCTCCTTTCCCCTACATTCTTCTCTTGCATTCTTTTGGTGGCCAGACAATAGTGCTATTTAGTTGTAAGCGTCATGGTGTGGAGGTAATGAATTCAGAATTGCCGTGCAAAGTTCGTTACATAAAAATAGGAAACAACAAAGTGTAGCTGATGTATTATATTTTCAGTGCTTACTCTAATTAGTATAGCGTGCATTACATAAAATGGAAGCCAGAGTTAACGTCATTCTGTGTATGGACATCGTCGAGTCAAGAAGCAAACCTTGTCAGTGTGAGGGAACGCAATTTCAAGTTAATATTGCGAATTATAAAATTCAGGGTCCTGTTGGTGACTTAATATTGAAATGAAAATTGGAATATTTAAATAATGTTGAACGATTATTTCGTTGCATTTGGTAAATTAGTTGTAATTTCGTCGGAGATCATACACTAAGCAAGTGGTATTCGTTCTTAGATGCAGCAGCCATTAACAACATCTAAAGGAATTTGCTCATTCCGAAACTCCGAATTTGAGCGAAAGCAGAGATTGAGACACAGCGTGACCCAAAACATAGGCACACGACAACTGCTGGACGCAGTGACATTTGTCGTGGTACTGCAGCATCCAAGTCCAGAGAACCTGACGCAAGAGTCGCCTACACATGGCGGCAGAATGGCTTCATTCCGTTTGAAATTTGCTTCTTTGTTAATAAGTCATTAAGTAGTATCGATAAACTTTAGCTATTCTCTGAGATGGCTTCTAAATTTCCGTTGTAATATTTTCATTTTATTCAGGCTATATATTCATAAATCATCTCCTTATTTGAACTTCTTATGATAAGGTTTTTCAATACCTCAAGTAAGCGTGAGTTCTTTAGTTTTTTCGGTATATCCCAAACTTGACTACATTTTTTTGTTTTCGTTTGATAATTTTAGAGACCGTTTTGTGTTTTATTTTGCTAAATTTTTAATGTTTTTAAATAAAGTATTAAATGTTTTGTCCTTAAATTACTATTATTTTATTTCTTGAATCAATTATCGACCATATTAATTGTTTATACCTCATAACTTCTAAATTCTAAGCATGCTGTGTTTCATTGCTGTTTTATGTAATTCATGTACTGTTACCTAAAATTTGTTTTCGGAATATAAGGTATTATAATTTGATAAGGAATCGTAAGTATGAGAGCAATAACATATTACTAAAATTCTGATTATAAAATAAATACCAACCATCCATTGTTTTGTCGATTTTTAAGGTAAAAGTGATTAAAGGCGGCCTGTGAAGTTTTGCACCTGAAATAGTCTTCTGTTATTATTTTTACTGTTCTTTGTATGTCTCGATACGGAATGCTGGACAATAGATTACAGAAAGAGAACTTAAAAAGCGCTGAATTCTGAAGCCGGACAAGAGGAGCTGCCAAATCAAGAAGGTGAATAATAAAAGTGCAGCAATAAGCGATTATAATTTTAGAAAAAATGAGTATGTGTGTCTCTCACTTAAATTACGAGAATTGGTCAGATACTAAAGTTGTTATTTAGGATCGTCTTTCAAGGATTTAACACGAAAAATGTTAAAGCAAATCCCACACATTCCAAACCAACTTTCCGAGAACATTAGAAAATGGATTTTCTCAAGGATGGCTCTAATAATTTTGATGAAACTGCTGTATGTTTAAACTGTTTTCATGAAAAATAAATGTATATCTTAAATTATATTACACAGCCTCTAAAGTACTTTTCCTTGAATGACTTATGCGAGGTGGATTAATTCTTTTTCTACAAAAACTTAGATTTATGAAAAGCACACCAGCTTTTTTAGCATTTTCCTTGCTTTTAGACGTTTTCGAGAAATTCCTGGTTGATTGAATATCTGAATATCTATATTTTTCTGAAATGCGTAATTTTATTTTCCCCTCCCAATCATGCAAAGAGAGGGTGATATCAAAACAGTCTCGTATTATATATCTTTTTTAATGAACAGTCAAACTACTGTTCTCTCTTTGTATACCTTTTGGGTATGAATGACTGTGTTTAGAGGCCTCTTAAGTGGCTTCAGCTGTTATGCCTTAGTTTAGAAGTTCGTATTTTATTCTTTGTATGCTTAATACGGAACTTCGGTTTTGTTTTCCTTCCAAACCAAGCCATGCTAAAGTTTCCTACATACCCAGACATGGAAAGTTAGAGTCAGACTGAAACATTCAATGCCATAACTGCAATTTGAACCACGGATCTTCTGGTTGCCGTCCAGCCGCTCAAACCCTTGAGCTACTATGACCAACGTGCCGACGTGACATTAAATTCTCCAACTGACTCGTTTTTCCCGGTAAACCACTTAGGAGTTCTCATATACACATGAGACAACTACCTTAATGGCAACTTACTATGTTGTAAGTACTTTAAGGCCCGGTCTTTATAGTTAACCACTATAAGGTCAATTAATGGAAGTTGTTCTTTCACACTGCCCGTGTGTAGGCTAAAGTATGGAAAGATACTGAAAAATCCAATGCCATAGCCGGGATTTGAACCACGGATTGCCGTCCAGCCACTCTAACCCTTGAGCTACTATGACCAACGTGCCGATATGACATTCAATTCTCCAACTGACTCACGTTTTTTTCGGTAAACCACTTAGGAGTTCTCATAAACACATGAGACAACTACCTTAATGGTGACTTACAACGTGTAAGTTCTTTAAGTCCCGGGCTTTATAATTAACCACTATTAGGTCAATTAATGGAAATTAATTGTTCTTTCACACTAGCCCTGTGTAGGCTGAATTATGGAATTATAGAGTCAGACTGGAAAATGTCGGCACGTTGGCCTTAGTAGCTCAAGGGTTAGAGCGGCTGGAAGAAAACCAGAAGATCCGTGGTTAAAATCCCGGCTATGGCATTGAATATTTCAGTCTGACTCTACCTTTCCATACTTTAGCCTCCAAACGGATCTTTAGTTCCATACCAAGACATCCCATTGCCTTCCGGGGGTTTAAACGCACGATTCATGGAACTTGGGTTCAAAATGTCATTTTCCATTGAAGTTGATCGACACAAGCGTCTGTATTTAATGTTGTAAAGTAGATAGAAAGCTGAGCACTTCTGAGAATAGCTTTGAAAGGCTGAGTGTAAATCCATTTGAGTGAATAAATCAATGTTTGTACAAAGGATAAGATTTTAATCCACCAAGTTTTCCTGACGACCAACGAGTTTCTTTTTAGTTTACTTTCTTCTCAAACTTTGTCGCATTCTCAATATACTTTCGGCCCCAGGGAGACTTTCTCTACTTTGATGTTTCGTCTTCAGTTACTGAAATGACGGAACCAATTTTTAGTTACACATTCAGGAACTTCGTATTTCGTCGCGAGGTTTAAGGACTATAACAACTTCTATTCATGCCATGATGACGTAATTATTTCTGAAACTTTTAAAGCCCTTTTAAATACTTTATCATGCAGCGACAGTTGCTGAAATTTCACTGGTTCGCCGGGTTAATGTTCGTCAAACGATGGTCTTAGTTGCGTAATTAACTTCCGGTACCGACAAACTACTTTACAATTTGTCAAATAATTCCAGATGAATCAACTTTGCGTAAAAGTTAACTACAAAAATGTTTTGAAGACACGTTAAACCGAATACGTGAATGTGTGAATGGGAAAAAAATATGTATCAATTGATGAGTGAACCGACTCAGTGGGGCGTTACGTAGCCCATGTAGTGATAGATACGCTAGAAGCAACTAGTGCCAGACAAATGTTTCTTCTGACCTCAGAGGTAATGGAACTTAACCACTGTTAGATACGCCAACTGTTCGCTAAATCCATGTGTTTATTGTGGCCTAGTGGAATACAACATGACAACGTGCTACTCTTCTTAACAGGCGCGGTACCTTACACGGTAAAGGCGGAAAAATGGATCTAATTTTTTTACAGCAAGATGGTACGTGTTAACGTGCTAGGCCGATACCTTTAATCGAATTGCGGAAAAAGTTGGATCAACATTTCCAGCAGTAGATACACTAGTTTCCACTGTAAAGAAATTACTTTGAAAGCATAAAACCCAAACTTTGTTTTTCAAAGCAAAGCCCCAATAATGCTTTGCCCCGGCAACAATTTTAAGAAGCTGGGGTACATGGGTAACTGCATGTATATACCACGGTGACAATTTCCATATAGGGAAGCAGTCAGACTGAAAAATGTCGCCACGTTGGCCTTAGTAGCTCAAAGGTTAGTGCGCCTGGACGGCAACCAGAAGATCCGTGGTTCAAATCCGGGCTATGTCATTAAAGTTTTCAGTTTGACTCTATCTAGCTTTCACCGAGTAGATACTAAGGCAACCGAGATCACGCAGGATCTGTTTTTTGATGCACAAATCCAAGGTAAATTAGTTTTCAGTATATCCAAATGAGCATTTTTGACGGAAGCATAACTCGCCTTGAAGACAGTGGCATGGGATTGGATAAGTCGTTTGAGTTAGTAAGGATTCCGGAAGAACGCATACAAAATTCAAAAGCTGAGATCGGGAACAAAATTAGACAAACTAAAATTTGTGTGGACAAAAATAAAGGATACCACACAGTCTGTCAGTTTGCCTGCATCTTGCTAGGATATGCACCTATGCCCTCTGTGGAAGTGGAGAGAAATTTCTCAAAGTAATAAATAGGTTTAGCTGACAACCGCCGTTCCTTTACTTTTGAAAACTTTAAGATGAACACATTGACTCTGCTATGTTGATTAAGGTGTGTTTTGGCTAATGCATACAGAAGCTTCTTTTTCATATTCTATAAACTTAAAAATGACCTGATGAATTTTAAATTTATTTAATATTTGGTACCAATAATTTCATAATGCATATTTTCACATATATTTTCAGAAAAATAACCTTTGTTTAATTAAAAATAAAGGAAGACCAAACAGTAGGCAATGCTGAATAGGGCAAAGAATATATTAAGAAAAACTAACAACACTTTAACCTATTCTTGCATATCTTTTATGAATTCTTTTGAAATACAAGTTACTAAAATATTTCCTTTAATTTTTAAAGCATAGTATAAATATGTATGTGTCAGTTTTGCAATAGTATTTGAGAGACACACAGATGAAGTTTTCAAACATCTAAATATGCAGGATAACAAAATAAAGTACACATAAGAAATTGAAGACAATGATTGCCTCCCCTTTCTGGACCCAAAGATCATAAAATTAAGAAGAAATTAACCTTTGTCATTGATAGGAAATCTTCTGAAACTAATAATTACATAAAAATAAAATTTAAAACCTATTTACACAAATTTCCTCTTTTAGTTGTTTGATTTACAGGCTAGTAAACATTGTGTTAAGTAAGGAGGAACTGAATACAGTACATAAACAAATTATTAAAACTGCGAAAATTAACGATTTTAATAAATATGATATACACAAAATTTAGAAAAATATAAATGTAAAAAAGTTGCCAAAAACAACAACAACAACAACAAGCTACGGAAGATTAAGAAATATTCCTCGCCTCTCTGCAACTGCCTTGATAAGCCTCCACAAACTGTGCGACGTGTAAACAGAATACACATGGTTCGTAAGATGTCGACCGACAGTAATTGCAGATATAAGTACTCAAACATCACTTCAACACCGTCCAGATCGTTGTGTGCAATAAAAAGGTTTTCTCCACAATGCAGGAATGGGTACGAGTGAAATATCTTGTAAGACTTCGGCAAGGAGTGGAATATCTTTGTACTTAGTAGTGCTTTGCTTTGTTGAAAATAAAAGAAGGTATGCATGTGTGACTTCATTCTTTCGCATTAGAGATTGTTCCAACATTTCCTTGATGAGAGGCAAGTGCTGCTTTCCTGATGTCCACATACTCCGGGAACAGATATAAAGAACAAAAGGGCACACTTCCTCTGATGAAGAATTACTGCACTTCAAGATGAACGCCAAAAACTCAGGTCACTGGTTTAATCCATTTCCTACCAAGATACGTGGAACTACAACTGCTCCTTGCATTGGTACTTTCTGAGGAAGAGGAGGCTTTGTTCTTGCTGTACACCAATAAGTAGCCGTTCTTTAAGCTGTGCTTGGTTCCATGGAGATACCTCTGGAAAGAAGACCACAAATTTTGCAGCAGCAATCACCAACTGCTCCTCGCATAGGTACTTTCTGAGGAGAAGGAAGCTATGATCTTGTTGTACACCAATAAGTAGCTGTTCTTTAAGCTGTGCTTGGTTCCATGGAGATACCTTTGGATAGAAGTCCACAAATTTTATCACACCAGTCTCACTAATACATCAGCAGCCATCAAAGTTTCTCAACCCACGTAACACTGGGCATTGAGTGTGTTACCTGGCTTATCAGCATAGGTCACCTTTGATTCAAACCTGTTGTTATCTGCGATAGTTATGTTAATAGTGTATGCAACATATTGGTGACCTCCTGCCATTTTTAGTTTGTGTTGAATGTTAACGAAGCATTGAATGTTAAAATTGCTCTGAAAATGTAACTGTGCCCGGATTTATTAAATCTTTGTATAAAAGTGAATACAATCATAGTACCTTAGAGGAAAAATTGTATAAGTGTACTATCTGGCTCAGCACAAGAACGTAAGGTACAGGAATGTGTAACGTAATCACTTTCGCTGTACTTTCGGATGCCAGGTTCATGTAAAATACATAGTGTTGCCGTATAACTCACCCATGCATAATACCTATCACTGCAGTTACTGAAATGAGCATTTGATCTGGCAGGTACTCATATGTACTCTCATTCACACATTTTGTAGTAAACGGATCAACTACCAGAGCAGATAGTTCAACATCCTTTCCCCTTCATTTTTCTCTTGCATTCTTGTGGTGGCCAGACATTAGTGCTATTTAGTTGTAAGCGTCATGCTGTGGAGGTAATAAATTCAGAATTGCTGTGCAATGTTCGTTACATGAAAATAGAAAACAACAAAACGTAGCTAGTGTATTATTTTTTCAGTGCTTTCTCTAATTACTATAGCGTTCATTACATAAAATGGAAGCCAGAGTTAACGTCATTCCATGTATGGACATGGTCGAGTTAAGAAGCAAACCCTTGTCAGTATGAGGGGACGCAATTTCAAGTTAATATTGCGAATTATAAAATTAGTTATAAATGTACATACCAGGCCCTATTAGTAACTTAATATTGAATAAAAATTGGAGTAATTAAACGAATTTGAACAATTATTTCGTTTCATCTGGTAAATTAGTTGTTATTGCGTCTGAGACCAAGCACTAGGTAAGGGATATTCATTCTTCGGTGGAGTAGCCATGAACATCTAAAGGTATTGCTCAATCTAAAACTGCGAATATGAGTCAAAGCTCAGGTCGAGACACAGCGTGACCCGAAACATAGGCACAAGACGAGGGCAGGACGCAGTGACATCTATCGAGGTACTGCAGCATCATAGCCCATAGAACCTGTCGCAGGAGTCGGCCTAAAATTGGGGCAGAATGGCTTCATTCCGTTTGATATTTGTTTATTTCTAAATAAGTCATAATTTAGTATTGATAAACCTCAGTTATTCTCTGCACTGACTTCTAAGCTTCCCTTTATAATATTTTGTCATGTTATTCAGGCTATATATTCCCATTTCATCTGTTTACTTGAACTGCTTTATGATAAGGTTTTCAATGCCTGCAAGTGAGCTTGAGTCTTTTACTTCCTTCGGTGTAGTCCACATCTGACTACGTGTTATGGTTTTCGCTGGGGAATTTTAGAGAATGCTTTTGTTTTATTTTGTTATAACCTTAATGTTTGTAAATAAAATATTGCAGATTTTGTTCTTGCTTTACTATATTATATCTTAAAACAATTTTCCAACATATTTTACCTCATACCTTTGTTATTTTAAGCATGCTGTTTTTAATTGCTGTGTTACGCAAGTCATGTACTGCTATCTAAAATTTGTTTTCGGAATATTAAGTATTATAGTTTTATCAGCAATCGTAAGTATGAGAGCAATAGCATACTATTTAAAATTCCGATGATAAAAGTAAACACTAACCATCCAGTGATTTTGAGGATGAAATGTTGGCACATTACATATTTAATAGAAGAAGAGCTAAAAGAATAAGAATGCGGAAAGATAATCACACGCACGAACACTCACACGCACTCGCACACGCACACACATATATTTGTGACATGCTGAAAATGAAATAAAATAAACCACATGAGTATTAGGCATCTTGACGTAATAGGTTATGGAATGATAATTTCTAGTGTCCCATGGTGTCAGTGACTTGTTGCAAGCAATGCAATATTTTATGCGACCATATTGCGACATGTTTTACCGAACATAAATGCAATAAACAAAGCATGTTAAATCTATACTGGAAAGTACAGAAAATACTATATGAATAGGTGGGTAGGTATAACATTTCTGAAACATGCCGAAGTAGTGAACATTCGATTTTGTTAGTAGTGGGTGTAATGTTTAATTTGCGTTTCGTTAAAGCATTACCATAGGTAACTAACAAGCTCTAAAGCAAACAATGAATAAAATGAACTTTTTAGGTTATGCTATTTGCATCGATGTCCAAACCGTTAGGTATTACAAATGCTGTTTACTCATGTAATGTACAATACCATAATGGTTTTGTGCTACAATGTGCCTTAATGAATATCGTTTGCTAATTATATTGCAATTTATGCAGTGTGCGCGCGCTGTCTCAATGCAAGTTGAAGTATTACTTATGATTCTTGCCGTACTTACTATAGATGGTGCAAATTGCTGCGGATTGCACACGTAAAGAAATGTTAAAGCCTGCCCATCTTGTATCCTTGATATTTAAATGAAGCCATTTATTTGTTCAATTACGTTGTTCAATCAAGGGCACAATACTGTGGCTGAAATGTGGCGCTTGATTATGAAGTGCCGAGAAGAAATGTAAGATTGCTACAACCTGTTTCCTTAAAAGAAAACCATGATTAGCAATTTAGAAAAATGTCTATGTTTGTCTCTCACGCTTAAATCAATTACGAGAACAGGTTAGGTAACAACGTTGGAATTTAAGTTCGTATTTCAAGGATGTAATAAGGAAAATTTCAAGCAAATCCCACACATTTCAAACCACCTTTTTGTGAAAATTAGGAACAAGGTTTTCTCAAGAATGGCTGTAATACTTTTGAGTAAACTGCTGTGTGTTTGGCATATCTTCGTGACAAATGAAATGTTTATATCTTAAATTATATATAAACATCCTCTGAAGTTCTCATTTTACTAAATGACTTATGTGAGGTGGATAAATTCTTACTATACAAAAACTTAGATAGGTGGGTGTGAGTTTTGCAATACTTCCTGAGAGACACATAGATGATGCTTTGAAACTTCTAAATTTGCAGCATAACGCTATAAAGTACACATAAGAAATTCAAAACAAGGATTGCCTTCCTTTTCTGGATCCAAAAATAATAAATTAACCTTTGGCATTTATAGGAAAACTACTCAAACTAATAATGATGTATAAAATAAAAATGTCAACCCTTCAACACAAGTAGTTTGATTTACAGGCCAACAAACACAGCACTATATAAACATGAATATAATACAGAATATAAACACATTATTAAAACATATTTAATTAGTAATGTTAATAAAGGTTTTATACACAAAAATTAGAAAAATTTAAATATAAAATTTGCCACAAAACAAGACACACAAAATGAACAAATGTTCTTGGTCCCTCTGCAATTGCCTTGAAAAACCTCCACAAACTGCACTATGTCTGTTAACAGAAAGCACAAGGTTCACAAGATGTCGACCAAGAGTAATTGTAGATATCTGTACTCGAACATCACTTCAACACCGTTCATATCGCTGTCGGCATATAAAGGTTTTCTCCACAACGCAGGAACAGGTACGAGTGAAATATCTTGCAATACTTTGGGAAGGAGTGGAATATCTTTTTACTAAGTAGTGCTTATGTTTGTTGAAAATAAAACAAGGTGTGTATGTGTGACTTCATCCTGGCACATTAGATATTGTTCTATCATTTCCTTGATGAGAGGCAAGTAGCTGCCTTCCTGATTTCCAAATACTCCGGGAATGGATGTAAATATCAGAAGGGCAGTCTCCTTCATACGGTGAGGTAACAGACTTCAAGATGAACTCCAGAAATTGTGGTCAGTGGTTTGTTCCATCTCCATTCAAGCTACGAACAATCTCAGCAGCTCCTCAGATAAGTACATTTTAATGAAGAAGATGCTTTGTTCCTGCCGTGCAGCAATATTTAGCTGTGCTTTAAGCTGTTGTTGCTTCTATGGAGATACCTTTGGAGAGATCTCCATAAATTTTGACGCATTTAGCTTACTAACAGAGCAGCATCCAACTAAGCTGCTCATCCCATGTAACACTGAGCATTGAGATATGTACATAAAAAGAAACTTTGTGTCACCTGGCATAAGAGCTTCAAACCTGTTGGTGTTATCTGCATTATGTTAAAAGTGTGTGCTACAGTTTGGAGAGCTTCTGCCATTATTGGTTTGTGTTGAATGTTTCTGAAACATGGAAAGCTAAACTTGTTCTGAAAGTGTAACTGCATTCGGAGTTATCAAGCCTCTGTATAAAAGTGAATAAAATCATAATACCTAAGAGGGAAAATGTGTTTAATTTCTAACGTGTGGATCCTAAGGAAATACGGTAAGTTATATAGCAAGTGTACTGTCTAGCTCAGCTCAAGAAGGTAAGACACAGCAATGTGTTAGGTAACCACTTTGTGTTTCTGATTACCTTTCGGACGCAAGTTTTATGTAAGTGCATAGTGTTGTCATATAACTCGCCCATGCATAATACCTATCACTGCAGTTACTGAAACCAGCATTAGATCTGGCAGCCTGGGTGACTCATATGTACTCTCATTCACTCATTTTGCAGTAAATGGATCAACTACTGTAGCAGATATTTCAATCTCCTTTCGCTTTCATTCTTCTCTTGCGTTCTTGTGGTGGCCAGACAGTACTGCTATTTATTTGTAAGCGTCATGGTGTGGAGGTAATGAATTCAGAATTGCTGTGGAAAGTTCGTTACATCAAAATAGAAAACAACAAAATGTAGGTAGTGTATTATTTTTTCAGTGCTTGCTCTAATTAGTATAGTGTTCGTTACATAAAATGGAGGCCAGAGTCGTCATTCTGTGTATGGACAACGTCGAGTTAAGAAGCAAACCCTTGTCAGTGTGAGGGAACGCAATTTCGTTCATATTGTGAATTAAAAATTATTTATAAATTAATATAAAAGGCGTTATTAGAACTTATTATTGAATTAAAAAATTGGAATATTTAAACTAAGTTGAACGATTATTTCGTTGCATTTGGTAAATTAGTTGTAATTTCGTCTGAAACCAAACACTAGGTAAGTAGTATTCATTCTTCGATGCAGCAGCCATGAACAGCATCTAAAGGAATTGCTCATTTTGAAACTGCGAATATGAGCAAAAGCTCAGATTGAGAGACCCAGAACATAAGCACAGGACGAGGGTAAGACGCAGTGACATCGATCGTGGTTCTGCAGCAGTAATGTATCTGAATATGGTCATTGATGATGATCTGGCATCATAATAGTCTAACTTGTTGCATCTGTGAAATTTGAAAATTCTATACCTTGTATACTATCTGACTGAAATTTATATCGGCTTTTACACAGAATAAGGGTAATCATTCTGCAAAGTTTCAAACTTCTAGCTTTTATGGCTACAGAAATATTAATTTTATATTGTGTAAATTCACTGCGCTGGACAAAATTGAGTCATGAAGCATTTTTAGTTTTTTTCCCCCCTAAATCCCACATTTTTTATAGTTAACAAACATACAAAGGTATTTGTCGTATTAGATTTTTTATTAACCTTTAGCTGTCTAAAAAAGAAAAATTTCCTTATTGCATAATTCATAAATTTGTAAAATTCAGTTTTTCCCATTTTATTTTATTTTTTCTTAAAAATTAAAGCATGTTCTTAAAAAAGTAACATAACCGTTCCATTTAATGGGCTTTTAAATTATTATAATACAAATTGAGCACAAATACATAAAAAATTGCATCGTGTGCCTTCTTTTCCATATGTCAAAATGTTGAACAAAAGTTTACGAGGAGTCAGAGTTTAAAGTTTCAGCATACAAAATTTCAGTATTTCGGACTTTCAGATCTCTTAAAATTCACCAGCTTCATTAGATGGACCCTTGTCCTTCTTGTTCTTCTCTTCTGCAGCAATCTTAGAGGGATATAGCTTATTTCAGGAAGACTTTGAGGAACGTTGACCAGATTTCAAGCTTCTCTGGAGTCGACGTTGGTGCCTCACTTGAGTAATTTTATTTGAAGCTGGACCGAAGTGAAGACTGAGCATCGTTGATTTTTTTTTCTCTAGCCATGGATCCCATAATGAACTGCCACAATGCTCTTGTCACTCCAATATGCAATTTTCACTTTGAAATAAAAATATCCTTTGTACATTTGAAACATATTATTTCATTGAAAGCCTCATAGGAATTTTGAGTTTTCCCTGTAGCACATCTCTTCAACAGTTCCTCATTTGCTAGTCTCTAATATATAGGAAAAGTCTTTTGAATTACTTGGGTTTACAGTGGAGCTTTTACTGTTGAGTTATTATATGGAGGAATCACCTCACCTTTTGCAATGGCTCTGTTGTAGAAACACAAAGAATTTGAACTTCTAGGGCATTTGTTATGTTGTGGAGTACTGTCTGTTGAACTAAATTGATATATAGTTGCATATATTGCTGTTTTTTTATGCCCTACATTAGGACAATTTTCTTTGATAGCTTTCCTATCATAAATAGTTAATTTTATTATTACATCCTCTTTCAAGCTTCCAAAGCTCTGCCAACCCATTGTCTTCCATTGTTTTACCAAATTTCTGATTCCTGTTCCCAAACCCTTAGCTACATGCTAAGTAACACTATATATACCAAACACTATATACTGCCAAATCCTGTAAGTGCTTAAGTCTTAGAGTCTCCATCTGACAAAATTGTTGTGTATCACATTCTGCTTGAGATATCTTTCACAATATAGCTGCAGCTGTCATTTTCCATAGCACTTGAAGAACCACTACACTTATCTTCACAACTTTCAAAATTTGTATACTCTGTGACACATTTCTGAGAGCCATCACTTTTAAAGCCTAATGATTTATGTTTCTGTGCACAAAAACTATAGTATTTGGACATAACCTTAAAGTCAGTAACAAGACCTGTAATTACAGAGGCTGACATAAGTATTCGAATGTAAATATATTTATTACTTATATTATTTTAGAGCTATGCAGAGTAGTCTTACGTAAATAAAACTGGTACAAAATGAACCTGAGTCTTCCATTCAACATATAAACTAAAATAGCAACTGAAGCTAATTTGCACTAGGAGAAATAAAACGGTTACTTTACATCTGACATAAGTATTCGAACAGAGAACAGCTAGTATTTAGTCATCATCCACTTTCTTTGAATTACTGCTGATAATTGTATGGGCATTGTGTCTCTGTGTTGTTTAGTGACTGCAGAGCCAATATTTCTCCACTCTGCCTGAAGAAGTTTTTTCAGATGGTCCTTGCTTCTGATGCTTCCTCACAATACTCCTCGAGTTCCATCCAGGTGTTCTCTACAGAATTAAATCTGGAGATGGGGCGGCCTTTCAAACTGTGAGGAGTGTTATACACGATCCAAAGCCTTACAATTTCAGCAATATGTTTCACATCATTGTCCTACTGGAAGTAATAATCATGCCCTAATCCCAGCTTCTCTGCACTCTTTTTAAGATTGTTTTCAAGAATCTTCTTGCATTCAAATATGTCCATGATCCCATCTATGAACACCAGTTCCGCAAAGCCAGATGAAGCTGTACAGCCCCATACCATCACACTACTGACACCATGTTTCACATGTTCTTAGGTTCCCATTCTGTATTTGGCAGTCTGCACACCTTAAGACGTCCATCACTCTTGTATAAGCAGAATTTGCTCTCGTCCGACCAGGGAACCTTATCCAAGAATTCTGTTGGTTTCACCACATACTGTTTAGGAAATTCTATACGCTTTTTCTTATTCACCTTATTAACATATGATTTCCTCCTAGGAATGCGGGCATTGTACCCAGTAATATTTAAACTACATTCAACTATTCTGGTGTGCACCACAGTGGCAGAATACTGCTCACGGCATCCTCTAATCTCAGATGCATTTACTCTCGGATTCTGCTTCACCACTTTTATTACTTTCTTCCCGTCTCTGTTGGTGAGTTTAGAAGGAGCGCAATTTCTAGGTTTATTTACAACAGTATATGTCTGTTTGAAACGTCGAATTATGCAGAGCACTGTAGTTTTGCTTCTGTTAATGGTTTTGGCAATTTCAGAGAGAGATTTGTTTTGTTTGTACATATTTATCATGATATTCCTCTCTGTCACCCTTATCTCCTTACCTTTACATCCCATATTACCTGTGAGTTCACAGTCGGCTGAGTAACTTTCTGTACACTGACTAGAGACATAGCATAAACACAACTGCTATATGATAGGGGCATGTAGGGTACATCCAACCACCTTTCTCTCTGTTCGATTGGGTACATTCAAATACTTATATCGTTCAATAAGAGTGACAATGGAATAAATACAGTACAGATTGTGTAATAAATATATGCAAAGTGATATTTTAAATATTGTTTTCAAGACAATAGGTTAATGTTTACTTTTTAAACAATTCAATGCTGTAATTTAAATATTACAATATTTATAGTATGTGCAATGTTACATGTTATATTATTTGAATACTGCTCTCGGCCTCTGTACATCTATAATAACTCCTCTAATATATAAAGAAGATAAACCTTGTTTATTTATTTCCAGTGGTTCTCTTGTCTGCCAGTCCATTCATTGCTAAAAAGCCCAGTTATATAAGCTAAAGCTAAAAAGTCTATATTTCAATGCTATTTTCTAGATGCACAATGCACAACACTGTAATGTGCCACATTGGTTGTAGATTACTATAATACTAAAAGAAGCACAAATAACTTATTAAGCTATGTAACAGCAAAAGAAAATTATATTTCACAGCATCAACAGAACCAGGTGTATGTACTTTCTTAGCAGGAAACACAAAATAGGCTGTAAACTGTATTCATTTGTACTACAAAATCCTTATTGAGTAGTCTAGCCAAGAGAGGATATGCGAAACAAAACTTTCCTGTTACAAAAGGGCCCTAAGTTCAAACTTGGCAAAGTATAGGAGCATAGCAACTTGGAAAGTACATGTTTCTGTGGGTGTGGCAGGTGCAAACCATGCGCACGGGCATTTAAAAGGTCACATATTTCAAGGTTTAAATGCCTTAAACACAAAGTGTGATGAGTTTTCACAAAGTTTAAAGGCTATACTAATTTAACATGCAGAAACATAATTTTTCAATTTTTCAAGATTTTTGGTGAAATTTCACAGATGCATCACCTTAAAATAAGTGACAAGGACCTATTATGCTGGTGTGGTATGTACATCATATGGACATTCGACAAAGGACAATCTACTGCAAACTTAAGCAACTGCAGACATATGCAAGCTCATGATCCAGAAAGCAGTTTACAAGTAAGGCTATTACTGCATGTTCGGTGGCAGAAATTTGGACCTAAAGGACCTTAAGCCAGTAGAACGATGCCATGCCAGATCACTGTCTCATGTAATCCACAACCCCTCACATTTTCATCAAATATTGAGCATCTCGCCTCATTTAATCTTGCTCCTGGCTGAATTATTAATGATCATTATCTGGGTAGCTTTTGTTGGCAGAATAAGGAATCATTGGTGAATGTTATTTAACCCTACTAGTAAATTTCCTGCCTGACTTACTGCTGAAGAACTTCCTTTTAATGTATTGTATTGAGCCAAAAATTAAAAAAATTTCACCGAAAATACAGGCCTCTAAATCTGCTTAAAAAAACATTTTTAGACTGCGTCTGTCTGTGAACAACTAAAAAGGTCGGTTCAAAGCTAAATTTTGTATTATGGAGTAGTTCGACATTTCGGACGTGACATTGAGCATTAAAAAAAGGAAGATTAAAGAAAGATTTTCGAAAATTTTATTTTCTTCATAAGTACGAAGGCTGTTCAATAAATAATGATCACAATTCTTTTTTGACAACGTACCTTTACTCATCCTCATAATTTTGATGATCCTTCTCAAAACAGTCTGCCCTAAATGCGATGCACTTGTCCCAGCGTTTTTGCCAGTCTTCAAAGAAATTGGTATTTTGAAAAAAGTTGAACGATTTTTTCGTTTCCTTTGGTAAATTAGTTACAATTCCTGTCTCTAGGTAGTGGCTTCAATTGTGGAAGACATGGACAAGATATAAAGTAGTTGCCCATTCTGAAACTGCGAATATGAGCAAAATCTCAGATTGAGATACAGCGTGACCCGAAATACAGGTATAGGAGGAGAGCAGGACGCAGTTACATCTGTCGGTGTAGCTGCAGATGCAGCATCCCATCCCATAGAACCTCTCGCAAAAGTCGCCTCAACAGGGGGAAGAATCACTTCATTCCATTTGAAATTTGGTTCGCACTTTGTTAATAATCAGGGCCTAGATATTGATGAAATATCATCTTTTCTGTGAGTAGTAACAGACGATACTTACTGGATGTTAAATACATTCTGAAACAGATACTATTAGCTTTCAATGAATCAAATTTTGCATGTTTGACGGAAACCATAACCCGCATTGAAGAAAGTTGGCATGTCAATGGGCAAGTCTATTTAGTTAGCGAGGACTGCGGAAGAGAGCATACAAAATATAAAAAATGAGATTGGGGACCAAATTAGGCAAAAACTGAAATTTGTGTAGGACAAAAAGTAAAGGATACCAAACAGTTGGCCAGGTTACCGACATCTTGTCAGGGAAAACTCGAGAGCTAATTTTTTGCACAGAATTTAACAGGCAGTGACATAGTGGTTTTAAAATATGTATAACATCTGTGGAAGTGTAGAGAATTTTCTCAAAGTGTAGGGCAGTTTTAGCTGATGACCGTCGTCTTTTTACTTTTTTAACTTGAAAATGACAATGGTGGTGTATTGCAAAGCTAAGTAAGGTTTATGCTAATGGGTGAAGTAACTTATTTTTTCATATTTTGTAAACTTGAAAATGAACTGATGAATTTTGAATTTAATTATTTGCTGGCAATCTATCCATTTAGTTTAGAAAACAGAATCTTTGTCTAGTGAAAATAAAAAATGACCAAACAGGGCTCCATAGATTAAAGAATATATTATGAATAAACAGCAACACCTCTTTCACCTTTTCCTGCTGAACCATTAGGATTTTTTTTTTTTAAATCAGGACACTGAAATATTTCCTTCAATTTTTAAAACATAGTATAGATACGTGTATGACAATTTCGCTATAGTTCCTGAGAAGACCAAGATGACCCTTTAAAATTTCTAAATTTGCAGGGTAAAGCTATAAAGTACACATCAGAAACTGAAAGCATTTATTGTTATCCTTTCTGGATCCAAAGATCATAAAAATGAGAATATATTAAGCTTTGGGGTCTATAGGGAATTAACCCGCACAAATAATTATATAAGAATAACAGCTTCAACCCTTTATGATACAAATTCTGTTTTTATTTGTTTGATTTTCTGGTAAATAAACACATGTACCGCTAAATAAGGAGCAATTTAATATGACATATAAAAATATTAACACTGCTTTAATTGGCGACTTTAATAAAGATTTTACACACAAAATTTATCAAAATTTATATATAAAATGCAACAAAACTAGCCTGACAAAATAAATAAATGTTTTTTGCCTCTCTGCAACTGCGTTGATAAGCCGCCATAAACTGTGCTACGTGTGAACAGAATGCACATGGTTCGCAGGATGTCGACCAACAGTAATTACAGATATTAGTACTCAAAAATCACTTCAACACCGTCCAGATCGTTGTCTGCAATAAAAAGCTTTTCTCCACAATGTAGGAATGGGTACGAGTGAAATATCTTGGAAGAGTTCGGCAAGGAGTGGAATATCTTTATACGTAGTAGTGCTTTGCTTTGTTGAAAATAAAAGAAGGTGTTTATGTGTGATTTGATCCACTCCCAATAGAGATTTTTCCAACATTTCCTTAATGGGAGGCAAGTAGCTGCCTTTCTGATGTCCAGATACTCCGGGAACATATATGAAGAACAAAAGGACACACATCCTCAGATGGAGAGTTAATACACTTCAAGATGAACTCCAGAAGCTCAGGTCAGTGGTTTGTTCCGTCTCCTACCAAGCTGGAACTCCAACTGCTCCCTGCTCTAATACTTT
Source organism: Mantis religiosa (assembly GCA_030765055.1). NCBI lineage: Eukaryota > Metazoa > Arthropoda > Insecta > Mantodea > Mantidae > Mantis > Mantis religiosa. The sequence goes on along the minus strand of CM060951.1, from coordinate 204,474,620 downwards.
CTGAGGAACAGGAGGTGCTGTTCTTGCTGTACACCAATAAGTAGCTGTTCTTTAAGCTGTGGTGGGTTCTATGGAGATGCCTTTGTATAGAAGACCACAAGTTTTGCTGCAGCAATCAGCAACTGCTCTTCGTATAGGTACTTTCTGAGAGAAAGGAAGCTATGATGTTGTTGTACACCAACAAGTAGCTGTTCTTCAAGCTGTGGTTGGTTCGATGGAGATGCCTTTGGATAGAAGTCCACAAATTTTGCTGCACCAATCACCAACTGCTCCTTTCATAGGTACTTTCTGAAGAAAAGGAAGCTATGATCTTGCTGTACACCAATAAGTAGCTGTTCTTTAAGCTGGGGTTCGTTGTATGCAGATACCTTTGGATAGAAGTCCTCAAATTTTGCTGCTCTCACAAATAAAACAGCAGCCATCTAAGTTGCTCAACCCACGTAACAATGAGCATTGAGTGTGTGACCTGGCATATCAGCATAGGCCTCCTTTGATTCAAACCTGTTGTTGTTATCTGCCTTTGCTATGTTATAATCTGTGCAACAGTTTGGTGACCTTCTGCCAGTTTTGGTTTGGATTGAATGTTAATGAAACATGGAAGGCTAAACTTGTTCTGAAAATGTAACTGCATATATATTTTTAAGCCTTTGTATAAAAGTTAATAACATAATATTACCTTAGGGGAAAAAACTGGCTCAGCACAAGCAGGAATGTGTAGCGTAATCACTTTCTCTGGGCTTCCGGATGCAAGTTTTATGTAAAATACATAGTGATGTCATGCAACTTGCCCATGCATAATACCTATCGCAGCACTTACTGAAACGAGCATTTGATCTGGCAGCTCGGGTGACTCATATGTACTCTCATTCACACATTTTGCAGTAAACGGATCAACTACCGGAGCTGAGAGTTCAACCTCCTTTCCCCTACATTCTTCTCTTGCATTCTTTTGGTGGCCAGACAGTAGTGCTATTTAGTTGTAAGCGTCATGGTGTGGAGGTAATGAATTCAGAATTGCCGTGCAAAGTTCGTTACATAAAAATAGGAAACAACAAAGTGTAGCTGATGTATTATATTTTCAGTGCTTACTCTAATTAGTATAGTGTGAGTTACATAAAATGGAAGCCAGAGTTAACGTCATTCTGTGTATGGACATCGTCGAGTCAAGAAGCAAACCTTGTCAGTGTGAGGGAACGCAATTTCAAGTTAATATTGCGAATTATAAAATTCAGGGTCCTGTTGGTGACTTAATATTGAAATGAAAATTGGAATATTTAAATAATGTTGAACGATTATTTCGTTGCATTTGGTAAATTAGTTGTAATTTCGTCGGAGATCATACACTAAGCAAGTGGTATTCGTTCTTAGATGCAGCAGCCATTAACAACATCTAAAGGAATTTGCTCATTCCGAAACTCCGAATTTGAGCGAAAGCAGAGATTGAGACACAGCGTCACCCAAAACATAGGCACACGACAACTGCTGGACGCAGTGACATTTGTCGTGGTACTGCAGCATCCAAGTCCAGAGAACCTGACGCAAGAGTCGCCTACACATGGCGGCAGAATGGCTTCATTCCGTTTGAAATTTGCTTCTTTGTTAATAAGTCATTTAGTAGTATCGATAAACTTTAGCTATTCTCTGAGATGGCTTCTAAATTTCCGTTGTAATATTTTCATTTTATTCAGGCTATATATTCATAAATCATCTCCTTATTTGAACTTCTTATGATAAGGTTTTTCAATACCTCAAGTAAGCGTGAGTTCTTTAGTTTTTTCGGTATATCCCAAACTTGACTACATTTTTTTGTTTTCGTTTGATAATTTTAGAGACCGTTTTGTGTTTTATTTTGCTAAATTTTTAATGTTTTTAAATAAAGTATTAAATGTTTTGTCCTTAAATTACTATTATTTTATTTCTTGAATCAATTATCGACCATATTAATTGTTTATACCTCATAACTTCTAAATTCTAAGCATGCTGTATTTCATTGCTGTTTTATGTAATTCATGTACTGTTACCTAAAATTTGTTTTCGGAATATAAGGTATTATAATTTGATAAGGAATCGTAAGTATGAGAGCAATAACATATTACTAAAATTCTGATTATAAAATAAATACCAACCATCCATTGTTTTGTCGATTTTTAAGGTAAAAGTGATTAAAGGCGGCCTGTGAAGTTTTGCACCTGAAATAGTCTTCTGTTATTATTTTTACTGTTCTTTGTATGTCTCGATACGGAATGCTGGACAATAGATTACAGAAAGAGAACTTAAAAAGCGCTGAATTCTGAAGCCGGACAAGAGGAGCTGCCAAATCAAGAAGGTGAATAATAAAAGTGCAGCAATAAGCGATTATAATTTTAGAAAAAATGAGTATGTGTGTCTCTCACTTAAATTACGAGAATTGGTCAGATACTAAAGTTGTTATTTAGGATCGTCTTTCAAGGATTTAACACGAAAAATGTTAAAGCAAATCCCACACATTCCAAACCAACTTTCCGAGAACATTAGAAAATGGATTTTCTCAAGGATGGCTCTAATAATTTTGATGAAACTGCTGTATGTTTAAACTGTTTTCATGAAAAATAAATGTATATCTTATATTATATTACACAGCCTCTAAAGTACTTTTCCTTGAATGACTTATGCGAGGTGGATTAATTCTTTTTCTACAAAAACCTAGATTTATGAAAAGCACACCAGCTTTTTTAGCATTTTCCTTGCTTTTAGACGTTTTCGAGAAATTCCTGGTTGATTGAATATCTGAATATCTATATTTTTCTGAAATGCATAATTTTATTTTCCCCTCCCAATCATGCAAAGAGAGGGTGATATCAAAACAGTCTCGTATTATATATCTTTTTTAATGAACAGTCAAACTACTGTTCTCTCTTTGTATACCTTTTGGGTATGAATGACTGTGTTTAGAGGCCTCTTAAGTGGCTTCAGCTGTTATGCCTTAGTTTAGAAGTTCGTATTTTATTCATTGTATGCTTAATACGGAACTTCGGTTTTGTTTTCCTTCCAAACCAAGCCATGCTAAAGTTTCCTACATACCCAGACATGGAAAGTTAGAGTCAGACTGAAAAATTCAATGCCATAACTGCAATTTGAACCACGGATCTTCTGGTTGCCGTCCAGCCGCTCAAACCCTTGAGCTACTATGACCAACGTGCCGACGTGACATTAAATTCTCCAACTGACTCGTTTTTCCCGGTAAACCACTTAGGAGTTCTCATATACACATGAGGCAACTACCTTAATGGCAACTTACTATGTTGTAAGTACTTTAAGGCCCGGTCTTTATAGTTAACCACTATAAGGTCAATTAATGGAAGTTGTTCTTTCACACTGCCCGTGTGTAGGCTAAAGTATGGAAAGAGACTGAAAAATCCAATGCCATAGCCGGGATTTGAACCACGGATTGCCGTCCAGCCACTCTAACCCTTGAGCTACTATGACCAACGTGCCGATATGACATTCAATTCTCCAACTGACTCACGTTTTTTCCGGTAAACCACTTAGGAGTTCTCATAAACAGATGAGACAACTACCTTAATGGTGACTTACAACGTGTAAGTTCTTTAAGTCCCGGGCTTTATAATTAACCACTATTAGGTCAATTAATGGAAATTAATTGTTCTTTCACACTAGCCCTGTGTAGGCTGAATTATGGAATTATAGAGTCAGACTGGAAAATGTCGGCACGTTGGCCTTAGTAGCTCAAGGGTTAGAGCGGCTGGAAGAAAACCAGAAGATCCGTGGTTAAAATCCCGGCTATGGCATTGAATATTTCAGTCTGACTCTACCTTTCCATACTTTAGCCTCCAAACGGATCTTTAGTTCCATACCAAGACATCCCATTGCCTTCCGGGGGTTTAAACGCACGATTCATGGAACTTGGGTTCAAAATGTCATTTTCCATTGAAGTTGATCGACACAAGCGTCTGCATTTAATATTGTAAAGTAGATAGAAAGCTGAGCACTTCTGAGAATAGCTTTGAAAGGCTGAGTGTAAATCCATTTGAGTGAATAAATCAATGTTTGTACAAAGGATAAGATTTTAATCCACCAAGTTTTCCTGACGACCAACGAGTTTCTTTTTAATTTACTTTCTTCTCAAACTTTGCCGCATTCTCAATATACTTTCGGCCCCAGGGAGACTTTCTCTACTTTGATGTTTCGTCTTCAGTTACTGAAATGACGGAACCAATTTTTAGTTACACATTCAGGAACTTCGTATTTCGTCGCGAGGTTTAAGGACTATAACAACTTCTATTCATGCCATGATGACGTAATTATTTCTGAAACTTTTAAAGCCCTTTTAAATACTTTATCATGCAGCGACAGTTGCTGAAATTTCACTGGTTCGCCGGGTTAATGTTCGTCAAACGATGGTCTTAGTTGCGTAATTAACTTCCGGTACCGACAAACTACTTTACAATTTGTCAAATAATTCCAGATGAATCAACTTTGCGTAAAAGTTGACTACAAAAATGTTTTGAAGACACGTTAAACCGAATACGTGAATGTGTGAATGGGAAAAAAATATGTATCAATTGATGAGTGAACCGACTCAGTGGGGCGTTACGTAGCCCATGTAGTGATAGATACGCTAGAAGCAACTAGTGTCAGACAAATGTTTCTTCTGACCTCAGAGGTAATGGAACTTAACCACTGTTAGATACGCCAACTGTTCGCTAAATCCATGTGTTTATTGTGGCCTAGTGGAATACAACATGACAACGTGCTACTCTTCTTAACAGGCGCGGTACCTTACACGGTAAAGGCGGAAAAATCGATCTCATTTTTTTACAGCAAGATGGTACGTGTTAACGTGCTAGGCCGATACCTTTAATCGAATTGCGGAAAAAGTTGGATCAACATTTCCAGCAGTAGATACACTAGTTTCCACTGTAAAGAAATTACTTTGAAAGCATAAAACCCAAACTTTGTTTTTCAAAGCAAAGCCCCAATAATCCTTTGCCCCGGCACCAATTTTAAGAAGCTGGGGTACATGGCTAACTGCACGTATATACCACGGTGACAATTTCCATATAGGGAAGCAGTCAGACTGAAAAATGTCGCCACGTTGGCCTTAGTAGCTCAAGGGTTAGTGCGCCTGGACGGCAACCAGAAGATCCGTGGTTCAAATCCGGGCTATGTCATTAAAGTTTTCAGTTTGACTCTATCTAGCTTTCACCGAGTAGATACTAAGGCAACCGAGATCACGCAGGATCTGTTTTTTGATGCACAAATCCAAGGTAAATTAGTTTTCAGTACATCCAAATGAGCATTTTTGACGGAAGCATAACTCGCCTTGAAGACAGTGGCATGGGATTGGATAAGTCGTTTGAGTTAGTAAGGATTCCGGAAGAACGCATACAAAATACAAAAGCTGAGATCGGGAACAAAATTAGACAAACTAAAATTTGTGTGGACAAAAATAAAGGATACCACACAGTCTGTCAGTTTGCCTGCATCTTGCTAGGATATGCACCTATGCCCTCTGTGGAAGTGGAGAGAAATTTCTCAAAGTAATAAATAGGTTTAGCTGACAACCGCCGTTCCTTTACTTTTGAAAACTTTAAGATGAACACATTGACTCTGCTATGTTGATTAAGGTGTGTTTTGGCTAATGCATACAGAAGCTTCTTTTTCATATTCTATAAACTTAAAAATGACCTGATGAATTTTAAATTTATTTAATATTTGGTACCAATAATTTCATAATGCATATTTTCACATATATTTTCAGAAAAATAACCTTTGTTTAATTAAAAATAAAGGAAGACCAAACAGTAGGCAATGCTGAATAGGGCAAAGAATATATTAAGAAAAACTAACAACACTTTAACCTATTCTTGCATATCTTTTATGAATTCTTTTGAAATACAAGTTACTAAAATATTTCCTTTAATTTTTAAAGCATAGTATAAATATGTATGTGTCAGTTTTGCAATAGTATTTGAGAGACACACAGATGAAGTTTTCAAACATCTAAATATGCAGGATAACAAAATAAAGTACACATAAGAAATTGAAGACATTGATTGCCACCCCTTTCTGGACCCAAAGATCATAAAATTAAGAAGAAATTAACCTTTGGCATTGATAGGAAATCTTCTGAAACTAATAATTACATAAAAATAAAATTTAAAACCTATTTACACAAATTTCCTCTTTTAGTTGTTTGATTTACAGGCTAGTAAACATTGTGTTAAGTAAGGAGGAACTGAATACAGTACATAAACAAATTATTAAAACTGCGAAAATTAACGATTTTAATAAATATGATATACACAAAATTTAGAAAAATATAAATGTAAAAAAGGTGCCAAAAACAACAACAACAACAACAAGCTACGGAAGATTAAGAAATATTCCTCGCCTCTCTGCAACTGCCTTGATAAGCCTCCACAAACTGTGCGACGTGTGAACAGAATACACATGGTTCGTAAGATGTCGACCGGCAGTAATTGCAGATATAAGTACTCAAACATCACTTCAACACCGTCCAGATCGTTGTGTGCAATTAAAAGGTTTTCTCCACAATGCAGGAATGGGTACGAGTGAAATATCTTGTAAGACTTCGGCAAGGAGTGGAATATCTTTGTACTTAGTAGTGCTTTGCTTTGTTGAAAATAAAAGAAGGTATGCATGTGTGACTTCATTCTTTCGCATTAAAGATTGTTCCAACATTTCCTTGATGAGAGGCAAGTGCTGCCTTCCTGATGTCCACATACTCCGGGAACAGATATAAAGAACAAAAGGGCACACTTCCTCTGATGAAGAATTACTGCACTTCAAGATGAACGCCAAAAACTCAGGTCACTGGTTTAATCCATTTCCTACCAAGATACGTGGAACTACAACTGCTCCTTGCATTGGTACTTTCTGAGGAAGAGGAGGCTTTGTTCTTGCTGTACACCAACAAGTGGCTGTTCTTTAAGCTGTGCTTGGTTCCATGGAGATACCTCTGGAAAGAAGACCACAAATTTTGCAGCAGCAATCACCAACTGCTCCTCGCATAGGTACTTTCTGAGGAGAAGGAAGCTATGATCTTGTTGTACACCAATAAGTAGCTGTTCTTTAAGCTGTGCTTGGTTCCATGGAGATACCTTTGGATAGAAGTCCACAAATTTTATCACACCAGTCTCACTAATACATCAGCAGCCATCTAAGTTGCTCAACCCACGTAACACTGGGCATTGAGTGTGTTACCTGGCTTATCAGCATAGGTCACCTTTGATTCAAACCTGTTGTTATCTGCGATAGTTATGTTAATAGTGTATGCAACATATTGGTGACCTCCTGCCATTTTTAGTTTGTGTTGAATGTTAACGAAGCATTGAATGTTAAAATTGCTCTGAAAATGTAACTGTGTCCGGATTTATTAAATCTTTGTATAAAAGTGAATACAATCATAGTACCTTAGAGGAAAAATTGTATAAGTGTACTATCTGGCTCAGCACAAGAACGTAAGGTAGAGGAATGTGTAACGTAATCACTTTCGCTGTACTTCCGGATGCCAGGTTCATGTAAAATACATAGTGTTGCCGTATAACTCACCCATGCATAATACCTATCACTGCAGTTACTGAAATGAGCATTTGATCTGGCAGGTACTCATATGTACTCTCATTCACACATTTTGTGGTAAACGGATCAACTACCAGAGCAGATAGTTCAACATCCTTTCCCCTTCATTTTTCTCTTGCATTCTTGTGGTGTCCAGACATTAGTGCTATTTAGTTGTAAGCGTCATGCTGTGGAGGTAATAAATTCAGAATTGCTGTGCAATGTTCGTTACATGAAAATAGAAAACAACAAAACGTAGCTAGTGTATTACTTTTTCAGTGCTTTCTCTAATTACTATAGCGTTTATTACATAAAATGGAAGCCAGAGTTAACGTCATTCCATGTATGGACATGGTCGAGTTAAGAAGCAAACCCTTGTCAGTATGAGGGGACGCAATTTCAAGTTAATATTGCGAATTATAAAATTAGTTATAAATGTACATACCAGGCCCTATTAGTAACTTAATATTGAATAAAAATTGGAGTAATTAAACGAATTTGAACAATTATTTCGTTTCATCTGGTAAATTAGTTGTTATTGCGTCTGAGACCAAGCACTAGGTAAGGGATATTCATTCTTCGGTGGAGTAGCCATGAACATCTAAAGGTATTGCTCAATCTAAAACTGCGAATATGAGTCAAAGCTCAGGTCGAGACACAGCGTGACCCGAAACATAGGCACAAGACGAGGGCAGGACGCAGTGGCATCTATCGAGGTACTGCAGCATCATAGCCCATAGAACCTGTCGCAGGAGTCGGCCTAAAATTGGGGCAGAATGGCTTCATTCCGTTTGATATTTGTTTATTTCTAAATAAGTCATAATTTAGTATTGATAAACCTCAGTTATTCTCTGCACTGACTTCTAAGCTTCCCTTTATAATATTTTGTCATGTTATTCAAGCTATATATTCCCATTTCATCTGTTTACTTGAACTGCTTTATGATAAGGTTTTCAATGCCTGCAAGTGAGCTTGAGTCTTTTACTTCCTTCGGTATAGTCCACATCTGACTACGTGTTATGGTTTTCGCTGGGGAATTTTAGAGAATGCTTTTGTTTTATTTTGTTATAACCTTAATGTTTGTAAAAAAAATATTGCAGGTTTTGTTCTTGCTTTACTATATTATATCTTAAAACAATTTTCCAACATATTTTACCTCATACCTTTGTTATTTTAAGCATGCTGTTTTTAATTGCTGCGTTACGCAAGTCATGTACTGCTATCTAAAATTTGTTTTCGGAATATTAAGTATTATAGTTTTATCAGCAATCGTAAGTATGAGAGCAATAGCATACTAGTTAAAATTCCGATGATAAAAGTAAACACTAACCATCCAGTGATTCTGAGGATGAAATGTTGGCACATTACATATTTAATAGAAGAAGAGCTAAAAGAATAAGAATGCGGAAAGATAATCACACGCACGAACACTCACACGCACTCGCACACGCACACACATATATTTGTGACATGCTGAAAATGAAATAAAATAAACCACATGAGTATTAGGCATCTTGACGTAATAGGTTATGGAATGATAATTTCTAGTGTCCCATGGTGTCAGTGACTTGTTGCAAGCAATGCAATATTTTATGCGACCATATTGCGACATGTTTTACCGAACATAAATGCAATAAACAAAGCATGTTAAATCTATACTGGAAAGTACAGAAAATACTATATGAATAGGTGGGTAGGTATAACATTTCTGAAACATGCTGAAGTAGTGAACATTCGATTTTGTTAGTAGTGGGTGTAATGTTTAATTTGCGTTTCGTTAAAGCATTACCATAGGTAACTAACAAGCTCTAAAGCTAACAATGAATAAAATGAACTTTTTAGGTTATGCTATTTGCATCGATGTCCAAACCGTTAGGTATTACAAATGCTGTTTACTCATGTAATGTACAATACCATAATGGTTTTGTGCTACAATGTGCCTTAATGAATATCGTTTGCTAATTATATTGCAATTTATGCAGTGTGCGCGCGCTGTCTCAATGCAAGTTGAAGTATTACTTATGATTCTTGCCGTACTTACTATAGATGGTGCAAATTGCTGCGGATTGCACACGTAAAGAAATGTTAAAGCCTGCCCATCTTGTATCCTGTGGTATTTAAATGAAGCCATTTATTTGTTCAATTACGTTGTTCAATCAAGGGCACAATACTGTGGCTGAAATGTGGCGCTTGATTATGAAGTGCCGAGAAGAAATGTAAGATTGCTACAACCTGTTTCCTTAAAAGAAAACCATGATTAGCAATTTAGAAAAATGTCTATGTTTGTCTCTCACGCTTAAATCAATTACGAGAACTGGTTAGGTAACAACGTTGGAATTTAAGTTCGTATTTCAAGGATGTAATAAGGAAAATTTTAAGCAAATCCCACACATTTCAAACCAGCTTTTTGTAAAAATTAGGAACAAGGTTTTCTCAAGAATGGCTGTAATACTTTTGAGTAAACTGCTGTGTGTTTGGCATATCTTCGTGACAAATGAAATGTTTATATCTTAAATTATATATAAACATCCTCTGAAGTTCTCATTTTACTAAATGACTTATGTGAGGTGGATAAATTCTTACTATACAAAAACTTAGATAGGTGGGTGTGAGTTTTGCAATACTTCCTGAGAGACACATAGATGATGCTTTGAAACTTCTAAATTTGCAGCATAACGCTATAAAGTACACATAAGAAATTCAAAACAAGGATTGCCTTCCTTTTCTGGATCCAAAAATAATAAATTAACCTTTGGCATTTATAGGAAATCTACTCAAACTAATAATGATGTATAAAATAAAAATGTCAACCCTTCAACACAAGTAGTTTGATTTACAGGCCAACAAACACAGCACTATATAAACATGAATATAATACAGAAAATAAACACATTATTAAAACATATTTAATTAGTAATGTTAATAAAGGTTTTATACACAAAAATTAGAAAAATTTAAATATAAAATTTGCCACAAAACAAGACACACAAAATGAACAAATGTTCTTGGTCCCTCTGCAATTGCCTTGAAAAACCTCCACAAACTGCACTATGTCTGTTAACAGAAAGCACAAGGTTCACAAGATGTCGACCAAGAGTAATTGTAGATATCTGTACTCGAACATCACTTCAACACCGTTCATATCGCTGTCGGCATATACAGGTTTTCTCCACAACGCAGGAACAGGTACGAGTGAAATATCTTGCAATACTTTGTGAAGGAGTGGAATATCTTTTTACTAAGTAGTGCTTCTGTTTGTTGAAAATAAAACAAGGTCTGTATGTGTGACTTCTCCATTCAAGCTACGAACAATCTCAGCAGCTCCTCAGATAAGTACATTTTAATGAAGAAGATGCTTTGTTCCTGCCGTGCAGCAATATTTAGCTGTGCTTTAAGCTGTTGTTGCTTCTATGGAGATACCTTTGGAGAGATCTCCATAAATTTTGACGCATTTAGCTTACTAACAGAGCAGCATCCAACTAAGCTGCTCATCCCATGTAACACTGAGCATTGAGATATGTACATAAAAAGAAACTTTGTGTCACCTGGCATAAGAGCTTCAAACCTGTTGGTGTTATCTGCATTATGTTAAAAGTGTGTGCTACAGTTTGGAGAGCTTCTGCCATTATTGGTTTGTGTTGAATGTTACTGAAACATGGAAAGCTAAACTTGTTCTGAAAGTGTAACTGCATTCGGAGTTATCAAGCCTCTGTATAAAAGTGAATAAAATCATAATACCTAAGAGGGAAAATGTGTTTAATTTCTAACGTGTGGATCCTAAGGAAATACGGTAAGTTATATAGCAAGTGTACTGTCTAGCTCAGCTCAAGAAGGTAAGACACAGCAATGTGTTAGGTAACCACTTTGTGTTTCTGATTACCTTTCGGACGCAAGTTTTATGTAAGTGCATAGTGTTGTCATATAACTCGCCCAATCATAATACCTATCACTGCAGTTACTGAAACCAGCATTAGATCTGGCAGCCTGGGTGACTCATATGTACTCTCATTCACTCATTTTGCAGTAAATGGATCAACTACTGTAGCAGATATTTCAATCTCCTTTCGCTTTCATTCTTCTCTTGCGTTCTTGTGGTGGCCAGACAGTACTGCTATTTATTTGTAAGCGTCATGGTGTGGAGGTAGTGAATTCAGAATTGCTGTGGAAAGTTCGTTACATCAAAATAGAAAACAACAAAATGTAGGTAGTGTATTATTTTTTCAGTGCTTGCTCTAATTAGTATAGTGTTCGTTACATAAAATGGAGGCCAGAGTCGTCATTCTGTGTATGGACAACGTCGAGTTAAGAAGCAAACCCTTGTCAGTGTGAGGGAACGCAATTTCGTTCATATTGTGAATTAAAAATTATTTATAAATTAATATAAAAGGCGTTATTAGAACTTATTATTGAATTAAAAAATTGGAATATTTAAACTAAGTTGAACGATTATTTCGTTGCATTTGGTAAATTAGTTGTAATTTCGTCTGAAACCAAACACTAGGTAAGTACACTCCTGGAAATTGAAATAAGAACACCGTGAATTCATTGTCCCAGGAAGGGGAAACTTTATTGACACATTCCTGAGGTCAGATACATCACATGATCACACTGACAGAACCATAGGCACATAGGCACAGGCAACAGAGCATGAACAATGTCGGCTCTAGTACCGTGTATATCCACCTTTCGCAGCAATGCAGGCTGCTATATTTTCATGGAGACAATCGCAGAGATGCTGGATGTAGTCCTGTGGAAAGGCTTGCCATGCCATTTCCACCTGGCGCCTCAGTTGGACCAGCATTCGTGCTGGACGTGCAGACCGCGTGAGACGACGTTTCAATCAGTCCCAAATATGCTCAATGGGGGACAGATCCAGAGATCTTGCTGGCCAGGGTAGTTGACATACACCTTCTAGAGCACGTTGGGTGGCACAGGATACATGCGGACGTGCATTGTCCTGTTGGAACAGCAGGTTCCCTTGCCGGTCTAGGAATGGTAGAACGATGGGTTCAATGACGGTTTGGATGTACCGTGCACTATTCAGTGTCCCCTCGACGATCACCAGAGATGTACGGCCAGTGTAGGACATTGCTCCCCACACCATGATGCCGGGTGTTGGCCCTGTGTCCCTCGGTCGTATGTAGTCCTGATTGTGGCGCTCACCTGCACGGCGCCAAACACACATACGACCATCATTGGCACCAAGGCAGAAGCGACTCTCATCGCTGAAGACGACACGTCTCCATTCGTCCCTCCATTCACGCCTGTCGCGACACCACTGAAGGCCGGCTACACGATGTTGGAGCGTGAGCGGAAGACGGCCTAACGGTGCGCGGGACCGTAGCCCAGCTTCATGGAGACGGTTGCGAATGGTCCTCGCCGATACCCCAGGAGCAACAGTGTCCCTCATTTGCTGGGAAGTGGCGGTGCGGTCCCCTACGGCACTACGTAGCATCCGACGTTCTTGGCATGCATCCGTGCGTCACTGCGGTCCGGTTCCAGGTCGACGGGCACGTGCAGCTTCCGCCGACCACTGGCGACAACATCGATGTACTGTGGAGATCTCACGCCCCACGTGTTGAGCAATTCAGCGGTACGTCCACCCGGCCTCCCGCATGCCAACTATAAGCCCTCGCTGAAAGTCCGTCAACTGCACATATGGTTCACGTCTACGCTGTCGCGGCATGCTACCAGTGATAAAGACTGCGAAGGAGCTCCGTATGCCACGGCAAACTGGCTGACACTGACGGCGGTGGTGCCCAAACGCTGCGCAGCTAACGCCATTCGACGGCCAACACCGCGGTTCCTGGTGTGTCTGCTGAGCCGTGCGTGTGATCATTGCTTGAACAGCCCTCTCGCAGTGTCCGGAGCAAGTATGGTGGGTCTGACACACCGGCGTCAATGTGTTCTTATTTCCATTTCCAGGAGTGTAGTATTCATTCTTCGATGCAGCAGCCATGAACAGCATCTAAAGGAATTGCTCATTTTGAAACTGCGAATATGAGCAAAAGCTCAGATTGAGAGACCCAGAACATAAGCACAGGACGAGGGTAAGACGCAGTGACATCGATCGTGGTTCTGCAGCAGTAATGTATCTGAATATGGTCATTGATGATGATCTGGCATCATAATAGTCTAACTTGTTGCATCTGTGAAATTTGAAAATTCTATACCTTGTATACTATCTGACTGAAATTTATATCGGCTTTTACACAGAATAAGGGTAATCATTCTGCAAAGTTTCAAACTTCTAGCTTTTATGGCTACAGAAATATTAATTTTATATTGTGTAAATTCACTGCGCTGGACAAAATTGAGTCATGAAGCATTTTTAGTTTTTTTCCCCCCTAAATCCCACATTGTTTATAGTTAACAAACATACAAAGGTATTTGTCGTATTAGATTTTTTATTAACCTTTAGCTGTCTAAAAAAGAAAAATTTCCTTATTGCATAATTCATAAATTTGTAAAATTCAGTTTTTCCCATTTTATTTTATTTTTTCTTAAAAATTAAAGCATGTTCTTAAAAAAGTAACATAACCGTTCCATTTAATGGGCTTTTAAATTATTATAATACAAATTGAGCACAAATACATAAAAAATTGCATCGTGTGCCTTCTTTTCCATATGTCAAAATGTTGAACAAAAGTTTACGAGGAGTCAGAGTTTAAAGTTTCAGCATACAAAATTTCAGTATTTCGGACTTTCAGATCTCTTAAAATTCACCAGCTTCATTAGATGGACCCTTGTCCTTCTTGTTCTTCTCTTCTGCAGCAATCTTAGAGGGATATAGCTTATTTCAGGAAGACTTTGAGGAACGTTGACCAGATTTCAAGCTTCTCTGGAGTCGACGTTGGTGCCTCACTTGAGTAATTTTATTTGAAGCTGGACTGAAGTGAAGACTGAGCATCGTTGATTTTTTTTTCTCTAGCCATGGATCCCATAATGAACTGCCACAATGCTCTTGTCACTCCAATATGCAATTTTCACTTTGAAATAAAAATATCCTTTGTACATTTGAAACATATTATTTCATTGAAAGCCTCATAGGAATTTTGAGTTTTCCCTGTAGCACATCTCTTCAACAGTTCCTCATTTGCTAGTCTCTAATATATAGGAAAAGTCTTTTGAATTACTTGGGTTTACAGTGGAGTTTTTACTGTTGAGTTATTATATGGAGGAATCACCTCACCTTTTGCAATGGCTCTGTTGTAGAAACACAAAGAATTTGAACTTCTAGGGCATTTATTATGTTTTGGAGTACTGTCTGTTGAACTAAATTGATATATAGTTGCATATATTGCTGTTTTTTTATGCCCTACATTAGGACAATTTTCTTTGATAGCTTTCCTATCATAAATAGTTAATTTTATTATTACATCCTCTTTCAAGCTTCCAAAGCTCTGCCAACCCATTGTCTTCCATTGTTTTACCAAATTTCTGATTCCTGTTCCCAAACCCTTAGCTACATGCTAAGTAACACTATATATACCAAACACTATATACTGCCAAATCCTGTAAGTGCTTAAGTCTTAGAGTCTCCATCTGACAAAATTGTTGTGTATCACATTCTGCTTGAGATATCTTTCACAATATAGCTGCAGCTGTCATTTTCCATAGCACTTGAAGAACCACTACACTTATCTGCACAACTTTCAAAATTTGTATACTCTGTGACACATTTCTGAGAGCCATCACTTTTAAAGCCTAATGATTTATGTTTCTGTGCACAAAAACTATAGTATTTGGACATAACCTTAAAGTCAGTAACAAGACCTGTAATTACAGAGGCTGACATAAGTATTCGAATGTAAATATATTTATTACTTATATTATTTTAGAGCTACGCAGAGTAGTCATACGTAAATAAAACTGGTACAAAATGAACCTGAGTCTTCCATTCAACATATAAACTAAAATAGCAACTGAAGCTAATTTGCACTAGGAGAAATAAAACGGTTACTTTACATCTGACATAAGTATTCGAACAGAGAACAGCTAGTATTTAGTCATCATCCACTTTCTTTGAATTACTGCTGATAATTGTATGGGCATTGTGTCTCTGTGTTGTTTAGTGACTGCAGAGCCAATATTTCTCCACTCTGCCTGAAGAAGTTTTTTCAGATGGTCCTTGCTTCTGATGCTTCCTCACAATACTCCTCGAGTTCCATCCAGGTGTTCTCTACAGAATTAAATCTGGAGATGGGGCGGCCTTTCAAACTGTGAGGAGTGTTATACACGATCCAAAGCCTTACAATTTCAGCAATATGTTTCACATCATTGTCCTACTGAAAGTAATAATCATGCCCTAATCCCAGCTTCTCTGCACTCTTTTTAAGATTGTTTTCAAGAATCTTCTTGCATTCAAATTTGTCCATGATCCCATCTATGAACACCAGTTCCGCAAAGCCAGATGAAGCTGTACAGCCCCATACCATCACACTATTGACACCATGTTTCACATGTTCTTAGGTTCCCATTCTGTATTTGGCACTCTGCACACCTTAAGACGTCCATCACTCTTGTATAAGCAGAATTTGCTCTCGTCCGACCAGGGAACCTTATCCAAGAATTCTGTTGGTTTCACCACATACTGTTTAGCAAATTCTATACGCTTTTTCTTATTCACCTTATTAACATATGATTTCCTCCTAGGAATGCGGGCATTGTACCCAGTAATATTTAAAATACATTCAACTATTCTGGTGTGCACCACAGTGGCAGAATACTGCTCACGGCATCCTCTAATCTCAGATGCATTTACTCTCGGATTCTGCTTCACCACTTTTATTACTTTCTTCCCGTCTCTGTTGGTGAGTTTAGAAGGAGCGTAATTTCTAGGTTTATTTACAACAGTATATGTCTGTTTGAAACGTCGAATTATGCAGAGCACTGTAGTTTTGCTTCTGTTAATGGTTTTGGCAATTTCAGAGAGAGATTTGTTTTGTTTATACATATTTATCATGATATTCCTCTCTGTCACCCTTATCTCCTTACCTTTACATCCCATATTACCTGTGAGTTCACAGTCGGCTGAGTAACTTTGTGTACACTGACTAGAGACATAGCATAAACACAACTGCTATATGATAGGGGCGTGTAGGGTACATCCAACCACCTTTCTCTCTGTTCGATTGGGTACATTCAAATACTTATATCGTTCAATAAGAGTGACAATGGAATAAATACAGTACAGATTGTGTAATAAATATATGCAAAGTGATATTTTAAATATTGTTTTCAAGACAATAGGTTAATGTTTACTTTTTAAACAATTCAATGCTGTAATTTAAATATTACAATATTTATAGTATGTGCAATGTTACATGTTATATTATTTGAATACTGCTCTCGGCCTCTGTACATCTATAATAACTCCTCTAATATATAAGGAAGAAAATCCTTTTTATTTCCAGTGGTTCTCTTGTATGCCAGTCCACTCATTCCTAAGAAGTCCAGTTATATAAGCTAAAGCTAAAAAGTCTATATTTCAATGCTATTTTCTAGAGGCACAATGCACAACACTGTAAGGTTCTGATTTTGGTACCATAAAAACTTAAAAGCTATTATTTGTAATGTGCCATATTAGTTGTAGATACTATAACTATATACTATAGTATAATATTAAAAGAAGCACAAACAGCTTATTAAGCTATGTAACAGCAAAAGAAAATTATATTTCACAGCATCAACAGAACCAGGTGTATGTACTTTCTTAGCAGGAAACACAAAATAGGCTGTAAACTGTATTCATTTGTACTACAAAGTCCTTATTGAGTAGTCTAGCCAAGAGAGGATATGCAAAACAAAACTTTCCTGTTACAGAAGGGCCCTAAGTTCAAACTTGGCAAAGTATATGAGCATAGCAACTTGGAAAGCACATGTTTCTGTGGGTGTGGCAGGTGCAAACCATGCGCAAGGGCATTTAAAAGATCACATATTTCAGGGTTTAAATGCCTTAAACACAAAGTGTGATGAGTTTTCACAAAGTTTAAAGGCTATACTAATTTAACATGCAGAATCATAATTTTTCAATTTTTCAAGTTTTTTGGTGAAATTTCACCGATGCATCACCTTAAAATAAGTGACAAGGACCTATAATGCTGGTGTGGTATATACATCATATGGACATTCGACAAAGGACAATCTACTGCAAACTTAAGCAACTGCAGATATATGCAAGCTCATGATCCAGAAAGCAGTTTACTAGTAAGGCTATTACTGCATGTTCGGTGGCAGAAATTTGGACCTAAAGGACCTTAAGCCAGTAGAACGATGCCATGCCAGATCACTGTCTCATGTAATCCACAACCCCTCACATTTTCATCAAATATTGAGCATCTCGCCTCATTTAATCTTGCTCCTGGCTGAATTATTAATGATCATTATCTGGGCAGCTTTTGTTGGCAGAATAAGGAATCATTGGTGAATGTTATTTAACCCTACTAGTAAATTTCCTGCCTGACTTACTGCTGAAGAACTTCCTTTTAATGTATTGTATTGAGCCAAAAATTACAAAAATTTCACCGAAAATACAGGCCTCTAAATCTGCTTAAAAAACATTTTTAGACTGCGTCTGTCTGTGAACAACTAAAAAGGTCGGTTCAAAGCTAAATTTTGTATTATGGAGTAGTTCGACATTTCGGACGTGACATTGAGCATTAAAAAAAGGAAGATTAAAGAAAGATTTTCGAAAATTTTAGTTTCTTCATAAGTACGAAGGCTGTTCAATAAATAATGATCACAATTCTTTTTTGACAACGTACCTTTACTCATCCTCATAATTTTGATGATCCTTCTCAAAACAGTCTGCCCTAAATGCGATGCACTTGTCCCAGCGTTTTTGCCAGTCTTCAAAAAAATTGGTATTTTGAAAAAAGTTGAACGATTTTTTCGTTTCCTTTGGTAAATTAGTTACAATTCCTGTCTCTAGGTAGTGGCTTCAATTGTGGAAGACATGGACAAGATATAAAGTAGTTGCCCATTCAGAAACTGCGAATATGAGCAAAATCTCAGATTGAGATACAGCGTGACCCGAAATACAGGTATAGGAGGAGAGCAGGACGCAGTTACATCTGTCGGTGTAGCTGCAGATGCAGCATCCCATCCCATAGAATCTCTCGCAAAAGTCGCCTCAACAGGGGGAAGAATCACTTCATTCCATTTGAAATTTAGTTCGCACTTTGTTAATAATCAGGGCCTAGATATTGATGAAATATCATCTTTTCTGTGAGTAGTAACAGACGATACTTACTGGATGTTAAATACATTCTGAAACAGATACTATTAGCTTTCAATGAATCAAATTTTGCATGTTTGACGGAAACCATAACCCGCATTGAAGAAAGTTGGCATGTCAATGGGCAAGTCTATTTAGTTAGCGAGGACTGCGGAAGAGAGCATACAAAATATAAAAACTGAGATTGGCGACCAAATTAGGCAAAAACTGAAATTTGTGTAGGACAAAAATAAAGGATACCAAACAGTTGGCCAGGTTACCGACATCTTGTCAGGGAAAACTCGAGAGCTAATTTTTTGCACAGAATTTAACAGGCAGTGACATGGTGGTTTTAAAATATGTATAACATCTGTGGAAGTGTAGAGAATTTTCTCAAAGTGTAGGGCAGTTTTAGCTGATGACCGTCGTCTTTTTACTTTTGATAACTCGAAAATGACAATGGTGGTGTATTGCAAAGCTAAGTAAGCTTTATGCTAATGGGTGAAGTAACTTATTTTTTTCATATTTTGTAAACTTGAAAATGAACTGATGAATTTTGAATTTAATTATTTGCTGGCATTCTATCCATTTAGTTTAGAAAACAGAATCTTTGTCTAGTAAAAATAAAAAATGACCAAACAGGGCTCCATAGATTAAAGAATATATTATGAATAAACTGCAACACCTCTTTCACCTTTTCCTGCTGAACCATTAGGATTTTTTTTTTTAAATCAGGACACTGAAATATTTCCTTCAATTTTTAAAACATAGTATAGATACGTGTATGACAATTTCGCTATAGTTCCTGAGAAGACCAAGATGACCCTTTAAAATTTCTAAATTTGCAGGAAAAAGCTATAAAGTACACATCAGAAACTGAAAGCATTTATTGTTATCCTTTCTGGATCCAAAGATCATAAAAATGAGAATATATTAAGCTTTGGGGTCTATAGGGAATTAACCCGCACAAATAATTATATAAGAATAACAGCTTCAACCCTTTTTGATACAAATTCTGTTTTTATTTGTTTGATTTTCTGGTAAATAAACACATGTACCGCTAAATAAGGAGCAATTTAATATGACATATAAAAATATTAACACTGCTTTAATTGGCGACTTTAATAAAGATTTTACACACAAAATTTATCAACATTTATATATAAAATGCAACAAAACTAGCCTGACAAAATAAATAAATGTTTTTTGCCTCTCTGCAACTGCGTTGATAAGCCGCCATAAACTGTGCTACGTGTGAACAGAATGCACATGGTTCGCAGGATGTCGACCAACAGTAATTACAGATATTAGTACTCAAACATCACTTCAACACCGTCCAGATCGTTGTCTGCAATAAAAAGCTTTTCTCCACAATGCAGGAATGGGTACGAGTGAAATATCTTGGAAGAGTTCGGCAAGGAGTGGAATATCTTTATACGTAGTAGTGCTTTGCTTTGTTGAAAATAAAAGAAGGTGTTTATGTGTGATTTGATCCACTCCCAATAGAGATTTTTCCAACATTTCCTTAATGGGAGGCAAGTAGCTGCCTTTCTGATGTCCAGATACTCCGGGAACATATATGAAGAACAAAAGGACACACATCCTCAGATGGAGAGTTAATACACTTCAAGATGAACTCCAGAAACTCAGGTCAGTGGTTTGTTCCGTCTCCTACCAAGCTGGAACTCCAACTGCTCCCTGCACTAATACTTTCTGAGGAACAGGAGGTGCTGTTCTTGCTGTACACCAATAAGTAGCTGTTCTTTAAGCTGTGGTGGGTTCTATGGAGATGCCTTTGTATAGAAGACCACAAGTTTTGCTGCAGCAATCAGCAACTGCTCTTCGTATAGGTACTTTCTGAGAGAAAGGAAGCTATGATGTTGTTGTACACCAACAAGTAGCTGTTCTTCAAGCTGTGGTTGGTTCGATGGAGATGCCTTTGGATAGAAGTCCACAAATTTTGCTGCACCAATCACCAACTGCTCCTTTCATAGGTACTTTCTGAAGAAAAGGAAGCTATGATCTTGCTCTACACCAATAAGTAGCTGTTCTTTAAGCTGGGGTTCGTTGTATGCAGATACCTTTGGATAGAAGTCCTCAAATTTTGCTGCTCTCACAAATAAAACAGCAGCCATCTAAGTTGCTCAACCCACGTAACAATGAGCATTGAGTGTGTGACCTGGCATATCAGCATAGGCCTCCTTTGCTTCAAACCTGTTGTTGTTGTTGTTGTTGTTGTTGTTGTTGTTGTTATCTGCCTTTGCTATGTTATAATCTGTGCAACAGTTTGGTGACCTTCTGCCAGTTTTGGTTTGGATTGAATGTTAATGAAACATGGAAGGCTAAACTTGTTCTGAAAATGTAACTGCATTTATATTTTTAAGCCTTTGTATAAAAGTTAATAACATAATATTACCTTAGGGGAAAAAACTGGCTCAGCACAGGCAGGAATGTGTAGCGTAATCACTTTCTCTGGGCTTCCGGATGCAAGTTTTATGTAAAATACATAGTGATGTCATGCAACTTGCCCATGCATAATACCTATCGCAGCACTTACTGAAACGAGCATTTGATCTGGCAGCTCGGGTGACTCATATGTACTCTCATTCACACATTTTGCAGTAAACGGATCAACTACCGGAGCTGAGAGTTCAACCTCCTTTCCCCTACATTCTTCTCTTGCATTCTTTTGGTGGCCAGACAGTAGTGCTATTTAGTTGTAAGCGTCATGGTGTGGAGGTAATGAATTCAGAATTGCCGTGCAAAGTTCGTTACATAAAAATAGGAAACAACAAAGTGTAGCTGATGTATTATATTTTCAGTGCTTACTCTAATTAGTATAGCGTGCATTACATAAAATGGAAGCCAGAGTTAACGTCATTCTGTGTATGGACATCGTCGAGTCAAGAAGCAAACCTTGTCAGTGTGAGGGAACGCAATTTCAAGTTAATATTGCGAATTATAAAATTCAGGGTCCTGTTGGTGACTTAATATTGAAATGAAAATTGGAATATTTAAATAATGTTGAACGATTATTTCGTTGCATTTGGTAAATTAGTTGTAATTTCGTCGGAGATCATACACTAAGCAAGTGGTATTCGTTCTTAGATGCAGCAGCCATTAACAACATCTAAAGGAATTTGCTCATTCCGAAACTCCGAATTTGAGCGAAAGCAGAGATTGAGACACAGCGTGACCCAAAACATAGGCACACGACAACTGCTGGACGCAGTGACATTTGTCGTGGTACTGCAGCATCCAAGTCCAGAGAACCTGACGCAAGAGTCGCCTACACATGGCGGCAGAATGGCTTCATTCCGTTTGAAATTTGCTTCTTTGTTAATAAGTCATTAAGTAGTATCGATAAACTTTAGCTATTCTCTGAGATGGCTTCTAAATTTCCGTTGTAATATTTTCATTTTATTCAGGCTATATATTCATAAATCATCTCTCTATTTGAACTTCTTATGATAAGGTTTTTCAATACCTCAAGTAAGCGTGAGTTCTTTAGTTTTTTCGGTATATCCCAAACTTGACTACATTTTTTTGTTTTCGTTTGATAATTTTAGAGACCGTTTTGTGTTTTATTTTGCTAAATTTTTAATGTTTTTAAATAAAGTATTAAATGTTTTGTCCTTAACTTACTATTATTTTATTTCTTGAATCAATTATCGACCATATTAATTGTTTATACCTCATAACTTCTAAATTCTAAGCATGCTGTATTTCATTGCTGTTTTATGTAATTCATGTACTGTTACCTAAATTTTGTTTTCGGAATATAAGGTATTATAATTTGATAAGGAATCGTAAGTATGAGAGCAATAACATATTACTAAAATTCTGATTATAAAATAAATACCAACCATCCATTGTTTTGTCGATTTTTAAGGTAAAAGTGATTAAAGGCGGCCTGTGAAGTTTTGCACCTGAAATAGTCTTCTGTTATTATTTTTACTGTTCTTTGTATGTCTCGATACGGAATGCTGGACAATAGATTACAGAAAGGAGAACTTAAAAAGCGCTGAATTCTGAAGCCGGACAAGAGGAGCTGCCAAATCAAGAAGGTGAAAAATAAGAGTGCAGCAATAAGCGATTATTATTTTAGAAAAAATGAGTACGTGTGTCTCTCACTTAAATGACGAGAATTGGTCAGATACCAAAGTTATTATTTAGGATCGTCTTTCAAGGATTTAACACGAAAAATGTTAAAGCAAATCCCACACATTCATAACCAACTTTCCGAGAACATTAGAAAATGGATTTTCTCAAGGATGGCTCTAATAATTTTGATGAAACTGCTGTATGTTTAAACCGTTTTCATGAAAAATAAATGTATATCTTAAATTATATTACACAGCCTCTAAAGTACTTTTCCTTGAATGACTTATGCGAGGTGGATTAATTCTTTTTCTACAAAAACTTAGATTTATGAAAAGCACACCAGCTTTTTTAGCATTTTCCTTGCTTTTAGACGTTTTCGAGAAATTCCTGGTTGATTGAATATCTGAATATCTATATTTTTCTGAAATGCGTAATTTTATTTTCCCCTCCCAATCATGCAAAGAGAGGGTGATATCAAAACAGTCTCGTATTATATATCTTTTTTAATGAACAGTCAAACTACTGTTCTCTCTTTGTATACCTTTTGGGTATGAATGACTGTGTTTAGAGGCCTCTTAAGTGGCTTCAGCTGTTATGCCTTAGTTTAGAAGTTCGTATTTTATTCTTTGTATGCTTAATACGGAACTTCGGTTTTGTTTTCCTTCCAAACCAAGCCATGCTAAAGTTTCCTACATACCCAGACATGGAAAGTTAGAGTCAGACTGAAAAATTCAATGCCATAACTGCAATTTGAACCACGGATCTTCTGGTTGCCGTCCAGCCGCTCAAACCCTTGAGCTACTATGACCAACGTGCCGACGTGACATTAAATTCTCCAACTGACTCGTTTTTCCCGGTAAACCACTTAGGAGTTCTCATATACACATGAGGCAACTACCTTAATGGCAACTTACTATGTTGTAAGTACTTTAAGGCCCGGTCTTTATAGTTAACCACTATAAGGTCAATTAATGGAAGTTGTTCTTTCACACTGGCCGTGTGTAGGCTAAAGTATGGAAAGAGACTGAAAAATCCAATGCCATAGCCGGGATTTGAACCACGGATTGCCGTCCAGCCACTCTAACCCTTGAGCTACTATGACCAACGTGCCGATATGACATTCAATTCTCCAACTGACTCACGTTTTTTCCGGTAAACCACTTAGGAGTTCTCATAAACACATGAGACAACTACCTTAATGGTGACTTACAACGTGTAAGTTCTTTAAGTCCCGGGCTTTATAATTAACCACTATTAGGTCAATTAATGGAAATTAATTGTTCTTTCACACTAGCCCTGTGTTGGCTGAATTATGGAATTATAGAGTCAGACTGGAAAATGTCGGCACGTTGGCCTTAGTAGCTCAAGGGTTAGAGCGGCTGGAAGAAAACCAGAAGATCCGTGGTTAAAATCCCGGCTATGGCATTGAATATTTCAGTCTGACTCTACCTTTCCATACTTTAGCCTCCAAACGGATCTTTAGTTCCATACCAAGACATCCCATTGCCTTCCGGGGGTTTAAACGCACGATTCATGGAACTTGGGTTCAAAATGTCATTTTCCATTGAAGTTGATCGACACAAGCGTCTGTATTTAATATTGTAAAGTAGATAGAAAGCTGAGCACTTCTGAGAATAGCTTTGAAAGGCTGAGTGTAAATCCATTTGAGTGAATAGAACAATGTTTGTACAAAGGATAAGATTTTAATTCACCAAGTTTTCCTGACGACTAACGAGTTTCTTTTTAATTTACTTTCTTCTCAAACTTTGTCCCATTCTCAATATACTTTCGGCCCCAGGGAGACTTTCTCTACTTTGATGTTTCGTCTTCAGTTACTGAAATGACGGAACCAATTTTTAGTTACACATTCAGGAACTTCGTATTTCGTCGCGAGGTTTAAGGACTATAACAACTTCTATTCATGCCATGATGACGTAATTATTTCTGAAACTTTTAAAGCCCTTTTAAATACTTTATCATGCAGCGACAGTTGCTGAAATTTCACTGGTTCGCCGGGTTAATGTACGTCAAACGATGGTCTTAGTTGCGTAATTAACTTCTGGTACCGACAAACTACTTTACAATTTGTCAAATAATTCCAGATGAATCAACTTTGCGTAAAAGTTGACTACAAAAATGTTTTGAAGACACGTTAAACCGAATACGTGAATGTGTGAATGGGAAAAAAATATGTATCAATTGATGAGTGAACCGACTCAGAGGGGCGTTACGTAGCCCATGTAGTGATAGATACGCTAGAAGCAACTAGTGCCAGACAAATGTTTCTTCTGACCTCAGAGGTAATGGAACTTAACCACTGTTAGATACGCTAACTGTTCGCTAAATCCATGTGTTTATTGTGGCCTAGTAGAATACAACATGACAACGTGCTACTCTTCTTATCGGGCGCGGTACCTTACACGGTAAAGGCGGAAAAATCGGTCTAATTTTTTTACAGCAAGATGGTACGTGTTATTGTGCTAGGCTGATACCTTTAATCGAATTGCGGAAAAAGTTGGATCAACATTTCCAGCAGTAGATACACTAGTTTCCACTGTAAATAAAATACTTTGAAAGCATAAAACCATAACTCTGTTTTTCAAAGCAAAGCCCCTAATAATGCTTTGCCCCGGCACCAATTTTAAGAAGCTGGGGTACATGGGTAACTGCATGTATATACCACGGTGACAATTTCCATATAGAGAAGTAGTCAGACTGAAAAATGTCGCCACGTTGGCCTTAGTAGCTCAAGGGTTAATGCGCCTGGACGGCAACCAGAAGATCCGTGGTTGAAATCCGGGCTATGTCATTAAAGTTTACAGTTTGACTCTATCTAGCTTTCACCGAGTAGATACTCAGGCAACCGAGATCACGCAGGATCTGTTTTTTGATGCACAAATCCTAGGTAAATTAGTTTTCTGTATATCAGAATGTGCATTTTTGACGGAAGCATAACTCACCTTGAAGAAAGTGGCATGGGATTGGGTAAGTGGCTTGAGTTAGTAAGGATTCCGGGAGAAAGGATACAAAATGCAAAAGCTGAGATCGGGAACAAAATTAGACAAACTAAAATTTGTGTGGACAAAAATAAAGGATACCACACAGTCTGTCAGTTTGCCTGCATCTTGCTAGGATATGCACCTATGCCCTCTGTTTATGTGGAGAGAAATTTCTCAAAGTATAAAATAGGTTCAGCTGACAACCGCCGTTCCTTTACTTTTGATAACTTGAAGATGAACACATTGACTCTGCTATGTTGATTAAGGTGTGTTTTGGCTAATGCATACAGAAACTTCTTTTTCATATTCTGTAAACTTAAAAATGACCTGATGAATTTTAAATTTATTTAATATTTGGTACCAATAATTGCATAATGCAAATTTTCACATATATTTTCAGAAAAATAACCTTTGTTTAATTAAAAATAAAGGACACCCAACAGTAGGCAATGCTCATTAGGGCAAAGAATATATTAAGAAAAACTAACAACACTTTAACCTATTCTTGCATATCTTTTATGAATTCTTTTGAAATACAAGTTACTAAAATATTTCCTTTAATTTTTAAAGCATAGTACAAATATGTATGTGTCAGTTTTGCAATAGTATTTGAGAGACACAGAGATGAAGTTTTCAAACATCTAAATATGCAGGATAACAAAATAAAGTACACATAAGAAATTGAAGACAATGATTGCCTCCCCTTTCTGGACCCAAAGATCATAAAATTAAGAAGAAATTAACCTTTGGCATTGATAGGAAATCTTCTGAAACTAATAATTACATAAAAATAAAATTTAAAACCTTTTTACACAAATTTCCTCTTTTAGTTATTTGATTTACAGGCTAGTAAACATAGTGTTAAGTAAGGAGGAATTGAATACAGTACATAAACAAATTATTAAAACTGCAAAAATTAACGATTTTAATAAATATGATATACACAAAATTTAGAAAAATATAAATGTAAAAAAGTTGCCAAAAACAACAACAACAAGCTACGGAAGATTAAGAAATACTCCTCGCCTCTCTGCAACTGCCTTGATAAGCCTCCACAAACTGTGCGACGTGTGAACAGAATGCACGTGGTTCGTAAGATGTCGATCGACAGTAATTGCAGATATAAGTACTCAAACATCACTTCAACACCGTCCAGATCGTTGTGTGCAATAAAAAGGTTTTCTCCACAATGCAGGAATGGGTACGAGTGAAATATCTTGGAAGACTTCGGCAAGGAGTGGAATATCTTTGTACTTAGTAGTGCTTTGCTTTGTTGAAAATAAAAGAAGGTATGCATGTGTGACTTCATTCTTTCGCATTAGAGATTGTTCCAACATTTCCTTGATGAGAGGCAAGTGCTGCCTTCCTGATGTCCACATACTCCGGGAACAGATATAAAGAACAAAAGGGCACACTTCCTCTGATGAAGAATTACTGCACTTCAAGATGAACGCCAAAAACTCAGGTCACTGGTTTAATCCATTTCCTACCAAGATACGTGGAACTACAACTGCTCCTTGCATTGATACTTTCTGAGGAAGAGGAGGCTTTGTTCTTGCTGTACACCAATAAGTAGCTGTTCTTTAAGCTGTGCTTGGTTCTATGGAGATACCTCTGGAAAGAAGACCACAAATTTTGCAGCAGCAATCACCAACTGCTCCTCGCATAGGTACTTTCTGAGGAGAAGGAAGCTATGATCTTGTTGTACACCAATAAGTAGCTGTTCTTTAAGCTGTGCTTGGTTCCATGGAGATACCTCTGGAAAGAAGACCACAAATTTTGCTGCAGCAATCGCCAACTGCTCCTTGCATAGGTACTTTCTGAGGAAAAGGATGCTATGATCTTGCTGTTCACCAATAAGTAGCTGTTCTTTAAGCTGTGCTTGGTTCTATGGAGATACCTTTGGATAGAAGTTCACAGCTTTTATCACACCAGTCTCACTAATACATCAGCAGCCATCTAAGTTGCTCAACCCACGTAACACCGGGCATTGAGTGTGTTACCTGGCTTATCAGCATAGGTCACCTTTGATTCAAACCTGTTGTTATCTGCGATAGTTATGTTAATAGTGTATGCAACATATTGGTGACCTCCTGCCATTTTTAGTTTGTGTTGAATGTTAACGAAGCATTGAATGTTAAAATTGCTCTGAAAATGTAGCTGTGTCCGGATTTATTAAATCTTTGTATAAAAGTGAATAAAATCATAGTACCTTAGAGGAAAAAGTGTATAAGTGTACTGTCTGGCTCAGCACAAGAACGTAAGGTACAGGAATGTGTAACGTAATCACTTTCGCTGTACTTCCGGATGCCAGGTTCATGTAAAATACATAGTGTTGCCGTATAAATCGCCCATGCATAATACCTATCACTGCAGTTACTGAAATGAGCATTTGATCTGGCAGGTACTCATATGTAGTCTCATTCACACATTTTGTAGTAAACGGATCAACTACCAGAGCAGATAGTTCAACCTCCTTTCCCCTTCATTTTTCTCTTGCATTCTTGTGGTGGCCAGACATTAGTGCTATTTAGTTGTAAGCGTCATGGTGTGGAGGTAATAAATTCAGAATTGCTGTGCAATGTTCGTTACATCAAAATAGAAAACAACAAAACGTAGCTAGTGTATTATTTTTTCACTGCTTTCTCTAATTAGTATAGCGTTCATTACATAAAATGGAAGCCAGAGTTAACGTCATTCTATGTATGGACATCGTCGAGTTAAGAAGCAAACCCTTGACAGTGTAAGGGGACGCAATTTCAAGTTAATATTGCGAATTATAAAATTAGTTATAAATGTACATACAAGGCCCTATTAGTAACTTAATATTGAATTAAGAATTGGAATAATCAAATGAAGTTGAACGATTATTTCGTTTCATCTGGTAAATTAGTTGTAATACCGTCTTAGACCAAGTACTAGGTAAGTGGTATTCTTTCTTCGGTGGAGTAGCCATGAACATCTAAAGGTATTGCTCAATCTAAAACTGCGAATATGAGCCAAAGCTCAGGTCGAGACACAGCGTGATCCGAAACATAGGCACAAGACGAGGGCAGGACGCAGTGACATCTATCGTGGTACTGCAGCATCATAGCCCATAGAACCTGTCGCAAGAGTCGCCCTAAAATGGGGGCAGAATGGCTTCATTCCGTTTGAAATTTGTTTATTTCTAAATAAGTCATAATTTAATATTGATAAACCTCAGATATTCTCTGCACTGACCTCTAAGCTTCCCTTTATAATATTTTGTCATGTTATTCAGGATATATATTCCCATTTCATCTGTTTACTTGAACTTCTTTATGATAAGTTTTCAATGCCTGCAAGTGAGCTTGAGTCCTTTACTTCTTTCGGTATAGTCCACATCTGACTACGTGTTATGGTTTTCGCTTGGTAATTTTAGAGAATGCTTTTGTTTTATTTTGTTATACCGTTAATGCTTTTAAATAAAATATTGCATGTTTTTTTCTTGCTTTACGTTACTATATTATTTCTTAAAACAATTTTCCAACATATTTTTACCTCATACCTTTGTTATTTTAAGCATGCTGTTTTTCATTGCTGTGTTACGCAAGTCATGTACTGCTATCTAAAATTTGTTTTCGGAATATTAAGTATTATAGTTTTATCAGCAATCGTAAGTATGAGAGCAATAGCATACTAGTTAAAATTCTGATGATAAAAGTAAACACTAAACATCCAGTGATTCTGAGGATGAAATGTTGGCACAGTATATATTTAATAGAAGAAGAGCTAAAAGAATAAGAATGCGGAAAGATAATCACACGCACGCACACGCACACATATATTTGTGACATGCTGAAAATGAAATAAAATGAACTACATGAGTACTAGGCACCTTTACGTAATAGTTTATGGAATGATAATTTCTAGTGTCCCATGGTGTCAGTGACTTGTTGCAAGCTATGTAATATTTTATGTGATCATATTGCAACATGTTTTAACGAACATAAATGCAATAAACAAAGCATGTTAAATCTATACTGGAAAGTACACGAAATACTATATGAATAGGTGGGTAGGTATATAATTTGAGAAACATGCTGAAGTAGTAAACATTCGATTTGTCTAATAGTGGGTGTAATGTTTAATTTGCGTTTCGTTAAAGAATTACCAAAGGTAAGTAACAAGCTCTAAAGCAAACAATGAATGAAATAAATTTTTTAGGTTATGCAATTTGCATCGATGTCCAAACCGTTATTGCGAATGCTGTTTACTCATATAAGGGACAATACCATAATGGTTTTATGCTGAAATGAGCCAAAATGAATACCGTTTGCTAATTATATTGCAATTTATGCAGTGTGTGCGCTGTCCCAATGCAAGTTGAAGTATTACTTATGATTCTTGCCGTACTTACAATAGATGGTGCATATTGCTGCGGATTGCACACGTAAAGAAATGTTAAAACCTGCCCATCTTGTATCCTGTGGTATTTAAATAAAGCCATTTATTTGTTCAATTACACTGTGCAATCAAGGGCACAATGCTGTGACTGAAATGTGGCGCTTGATTATGAAGTGCCGAGAAGAAATTTAAGATTGCTACAACCTGTTTCCTTAAAATAAAACCATAGTTATTGCTTCATAACTAGCCAAATATATTAAGTTTAAAATAATCAGATAGGTACCAAGTTATTGTTCCCAGAATTCATATTTTATAACCTGGCTTTTATTCATGGATGACTCGTAATAGGTGGACCTTCCCTCTTTGCACATACCTTCTGAAATTATAATTTATATAAGAGTTAATTTATTCATGAGGATAAACAACTAACCAAATGATTTTAGCCAAATTATATCTGTGCAATATTTTTATTAGAATTAATAGCAGTTATGTGGCTATATTTTTAAAATGTTTGGACTGGAAATCTCTTGGTGTTCATAAATTAACAAGGCATTCCACATATTCTCCATATATCTCACCTAATCTATAACACTAACCTAACGCTATGAAAAAGAATGCCACGTTATGGAAAATCAAAACTGTAAACGCATTATGCTAGACCTTATTACGAATGAAGTATTAATGAAAATATCACGAATATACAGAAAACAGCTAAAAAAAATTAAAACAAGACGCATGATGCTACTACATGTGTTTGGCTTTCTCGCTAATTCACATTCTAAACACAAGATAGCGTTGCAAACAAGGTAAAATCCTAGTGGAAAATATAGCCAACTGTTCACATTCCAACATAATGCACAGGATAGCAAACCTACAGGTAAATCGAGTTCGTAATACGAGGCACTGAATATAACCAATATTAATTGATAACTGAAAGGTACCAAACTTCGGCCCTAAAGATCGTAATACAGGCCCTAAAGGCGGCCTGTGGACGTTTGGAACTGAATTGGCATTCTGATACGGTTTTTGTTATTCTTAGTACCTTTGGTTGTGGAATGCTGGAAAGTACATAGAGTACAGAAAGGAGAGGTGCAGCAAGAAGGGATTAGCAATTTAGAAAAATGACTATGTTTGTCTCTCACGCTTAAATCAATTACGAGAATTAGGTAACAACGTTGGAATTTAAGTTCGTATTTCAAGGATGTAATAAGGAAAATTCCAAGCAAATCCCACACATTTCTAACCACCTTTTTGTGAAAATTAGAAACAAGGTTTTCTCAAGGAGGGCTGTAATACTTTTGATTAAACTGCTGTGTGTTTGCATATCTTCGTGACAAATGAAATGTATATATCTTAAATTATATAGAAACAGCCTCTGAAGTTCTCATTTTCCTAAATGACTAATGTGAGTTGGACAAATTCTTACTATACAAAAACTTATATCTCGGTAAAGTACACCAGCTGTTTCAAATGCTGTTTCCGTGCTGTTAGATATTTCCGGGATATTCCTTGTTGATTTGAATCTTTAAATATTTATATTTTTTGGAAATTGGGAATTTTATATTTTTTCCTCCGAAACATGCAAAAGGAACGGGATTCTAAAATAATCCCATTATATATATATTTTTAAATGAACTATCAAAATACTGTTGTATTTTTATACCTATTGGGCATGAAGGACCGTGTTTAAGAGGCCTCTTACTAGGCTTGATTTGTTATGCTTTTGTTTTTCTCTTTGTATTTTGTTCTTTGTATGCCTAATAAGGAAGATCGGTTTTTTTTTCCTTCCAAACCAAGCCATGCTAAAGTTTCCTATATACCCAAACATCCCGTTGGCTTCATGTGGGTTTCAACGCACGATTTATGGAACTTGGGTCCAGAATGTAAATATCGAATTCAAGTTAGTCGACACAAACATCTGTGTCGATTAATATAAATTGATGGCAGGCTAAGCATTTTTTAGAACAATTCTGAAAGGTTGAGTGGAGAAACCCACGTAAGTGAATAGATTTTTTTGGCACAAAAGATAAGGCTTTAATCTACCAAGTTTTCCTGACGTCCAACAAGTGTCTTTAGTTTACTTTCTTCTCAAACTTTGTCCCATTCTCAATATTCTTTCGACTTCAGAGAGACTTTCTTGACTTCGATGTCTCGTTTTTAATTACTGAAATGGTGGATCCATCTTTGAGTTCCACCGCATTTCATCGCAAGATCTAAGAACTGTAACAATTTCTATTCATGCTGCGATGACATAATTACTTCTGTAACTTTAAAATCCTTTTAAACACTTGATGATACAGCGACAGTTGCTGAAATTTCACTGGTTCGCTGGTTTAGTGTATGCCAAAGATGGTCTTAGTTGCGTAGTTAACTGCCCGTGGCGACAAACTAGTTTATGTCTGGTCATACAATTCCAGATTAATCAACTTTGCGTAAAAGTTACCTACTTAAAAGTTATGAAAATACGTTAAACCGAATACGTGAATGTGTGATGGGAAAAATATTATAAATCAATTGATGAGACAATCGACTCAGAGGGGCGTTCTGTAGCCCATGTAGTGATAGGCACGCTAGAAGCTACTAGTGGCGGACAAATGTCCTTCTGATCTCAGAGGCTGTGGAACTGTTAACCACTGTTAACAGTTAACTGGACAGCAACCAGTAGATCCGTGGTTCAAATCCTGGCCGTGGCATTGAATTTTTCATGTCGACATTATCCAACATCTTCGCCTGTATACGGCTAGTGTGAAGAAATGATTAACTTCCATCAATTAACTAAAATAATTACTATGTTTGACGGAAACCATAACCCGCCTTGAAGAAAGTGGCATGAAATTGGATAAATCAATTAAGTAGGTGAGGATTGCAGAAGAAAGGATACAAAATGTAAAAGGTGAGATTGGGAAGGAAATAGGCAGATTGGGTTGGACAAAAATAAAGGATACCAAACAGTTTGCCAGTTGCCGACATATTGTCAGGAGAAAACTTCAGAGCTGATACTTTTGAACAGAATTTAACAGCGACATAGTATTTTTCAGATATTCAACTATAACGTCTGTGGAATTGGAGAGAAGTTTATTAAAGTGTGGAACAGATTTAGCTGACAACCGCCGGTCCTTTACTGTTTATAACTTGAAGATGACCACACAGATTACTGTAGCGCTAAGTAAGGTGTATTTTGGCTAATGGATACAGTATCTTAGTTTTCGCATTTTATATATTGATAATGAGCTAATGAACTTTTACTTCATCTATTAATTAGAAGCAATAATTGCATTAAACAAATTGTCACATGTATTTTGAGAAAAATAACGTTAAGTAAAAATAAATGCACGACCAAACAGTAGACAATGCTCAGTAGGTCAAAGAATATATTAAGAATAAATTGTAACAACTCGTTAACCTTTTCTTGCTGACTTATGAGATCTTTTAAAATACAAGTCACTAAAATATTTCCTCTAATCTTTAAAATATAGTATAGATAGGTGGCTGTGAATTTTGCAATACCTCCTGAGGGACACATAGATGTTGCTTTGAGACTTCTTAATTTGCAGCATAACGCTATAAAGTACACATAAGGAATTCATAACAATGATTGCAACCTTTTCTGGATCCAAAACTAATAAATTAACCTTGACATTTATAGGAAATCTACTCAAACTAATAATGATGTATAAAATAAAAATGTCAACCCTTCAACACAAGTAGTTTGATTTACAGGCCAACAAACATAGCACTACATAAACATGACTATAAATATAGAATATAAACACATTATTAAAACTGCTTTAATTAGTAGTTTTAATAAAGGTTTTATACACAAAATTTAGAATAATTTAAATATAAAAATTGCCACAAAACAAGACACACAAAATGAACAATTGTTCTTGGTCCCTCTGCAATTGCCTTGAAAAACCTCCACAAACTGCGCTACGTCTGTTAACAGAAAGCACAAGGTTCGCAAGATGTCTACCAAGAGTAATTGAAGATATCGGTACTCGAACATCACTTCAACACCGTTCAGATCGCTGTCGGCATATAAAGGTTTTCTCCACAACGCAGGAACAGGTACGAGTGAAATATCTTGCAATACTTTGCAAGGAGTGGAATATCTTTCTACTAAATAGTGCTTCTGTTTGTTGAAAATAAAAGAAGGTGTGTATGTGTGACTTCATCCTGGCACATTAGATATTGTTCTATCATTTCCTTGATGAGAGGGAAGTAGCTGCTTTCCTGATTTCCAAATACTCCGGGAATAGATGTAAATATTTGAAGGGCAGTCTCCTTCACATTGTGAGTTGACAGACTTCAAGATGAACTCCAGAAATTGTGGTCAGTGGTTTGCTCCATCTCCATTCAAGCTACGAACAATCTCAGCAGCTCCTCAGATAGGTACATTTTAATGAAAAAAATGCTTTGTTCATGCCGTGCAGCAATATTTAGCTGTGCTTTAAGCTGTTGTTGCTTCTACGGAGATACCTTTGGAGAGATCTCCATAAATTTTGACGCATGTAGCTTACTAACAGAACAGCATCCATTTAAGCTGCTCATCCCATGTAACACTGAGCATTGAGATATGTACACAAAAACAAACTTTGTGTCACCTGGCAAATCCGCATCGGTCTCCTTTGATTCAAACCTGTTGGTGTTATCTGCATTATGTTAAAAGTGTGTGCCACAGTTTGGAGAGCTTCTCCTATTATTGGTTTGTGTTGAATGTTACTGAAACATGGAAAGCTAAACTTGTTCTGAAAGTGTAACTGTATTCGGATTTATCACGCCTTTGTATAAAAGTGAATTAAATCATAATACCTAAGAGGGAAAATGTGTTTAATTTCTAACGGTAGATCCTAAGGAAATACGGTAAGTTATATAGCAAATGTACTGTCTAGCTCAGCTTAAGAAGGTAAGACGCAAGTTTTATGTAATTCATAGTGCTGTCATTTAACCCGCCCATGTATAATACGTATCACTGCAGTTACTGAAACCAGCATTATATCTGGCAACCTGGTTGACTCATATGTACTCTCATTCACACATTTTGCAGGAAACGGATCAACTACTGTAGCAGATATTTCAATCTCCTTTCCCTTTCATTCTTCTCTTGCGTTCTTGTGGTGGCCAGACAGTACTGCTACTTAGTTGTAAGCAGTCATGGTGTGGAGGTAATGAATTCAGAACTGCTGTGCAAAGTTCGTTACATAAAAATAGAAAACAACAAAATTTAGGTAGTGTATTATTTTTTAAGTGCTTGCTCTAATTAGTATAGCGTTTGGTACATAAAATGGAAGCCAGAGTTAACGTCATTCTGTGTATGGACATCGTCCAGTTAAGAAGCAAACCCTTGTCAGTGTGAGGGGACGCAATTTCAAGTTAATATTGCGAATTATAAAATTAGTTATAAATGTACATACAAGACCCTATTAGTAACTTAATATTGAATTAAAAATTGGAATATTTACACGAAGTTGAACGATTATTTCGTTTCATCTGGTAAATTAGTTGTAATTCCGTCTGAAACCAAGCACCAGGTAAGTGGTATTCATATTTCGGTGGAGTAGCCATGAACATCTAAAGTATTGCTCATTCTGAAACTGCGAAAATGAGCAAAAGTTCAGGTCGAGACACACCGTAACCCGAAAAATAGGCACAGCACGAGGGCAAGACGCAGTGAGATCTGTCGTGGTAATACAGCATCCCAGTCCAGAGAACCTGTCGCAGAAGCTGCCTCAACATGGGGGTAGAATGGCTTCATTCCATTTGAAATTTGCTTCTTTCTAAATAAGTCATAATGTTGTATTGATAAACCTCAGGTATTCTCTGGTTAATTAGTTGTAATTCCGTCTGAGACCAAACACTAAGTAAGTGGTATTCAGTCTTTAATGCTGCAGCCATGAACAGCATCTAAAGGAATTGCTCATTTTGAAACTGCGAATATGAGCAAAAGCTCAGATTGAGAGACCCAGAACATAAGCACAGGACGAGGGCAAGACGCAGTGACATCGATCGTGGTTCTGCAGCAGTAATGTATCCGAATATGGTCATTCATGATGATCTGGCATCATAATACAGTCTAAGGTGATGCATCTGTGAAATTTGAAAATTCTATACCTTGCATACTATCTGACTGAAATTTATATTGGCTTTTATACACAATATGGGTAATCATTCTGTAAAGTTTCAAACTTCTAGCTTTTATGGTTAAAGAAATATTAATTTCACATTGTGTTAATTCACTGCGCTGGGCAAAATGAGACACATGAAGCATTTTTAATTTATTTCCCACTAAATCTCTCATTGTTTATAGTTAACAAACATACAAAGATATTTGTCGTATTATATTTTTTATTAACCTTCAGCTGTCTAAGAAAGAAAAATTTCCTTCTGCATAATTCATAAATTTTTAAAATTCAGTTTTTCCCATTTGATTTATTTTTTTCTTAAGAATTATAGCATGTTCTTAAAAAAGTAATATAACCGTTCCATTTAATGTACCTTTAAATTATCATAATACAAATTGAGCAAAAATACATAACAAATTGCATCGTGTGCCTTCTTTTCCATATGTCAAAATGTTGAACAAAAATTTACGAGGAGACAGGTTTTAAAGTTTCAGCATACAAAATTTCAGTATTTCTGACTTTCAGATCTCTTAAAATTCACCAGCTTCATTAGATGGACCCTCGTCGTTCTTGTTCTTCTCTTCTGCAGCAGTCTTAGAGGGATATAGCTTATTTCAAGAAGACTTTGAGGAACGTTGACCAGACTTAGAGCTTCTCTGAAGTCGACGTTGGTGCCTCACTTGACTAATTTTCTTTGAAGCTGGACTGAAGTGAAGACTGAGCTTCTTTGATTAGTGTTTCTCTAGCCATGGATCCCATACTGAACTGCCACAATGTTCTTGTCACTCCAATATGCAATTTTCACTTTGAAATAAAAATATCCTTTGTACATTTGAAACATATTATTTTGTTGAAAGCCTCATTGGAATTTTGAGGTTTCCCTGCAGCACATCTCTTCAACAGTTCCTCATTTGCTAGTCTCCAATATATAGGAAAAGTCCTTTGAATTACTTGGGTTTTCAGTGGAGTTTTTACTGTTGAGTTGTTATATGGAGGAATCACCTCACCTTTAGCAATGACTCTGTTGTAGAAACACAAAGAATTTGAACTTCTAGGGCATTTGTTATGTTGTGGAGTACCGTCTGTTGAACTAAATTGATATATAGTTGCATATATTGCTGTTTTTTATGCCCTACATTAGGACAAATTTCTTTGATAGCTTTCCTATCATAATTAGTTAATTATAATATTACATCCTCTTTCAAGCTTCCAAACCTCTGCCAACCCATTGCCTTCCATTGTTTTACCAAATTTCTGATTCCTGTTCCCAAACCCTTAGCTACATGCTAAGTAACACTATATATACCAAACACTATATACTGCCAAATCCTGTAAGTGCTTAAGTCTTAGAGTCTCCATCTGACAAAATTGTTGTGTATCACATTCTGCTTGAGATATCTTTCACAATATAGCTGCAGCTGTCATTTTCCATAGCACTTGAAGTACCACTACACTTATCTTCACAACTTTCAAAATTTGTATACTCTGTGACACATTTCTGAGAGCCATCACTTTTAAAGCCTAATGATTTTTGTTTCTGTACACAAAAACTATAGTATTTGAACATAACCTTAAAGTCAATAAAAGGACCTGTAATTACAGAGGCTGACATAAGTATTCGAATGTAAATATATTTATTACTTATATTATTTTAGAGCTACGCAGAGTAGTCATACGTAAATAAAACTGGTACAAAATGAACCTGAGTCTTCCATTCAACATATAAATTAAAATAGCAACTGAAACTAATTTGCACTAGGAGAAATAAAATGGTTAATTTACATCTGACATAAGTATTCGAACAGAGAACAGCTACTATTTAGTCATCATCCACTTTCTTTGAATTACTGCTGATAATTGTTTGGGCATTGTCTATATGTGTTGATTAGTGACTGCAGAGCCAATATTTCTCCACTCTGTCTGAAGTTTTTTCAGATGGTCGTTGCTTCTGATGTGATGCTTCCTCACAATACTCCTCGAGTTCCATCCAGGTGTTCTCTATAGAATTTAAATCTGGAGATGGGGGGACTCTTCAAACTGTGAGGAGTGTGGTGCACGATCCAAAGCCTTAGAATTTCAGCAATATGTTTCACATCATTGTCCAACTGGAAGTAATAATCATGCCCTAATCCCAGCTTCTCTGCACTCTTTTTAAGATTGTTTTCAAGAATCCTCTTGCATTCAAATTTGTCCATGATCCCATCTATGAACACCAGTTCCGCAAAGCCAGTTGAAGCTATACAGCCCCATACCATCACACTACTGACACCATGTTTCATATGTTCTTAGGTTCCCATTCTGTATTTGGCAGTCTGCACACTTTAAGACATCCATCACTCTTGTATAAGCAGAATTTGCTCTCGTCCGACCAGGGAACCTTATCCAAGAATTCTGTTGGTTTCACCACATACTGTTTAGGAAATTCTATACGCTTTTTCTTATTCACCCAGTAATATTTAAAATCCGTTCAACTGTTCTGGTGTGCACCACAGTGGCAGAATACTGCTCAAGGCATCCTCTAATCTCAGATGCAGTTACTCTCGGATTCTGCTTCACCACCTTTATTACTTGCTTCCCGTCTCTGTTGGTGAGTTTAGAAGGAGCGCAATTTCTAGGTTTATTTACAACAGTATATGTCTGTTTTAAACGTCGAATTATGCAGAACACTGTAGTTTTGCTTCTGTTAATGGCTTTGGCAATTTCAGAGAGATATTTGTTTTGTTTGTACATATTTATCATGATATTCCTCTCTGTCACCCTTATCTCCTTACCTTTACGTCCCATATTACCTGTGAGTTCACAGTCGGCTGAGTAACTTTGAGCACACTGACTAGAGGCATAGCATAAACAAAACTACTATATGATAAGGGCGTGTAGGGTACATCAATCCACCTTTCTCTCTGTGCAATTGAGTACATTCGAATACTTATGTCGTTCAATAAGAGTGACAATGGAACAAATACAGTACAGATTGTGTAATAAATATATGCAAAGTGATATTTTAAATATTGTTTTCAAGACAATAGGTTAATGTGTACTTTTTAAACAATTCAATGCTGAAATATAATTATTACAATATTTATAGTATGTGCAATGTTACATGTTATATTATTTGAATACTGCTCTCGGCCTCTGTACATCTATAATAACTCCTCTAATATATAAAGAAGATAATCCTTGTTTATTTATTTCCAGTGGTTCTCTTGTCTGCCAGTCCATTCACTGCTAAAAAGCCCAGTTATATAAGCTAAAGCTAAAAAGTCTATATTTCAATGCTATTTTCTAGAGGCACAATGCACAACACTGTATGGTTCTGATTCTGGTACCATAAAAACTTAAAAGCTAGTATTTG
Source organism: Mantis religiosa (assembly GCA_030765055.1). Classification (NCBI taxonomy): domain Eukaryota; kingdom Metazoa; phylum Arthropoda; class Insecta; order Mantodea; family Mantidae; genus Mantis; species Mantis religiosa. The sequence goes on along the minus strand of CM060951.1, from coordinate 204,434,873 downwards.
TAATGTGCCACATTAGTTGTAGATTACTATAATACTAAAAGAAGCACAAACAACTTATTGAGCTATGTAACAGCAAAAGAAAAATATATTTCACAGCATCAACAGAACCAGGTGTATGTACTTTCTTAGCAGGAAACACAAAATAGGCTGTAAACTGTATTCATTTGTACTACAAAATCCTTATTGAGTAGTCTAGCCAAGAGAGGATATGCAAAACAAAACTTTCCTGTTACAGAAGGGCCGTAAGTTCAAACTTGATAGAGTATATGAGCATAGCAACTTTGAAAGCACATGTTTCTGTGGGTATGGCAGGTGCGAACCATGCGCACGGGCATTTAAAAGGTCACATATTTCAGGGTTTAAATGCCTTAAACACAAAGTGTGATGAGTTTTCACAAAGTTTAAAGGCTATACTAATTTAACATGCAGAAACATAAGTTTTCAATTTTTCAAGATTTTTGGTGAAATTTCACAGATGCATCACCTTAAAATAAGTGACAAGGACCTATTATGCTGGTGTGGTATGTACATCATATGGACATTCGACAAAGGACAATCTACTGTAAACTTAAGCAACTGCAGACATATGCAAGCTCATGATCCAGAAAGCAGTTTACAAGTAAGGCTATTACTGCATGTTCGGTGGCAGAAATTTGGACCTAAAGGACCTTAAGCCAGTAGAACGATGCCATGCCAGATCACTGTCTCGTGTAATCCGCAACCCGTCACATTTTCATCAAATATTGAGCATCTCGCCTCATTTAATCTTGCTCCTGGCTGAATTATTAATGATCATTATCTGGGCAGCTTTTGTTGGCAGAATAAGGAATCATTGGTGAATGTTATTTAACCCTACTAGTAAATTTCCTGCCTGACTTACTGCGGAAGAACTTCCTTTTAATGTATTGTATTGAGCCAAAAATTAAAAAAATTTCACCGAAAATACAGGCCTCTAAATCTGCTTAAGAAAACATTTTTAGACTGCGTCTGTCTGTGAACAACTAAAAAGGTCAGTTCAAAGCTAAATTTTGTATTATGGAGTAGTTCGACTCTCGGACGTGACATGAGCATTAAAAAAAGAAAGATTAAAGAAAGGTTTACGAGAATTGTATTTTCCTCATAAGTACGAAGGCTGTTCAATAAATAAAGATGACAATTCTTTTTTTGACAACGTACCTTTACTCATCCTCATAATTTTGATGGTCCTTCTCAAAATAGTCTCCCATAAATGCGATGCACTTGTCCCAGCGTTTTTTGCCAGTCTTCAAAGACATGCTGGAAACCATTTTTGAGAGATCCTTCACTGAACGTGTCTGAACTTGCCTGGTTCTCACAGGCGGGAACCAGAAGTACCAACAATGAAACTGCTGCGGGGTGTTTTTTTCACATTTAGCTAACAGAATATAATAAGTGTGAACTTTAGTGCGAAAAATTATGACCGTAAAAATTATGATCATTCTTCATTGAACAGCCCTTGTAGTTTAAGGATTTTGATTTAATTATCATTTAGGATGTTTTGGTGTCATGTTTTCATAGAATTTGAGGAATAATCTCTGTAGTCGTTTTCTTTCTGAATGGCTTTAATGTAATTAGTAAATGGTCAGCGATAGACAGAGATACTCCATAAACAAGAAGTCTTATTTCTTAAAAATGTAGATCGCGTTAAGGCATATATTTTTATAGCATTTTAGATATTCCTAATTATTACCATCTTTATAATATATTGTGACTTTGTGGGTTCGTGAAATGAAAAGTCCAATTTCACCACTCAAAAATGTTCTTTATTTCCACCGACTTACAGTTAAACGCTTGCCAATTACATAAAATTACGTAATGCACACCATTACAATTCACCAGTTCGTCCGTTACAACTTCACTTGTACCCGCGATTACGTCAACTCCGATGCTCATACACAGTTACGTACAGTCTTCCGTTGCACAATCTTCTCGTTCATTAACACGTCACTGACTAACACTTACACCAAGAACTGTGTCTGTCTCCTCACTCACTGACTAACTGACTAACTCACTTCACTTCGCTCCGGCAGCCCCTTTTTATAGGAATATCGCCGCCTTCTGGCTTCCACAGGAAGGTTCCAGTGGATGAAAGATCCCGTAATTTCCAGAACACAGGTAGAAGAGAAACAGACCGCACAATCATGTTTTTCCCCAGCCATCCCTGTCACAACTATAAGACGGACGAGGAGGAGGCGTGGCTAACACGGACCTCCCCTGTCTTCCGCTCTCAGCTGCTTCCATAGGGTGTTCCAACGCCCGGGTGACAATATTTAGTTTTCTGAAATAGGAAAGCACTATTCATTAACTGATGTCCTTGCTTTGGGAAGAGATGGAGCTTTGAAGACAATACACAGCGTCTAGTTCAAACATTTGACTATGGCTTATGCCACCAGCTTCCATTGTACTTACAAGGAGATACGCAATTAAGGGAGTTTTACCAACGTTAAGGGAGCCAAAACGACATTCTGGGGAGAAATTTCATCAAATGAGTTATTCCCAAAATAATCTTCCCCGATGTTTGTAGAAAAAATAACGATATTTATTTTGGAAATTAATTATTCTTTTCACACTGGCCGTGTGTAGGCTAAATTGTGGAAACGTAGAGTCCGACTGAAAAATTCAATGCCATAGCCGGGATTTGAACCAGAAGATCCGTGGTTCAAATCCCGGCTATGGCATTGAATTTTTCATTCTGACTCTACGTTTCCACGATACTTATTTTCCTCTCACATACTTTTAAGTCCTGAATAGACTAATTTTGAAAATGCTGCACAGTGAGTCAGACCCTCCCCCCTATTTGCAATTTGTAACTGTGTTCTCTCCTTGGTTTTAACCTTATTGAAGAGCATACACTTATTAGAAATTGAATTCCTTGGTTTTTAATGATAATATTAATCGGTGTATCTGATATTAATTCTTTCATGCTTTGTTTAGTATACTTTGAATTACTAGTGCTGTTTTCAAGACGGGAAGAAGCAATAATTTTGATGTAAGAATTCGGTATGGGAACCAGTATAAGAAGTTTAATTAATTCCATTTACATAATAAGATTTATAACCCCTAAAATAGAGAAAGTGTAGTAATACGTGAATAAAGATGAATTTAATATAGAATATAAGTATATTATTAATACTGCTTTGATTAATGATATTAACAAGGACTTTATAAATAAAAAATTGAAAAATTTAAATATCAAAAAACTGTAAATGATATTTCTAACCTTAAAAAAGAGGATTATAATTTTACAATATTGCTTACCGTCCTTAGGTTAATAAACATTTTCAAAGAATTTAGTTTCTTAAAATAAATGTAGTATTAAAATTTATTGAATTTCTCTATAAAAGATACAATTCCTAAAACAAGTCTGGCATTTGTCAATTTAATTGTTTGGATTGTGATCAGGTTTGTATTGGAAAGACCAAATGTAATTTAAAAATCAGAACGAAAGAACATTTTCGTAACATTAAACACAAACATACTGATAAATCGGCCGTAGCTGATCATATTTTGTCATTTAATCATGAAATAAATCCAGAAGGTAAATTATTAAAACAATGAAATGGTCCGATAGATTTAATGATTTGGAAAAAGATTTATTTTAAGAACCAAACATTGCGTAATGAGTTTTGAAATACCCGCAGTCGATACTGTTTTTAAATTTGTTTTATTTTCAGATTTTGGTAGTACTAACAAGCACATTAACATATAGCGTTCGATGATGACAGTTTTGTTGTTTCCGGCTGAGCATGTGAAGAATTCAATGAAATCGCTATCCCGAACAGTTTACAAGAAAATTATCATCATTTCTTATAAGTGGAGCTTTCAGTTACAAATTGTTATATTTGTATATAAATGACAATATATTGACTTCGTCATGCCAAACCTCAAACATTGGCGATGAATGTGAAGTAAAAATTAGTTCAAGGGAAAAATTTAGTTTCTTCATTGTGCAATGGCAGTGATGACAATTTAACTAAATTAAATAATATTAGATCAACTAGTTTTCAGTTAATAGATATAGAAACTTTATACAGTGTAAATTATGTGAAAATGAAACTTTTTGTCATATCAGAGGACACCAAGAAACGAAATGGATCATTAGTTACATTATCACTCAGTTGCCAAAAGTGTAATAAATAATATACATTTGAAACATTCAGAACTATTGAAAGTGGTGCAGAAGTAAATGTAAGGTTTGCTTATGGCTTGAGAACCATTGGCAAGGGAATTGAGGTAGGTAAGGTATTGGCCACTGTTCTCAATTTAGCAGCCCCCCCCCATCAAATTTAACAAAATACCATAGAGCAAGTGACAATGGAGTCTAGGAAGAAGAGTGAGAAACGAAAGAGGAAGGATGCTGAGGATAAAAGAGATGCAGAGTATGGATCTGGGGAAATTCTGAGGTGTAGTTCCAACATAGCAATACTTTAACGCTGGTTTTCTCTGTTTTATTTTTTTTTTTAAACTTTGGCTGCCCTCCTCTATAAAACTACTGCAGCTACAAGTATACATTTTTTCTGGAATTAAAGCAATACTTAAACTGTTTTTAAAGATACTTGTAGATAGATGTGTGAAAATTTGAAATTAAAAAGAAAATCTTGAATATTTTCAGAACTAAGTTCAAGACATTTATCTAAAAAATCACATATCCTTTATTAAAACTCCAAAGTACGATCTATTATCTTTAATAAATTGTGAAAGTGTTGTAAAATAACAAGTAAATATTTCAAATTGATATGTTCAATTTTTCTTGAGCTAAGCCCACCAGAAAACTCATTTTAAAATTAGTGAGATACTGTTCCGGCTCCACTTAATCCCTTTTAACAGAAAGTAGGTAAATAGAAGAGTGAACAATTTTAAAAATAGTTTGTGCAAGAACAAGTAGAGGTCTAATAACTGCAAGTGACAGAGATTCGTCTACCCACTTCATTACTACGGAATAAACCTTTATTGCTTTAGATTTTCCTTCATATGTTGTTGCATGTATAAACAATAGAGCATAATAAAACGAGTCTTATGTTTAAATAACCGGTCCCTTTACGTTGAACTATAAATTTGATACTCGTACAAATCAGTTACAAAAACAATGTGATGCACATATGGAAGAAGGCACAGGTTACCGCACTGAGGAAAGGCAGAGTTGATATGATTTGTGCTATCATTCTCACCACATAAGATAGAAAACTGTTTGCCAGGCCTGTCCAACGGCACAGAAGGTAGACCAGGGTGGGGAGGCAAGTGTAGTATCTTCCTAGTTAGCTGTTATTTTATCCTTAAAGTGAGATGTATTTCCTGTAATATGCTTTGCATAATAAGGTTAGGTTAAAAATAAGATGGCGTAGTGTTATTCAACCCTGTTGCTATGCCTCACGACCGCTATGGAAATCGGCGAATATAATGAAACCTTAGGTCTAAATTCAGGTATATATTTCAAATAATTGATTGTAATATAACGTTTGACAATGCTGCATCAGAGTCCAATTACGATAACAAGACTCTGTTTTAATGGAAGTCACAAAGTAAATGATGGCGACATTAGAAAGCATAGCTCGCAGTTGAATATTTTACTTTCATATTACTCTCTACACATTCAATAAACTTTTCTATAAAGGATTATTCTTCTTAATATGTATAACCATTTATATAAATTGTTTTGTCAAAAATTTCCATGTAGATGCTATGAGAATAGTCAACTACAATAGAGATGTTTTAAGAGGTGGCTTTGAAATTCCGTCCTCTCAGTATAAATAAGGGGGGGGGGCCGAACTGTCCTATTTGAGAAAAGTATAAGTATTTGAAAATTAAATTAAAGAGGTTTTTCTTGGAAATAGTTAACCTAAAGTGAAATTGTGTGAGCATTTTGGATGAGTTTCGAGATCTTCCTCTCAAAGCACTTGGCATTGCTGATAACTTTAGTCTGATGAATGCATTTCTAGTGCTGTATTTGTTTGCCAGAACACTAACTTTTAACTGATTCTCGTTTGCGAACACATCCAAATCTATTTTACACAATTCTACGTAATTTATTTCATGTACTTTGATGTGTAAAGCAGAACATTACAGAATCAAAACAACCTCACCCAGTACGGTAAAATTAGAATTAATTTCATGTAAATACACAGCTGAAACTTCAAAGGAAATCAAAATCAACATTTGTTTGTTGTATACATTTAATGTAACATTCTCGCAATGTGTCAGACATGAATTCCTATTGATGATGAGATTAAACATTTTATAGTATTGTCTTTCACAGTAGGAATTACAAAATTACCTCCCATCGTTCTATATTTATACGTTCCCCTAATTACCGCAGTTCTATACCTGCACTAATTATCTGGTTTTGTACCTAGCCGTCTACATCCACGTATCCCAAGTATGGACTAAAAATCAATATATATATATATATATATATATATATATATATATATATATATATATAGCCATCGTAGAAATTCTAAGTATAAAAGTATTTAAAATTAGATAAAAATTTTACATTAAATTACAATACTGATGTAAATAGCTATTACCTTGCTGTAAATTGGGTTAGGTAAACTTCATCAGTGGAACGTGTGGCACGAGACGAGAAGAGACGATGTGATATTTTTGTTGTTGTAATTTACGTCCTCCAACGTTAAGTTATATCGGACGATGGGTGAACTCGGTGAAGTGATGCTCAAATGAGTTCGGGGTCCATGGAGCTTAGAGTTACCCGACAGTCGTCTATCAGGACAAGAGAAAACCCCGGAAAACACTTTATCCAGGTAACTCGCCCTAACCGAGATTCGAACTCGGGACCTCTTGAACGCGAGGCAGAAATGCTACCACCACCCTACCGAGGCGAGCGACGGGGCGACGATGTGTTACTGCTAGAAGTACTACTTCTTGTTATTTACAAGGTGCGTTCAAGTTACAACACCTATTTTTTTAAGGACTGGGACAACATAGGTACTTCTGGCTTTTATAAATACACGTGGTCTTTTGGTGCGTGACAGAGATGGCAGCACTGAGCAGTGCATAGAACTCTAGTGGCAGAAACAATAGCTAGGAATGTTTTTGATACTTAAAATGGCGACGTTTTCATTGCAAGAACAGCGTGTATTCATTCGTTTTCTCCAATTCCGTGGAGTGATACCTATTGAAATTCATCACCAGTTGAGTGAGGCATGTGGTGATGGTACATGGATGTGTCTAATGAGCGTTCCTGGATGCGACAGTTCAATGAAAGCAGAACATTGTGTGACAGGAAACCAAGACAGTTGCAGGCATCGTCTCCAAAATTGGCTTTTCCGTGGGATCCCTGCACACAATCCTGCATGAAGATCTGAAAATGGTCAATCGGCGATCCTCCAAAACAACGTTCTCCACTCGCTGGGTCATGTCGTCAGACAGGCTGATGCGAGGCCGTGACTGTCTTGGTTTGTTGTCACATGATGTTCCTAAATTCATTGAACTGTGGCACTCAGGAACGCACATCAGAAACATCCATGGCACAATCACTAAACTGGCGATCAATTTCAATAGGTGTCACACCACGAAAATGGAGAAAACGAATGATTACACGCTGTTCTTGCAATGACAACGTCGCCAGTCAAAACAGTCCTAACTCTCATCGCCGCCATTAGAGTTTTATGCACTGTACAGTCACAAAGAATCCACGTGTAATTGAAAAACCAGAAGTTCATATCTGGTCCCATTCCCGAAAAAATAGGCGGTGTTGTAACTTGAACGCACCTCGTACTTGAAAGGAAATCGTAAATGTAGAATCTGAAAGCCAACTGCTTTTAAAAACGTGTTATTAGAATAATCTATTCAGTTGAATTTGCACTGTTTGTAAATGAATCGTATTCTGTATTCAAATACATTTAGAAAATTAACAAAGTTAATGTAAATTACGAGGGTTGCTCAATAAAGAATGATCACAATTTTTTTTTGACAACGTACCTTTACTCATCCTCATAATTTTGATGGTCCTTCTCAAAATAGTCTACCCTGAATGCTATGCACTTGTCGCAGTGTTTCTGCCAGTCTTCAAAGACATGATGGAAACCATTTTTTGAGAGATCCTTCAAAATCGCCTCCGCAGCCTTCACCACTGCATCTGATGATGGATAATGTCTCCCACAAAGGCGTTTCTTCAAGTTAGGGAATAGAAAAGAATCACATGGGGCTAAATCCGGACTATAGGGAGGGTGAGGGATGAATTTCGCGTTGTATTTTGCAAGATATTCAGCAACATTGGCAATATGTGGCCATGCATTATCGTGGTGCAGCATCCAGTCTGCTTCACGGAATTGTGGTCTTCTCCACATGATACGAACTTGCAATGTTTTCAGGACATCCCTGTAGTATTGTCTAGTTACTGATGTGTGTGCAGGTACAACATGCTGATAAACCATTTCATGAATATCAAAGAATGATATGACCAAAACTTTCCCAGCAAATGCAACCACTTTTTGCTTTTTGTGGGGTTGGTAATGAAGGAGATTTCCACAATGAGCTTTGCTGTTTGCTCTCAGGATCAAAATGATTTAGCCAAGTTTCATCAGCAGTGATTACGTTTGAAAGGCACTCCGGATCTTCCTCTAACATCAACTTTAACTTCATGTTACCTCCATTGCAGCGTCAGGCGATACTGAACATGTCTGAAGTTGTTTGGTTCTCTCAGGCGGAACCAGGAGTGCCAACAATGAAACTACTACGGCGTGTTTCACATTAAGCTAACAATGTAATTAGATAAAATTTTAGTGCGAAAATTATAGCCGTAAAAAATTATGATCATTCTTTATTGATCAGTCTTCGTATGTTACTGAAAGTCATTTCCCCAATGAGTCTTATTACTGGTATGTAAAACATAAATTCATGGTGTACAAAAATAGAATTTGCAAATTAATACCAATTTATTCAACAGCTCCTAGCGTTTTTATTGTAAACATACGGGTATTTAAATAGATAAAGAACACTTTAAGGCAAAACCTGACTTACTTTTAAAAACTCTTGAAGTGGAAGGGGATTACTTAGATAACTGCAGAAGAGCCGAAGGTAATAAAGATGAACGACTGATACAAAAGCACTTTACCACAAAGGAAAGAAAGAAACAAGAGAAATTAGAATCATTTATATTCATATTTGTAAATGTCTGAGATGCAAACCACCCGACATAATCCAGTTGCATGTTGAGTGGAATGGAAGATAAGAGTAGCAATATCCAATTTTCTGAACCAAATAGCTTCTGCTGGAAAAAGAACGATTGAACGCAGAATGGCATAAAGAAAGACAAATCAACTCTACGAGTAAACAGAGATAAATGCTATAAAAGTGCAGATGAGGTTGACGTGAATTTTATGATCTGTAGCTTAACGTTTCTGGTCTGTATTAATTATTAATTCTACAAAATAGTTTAAGCATAACATTGGTGTTAATACAAACTGGAGATATGCAGCAAAATGGAGCAAAACCGGGATTATTCTTTGTTTCTAAGACATTTTACGCCCGTGCACAGGTTCAGTTCGTCATCTTTTCATCCTTGCAGCTTTCATTTCATCCAACCATCCGTCCTCTTTGTAAATGCATATGACCCATTACAGCCAATCGTTATCATCCAGCAATTCAGTCTCTGTGTCAGTACCCAAATTAATTATTTCTGGTACTTCAGATTCCATTATGTAAACAATTCTCTACGTTGCTTTTTATTGCAGCTTAATGCTTTCCTTTTCAGTGAGATTTTCTATATAAGGAAAATTATTTATTTTAACGGCCTTTACTCTTGATTGTATGAAAATTGGCTCATGATATGTTGACATTGGGACTCTCCCTTGGTAATACAGCAAAATGAAAGGAAAATTGTGGTGATGTGTTTTAAGAATGTAAATCCGGGGCTTATTAATTCTGTAACCTAAAATAATAAAAGAAATGTGAAAATAAAATAAGACCTGAAGATTTTCTGGTGAAGTGTAAGTTCTAGGAAACAAGCCAGTTGAAAAGACGATTAGGACAACACCAGCAATACTCGCATCACACATCAAAAGACTGTTTTCAGCAAATTAAATGCCAGGTCAGGAGATGGCGTGTGTATAATATAAATTAATTGGGTCAAATAAACGTAACTGCGTAACTTGATGATTAAACTGTAGAGATCTGTGCTTCATAAGTCGACGGATTTCCATTTTAAGGCCAATTTCCAAGAGAAGCTGTACACAAATCCAGCATCCAGCCTCTCGGCAAAGTGCAACAGTTACTGGGTGCGGAGAGCTTTGGCCATTTCCTCTGAAAGGAGCACACTTAATCGTGATGCTGGATTTCAGTTCAGCTCCTCTTGGAAACCGGCCTCAGAAATAGAAACACGTCGACTTAAGAAGCACAGATCTATACAGTTTGATCATCAAGTTAAGTAGTTACTTTTGTTTGACCCAATTAATTTTCCATACTCACGTCATTTCCTGACCTGGCATTTAATTTACTGAAAAGTCTCGTTCAGTAATGCAAATATTGATAGTATTTTGTCTTTGTTTATATTTGTGTTATATCCAGTAATACATTTGTGGTTGTATATTTATTAAAATATCCTGATGATGGGAGAGATGTACGCTCCCGAAACTTCGACTTCTAATCATCTTTTCACCTGGTTTGTTCCTCAAGAAGACCTAGAAAATATGAAAATAAATTAAAAGTATTACTTAATGTGCACTACAATAGACAATTACCTTCTTCCAATCGACAACAAAACATCTGAAAGCATGGGTCTTAACCGATTCTGCCACACCAGATCCTCCCGCCTTTGTAATATTTTAAGGTACTTTTGATTCCTTTGGAATAACAACCAACAAAAACATTTTGAAAGTATGCATTTAGAAACTTGACATTAAGACTATTACCATACTTACACACAGAAGATTCCAACACGACTTTCACGGTGTATAGATTCGATGAATAAGATGAACATTTAGTTCACAAACTAGGTTTTCCTTTATCATGCAATAAATCCGTTAAATCACGTGAGATCAGCATGAAAACGCTATACATGACAGATAAGCATGGGATCAAGAAGTTAAATATCTCAATGACAGATGGCACCACAGTGCAGTAGAAAGTACATACCTGGTCTCAACCTTATACCCGGTCTCACCATGTTCTGATACTGGATTTGAACATTCTCTCTTGGACATATACGAATAAAAGTATAATGTCGCGGGCATTGTTGGGACCGGGCGGGCTAAGGGTTCGGTGCGGAGAGATAAAAGACAGATAGTGTGACACGGAGACAAAGAGCTTGCCGAAACCGATAAAGATAGCACGGAGAGAAAAGGCTTGCCGAAACAAATAAAGATAACTAAAAAGTTCAAGTGACATCTTGATTGATAGAGAACATTTCACAACCGTCTGGAATCACGAATGGTGCTATAAAAGGAAGCCGCGGTTACCTGCTGGACAGTCGTAATGAGAGAGTCGTCGTAGCGGTGTGTTTTAAAAGTGAACCCTTGTTTGTGGTCAACGACCATAAGCATTGTATTGTTGTATTATACGTAATTCTGCTACTGTAAGGATTGACCAAAGTGTATTTCTACGGAAATAAATAGCATTTTAAATTTCTGCAACTAGACTTTTAATTGTACAAACCCACAAAGTCACAATTATTATAGAATATTGCTTTGTTTCTGTTCGTCAGTACTTATTTTCTCCACTGCACACCTACTAACAGCAAGTAAAAGAAATTACTTTTATTCCTTCCAAAAACATTAAATATTATTTCACCAATAATAAGTGTTTTGGACCCCCTGAAAACTATGAAAGCATACTGTAATTACATGCAGAAAATTGACGAACTACTGAATTTCACTAAAAAGTGACACATTTTACACATTATAATATTTCAATTTATTTATAACAAAAGACCAGAGTTATCTAAGCGCGAGATGGCACCACGCTAACGTGTGACGCTCGGTTCATGCGGTCCCGAGTTCGATTTTATATCGACCCCTCCCATGGACTTGGGATTTCTCATGTTTTTTTCCAGGCCAGCAGGTGAATTGTGTGGTGGTTTATCATTTACCAAAATTTATTTTTCAGCATTTCCTTTATTTTATTTCCCATCTCTTGTTTCAGGTGTGATTCCAATAATAAGGTTGTGTGGTAAAAATGGTGCAGATACTCCTCGTGACCCTAAAACGCTCTTTGTTCGATGGGTGGTTCATCGGCATCTCTAGGAAGTTTTAGCAGTGGGAAGGATTTTCGTTAGGGACTTCAGCCTCTCTCAATGGCCTTCGGCCTGTATCCATCTGTAACCTTCCGAAATAGGTAACCTTCCGATTTAAAACAGGGCCTAGAGATAAAAGAACAGTTCATCATGTAATAGAAGTAGACCCCAGGCTAAGATATAAACTTATTCAAAAGGATAAAATATATATTGGCTTCCAGGCGGTTCAGTTCAAAGATTATATTGTGGTAGCAAGATGTATGAAGTGTCAAAAGCTAGGACACGTAGCAAAATATTGTAAACAAGAGGTATCTGTGTGCTCACACTGCGGGGAACAAGATCATACAAAGAAAGAGTGTCAAAAAGCTAAAGATAAGGAGAAGTCCGTGTGTATTCCATGTAGCACAAGAAAGAAAAACCTAACTACTGGGACAAAAGTACATTGTCAAAATAGGAATGTATGCCCAACGTATAAGATGTTTTGGGAACAGTTAATTAATAGAACAGACTATGGACAAGATAACCCAAATGGAGTGGAGTAAGAGAATAATTAACATAAGATATGGATCACAAACAAGTAGGAAACAAGGTAAACCAACTGCTACTTCTAAGACCTATCAGTCATTGGAAGTGAAGAAGAAACATATTGCTACATATGTAAGGAACCTGCGATTGCCTGTAAGACTGCGATATTTTATATACAGCTATTGTATAATAACATTAATGAAATATGGAATATCTAAGATTTATTAAACAAAGAATGGTAATGGTAAATGAAATACAGCAAATAAAGAGCATAAGAATAGGTCAGATCAATGCACAGAGATCAAGGCTAGTGATGCAGGAATTAAGAAAGGTAATAGAAGACAGGCAATTGGATATCCTATGCATACAAGAGCCGTATGTCTTTAAAGGAAAACCTATACATGTGGCTGCTACAACTAGAATAATAGTAGAGGGCGATCAACCAAAAGCAATAATTCTAATCATCAACAAAGAAATACAGGTGGTAAAGATTACACAATTGTGCGACGAACATGTTAACTGCATTGAGGTAACAACTGATGGTGTAAGCTTCATCCTGTGTAATCATTATTTTCAATATAGTGATGATATTCAAATACACATTGACAAGATGGAAAGAGTGCTAGACATGATGTCAAGAAAGTCCATTATATATGGTATGGATAGTAATGCCAAATCAAAGAGGTGGTATAGTAAAAATCCTGATAATAAGGGGGAAAGATTAGAAGAAATATTACTACAGAACGATATGATCATAATGAATACACCATTTAATCCATTTACTTTTGAAAATAGAGCTGGAGCAGAGGAGAATATAGACCTTACGGTAGCCAAAGGAGAAATTGTGAATCGTATCAGTAATTGGAAAGTGGCGCAACAACTAACAACTAGTGACCACAATTTAATATATTATGATATAGTAACATGGACAGAAGGGGAACATCAAAATCATCAGAAGAAAAGAAAATATCAGATAAAGAATGCTGATTGGGCAAAACTGAGAGGTTCAATTAAAATTCCCAATGAAATACAAATTGGAGGAAATATAGATAAAAAAGCTAAGCAATTAACTCAAAGCATACAACAGGCGATGGAGCAGGCATTAAAGAAATGTACAAATACTGATGGAAAGTATAAGGTATGGAATGACAAACTGCAAAAACTAAGGAGCAGAGTGAGGAAGTTAAGAAGATATTATCAGCTAAGTCGGACTGCGCAAGAAAAACAGATTAGACTTCAGGAATATAGAGAAGTGAAACAACAATATAAGATGAAGCTGGAAGAAACGAGACAAGAAACATGGAAAAGATTTATAGAGGAAAATTTGGATGAAAATGAATGGGGGACTCCGTATAAAATAGTAATGAAGAAAATAAAAGCACCGGAAGTAATCTCAACAATAAAGAAACCTGATGGAACTTACACAGAATCGTGGACAAGCTCTATGAATCACCTGTTGCAGATATTACTTCCTAGTGACGAACAAGAACAAGAAAATGAGGAACAGCAAGCTATGCGACGTGACTTTCAAAATGTATATATTAATCAAAGAGTAATCTACCCATATGACGTTTCGGAAGTAAAGCTAGCAATCCGAGAACTAAAGAAGAAAAAAGCACCAGGACCAGACAATATAAATGCAGAAATTCTACAAAACTTGGAAGAATCTATAGCACCATACTTATGTAGCCTACTTAATGAATGCCTGGTACAGGGGCGAGTTCCATACTGTTGGAAAGAAGCAGAGGTAGTAATACTAAAAAAATCAGCAAATAAGGATCCAACAGAGCCAAAAACTTATAGACCAATATGTCTATTAAATACAATAGGAAAGGTACAAGAGAAATTAATATTAAAAAGGATAAAGGAATATCGAATTATGATAGGCATGACCCAGAAACAATTTGGCTTCAGAAAGGGGAAATCCACTGAAGTGGCCATAAATGTGGCGTTAGAAGCGATAAAAAGAAGTACAAATAAATATGTATTAGGAGTATTCATTGACATCGCTGGAGCCTTTGACAACTTATGGTGGCCGTATCTATTTAAAATCATGGAAGCGAAACAATACCCAAAAGTTCTATACAATGTACTCAGAGATTATTGTAAAGATAGACGGGTACATGTCACCGGCAGAGATGGAAAAATTACAAGAGAAATTACTAAAGGTTGCCCACAGGGATCCATTTTGGGGCCCCTCTTCTGGGACATCATGACGGAGCCAATACTAGAAGAATTAGCTGTATCACAAGATATCATCGAAATTGTTGCCTATGCAGATGATATTCTGATTATTACAGAGGCAAATAGTAGGATGGAGTTAGAGAGAAAAACGAATTCAACTTTAAAGAAATTTAACAACTGGTGTAATCAAGCCAAATTAAAAATATCAGCGAACAAATCTGCCTATGTACTAATGAAAGGAGCGTTAATTAGGGACCCGACTATTAAGATAGATAATGAAAATATAAAAAGGGAAAAAGTAATTAAATATCTTGGAATACACCTGGATGAAAAGAGAAACTTTGAGCAACACATAAAGAAAACCAAAGAAAAAACTATAAAAATAATGATGAAATTGTCTACTTTAGCAACGAGAACATTTAAATTACCGCCAAAGGCTATAACTTCATACCACATGAGTTTTGTTGTGGGAATAACAGCATATGGAGCTGGGGTATGGGCTGATAGAGTTAATATAAAAAAGAATGTGAAGATGATACGATCCATACAGAGAACAGGATTATTGAAATGTATTGGAGCCGTTAAGACCACATCTACCATGGCACTATTAATTGCAGTGGGGACATGGCCATTGGACTTGATAATCAAACAGCGCGGAGCCAACTATTGGGTTAAAAAAGGGGACTTGAGTAAAGTAGAGCAAATATTAGGATATCCGTGCTCTACCAAAAAGGAAATAAATCAGAGACTTATAGAAGAATGGCAGCAAGAATGGAACAACATAGAGGAAGGTAGAAGAACGTACAATTTGTTTCCAAATATAAGAGAAAGATTACGCTTAAGACAAATACAGCCAAGAAGAGCAGGTATACAATTTCTAACTGGCCATGGACCATATCGGACCTACTTCAAAAGAATTGGAAGCTCAGATAGTGATATATGTGACAGCTGCAATATACAGGATACACCAGAACACACATTGTTTGAATGTAAAAAATATAAAGATTTGTTAGAACACCATAGAAGTATGCTACAAGGGAAATATGTATATAATATCGTCAGGGATCCTGTGGACTTTAGAACACTGGAAGAAATGGCCGAGATCATCTCTACGCGAGTCATGGAGGAATATAAACAACAACAGATAGAAAGACGTGAAAGAGGAGAACCGCGGAGAAGGAGAGAGGAACAGGCAGCTGTAGAACCAAGGAGGTCAAAAAGGAATATACAAAGGGAACCAGAGGATGGAATAAGGCGAGAAAATGAAATGGAAGATCAACAGGAACAACATATATGTGACCAGGAAATACCACAAAGGATCAACAGGAGATGCCAATACTGGACATCCATACGCAGAATGGGAGCAGGAGCGACAAGCAGATTAGCGGTAGACTCAGAAGAAGAGCGGAGTCAGCAGACATCTGCAATAGAATAATGTTTACAAAAGAAATTTGAACTGATGGACGAATTCTCTCCAAATGATGGTGGAAACACTACAAGTCTAACCGAGAGGAATATTACTACCAATAGTCGGATAGGAAATGACAGCAAATAAATGATAGAAAGTCTTATGTAGTAGACTTATGTAGTGAGTTAGTTTGATGAATTGTAAAGCTACTGGTTTCCGGTAGCTAGTGGTACAGGACAATAATGAATGTAAATATTAGAAAAAGGATATATGATATAGGTAGGGTACGTAGTTTTCATGAGTTCTAAAGCTGCTGGTTTCCAGTAGCAAGTAGGTTAGAGTTAGCTAGTAGGTTAGGATTATTTGGAAAGTTAGATTAGGGAATATCTGCAAAGATAAGTATTGAAATGGAACTAATAAATAAGACAGGAGGATAAAGAATATAAATCTGTGAAGAGCTTTGCCCTGGTATAGCTTCAAGATGCCAGGGCATGTGTTGAGCAGATTTTATTTTTTTATTTTTTTATTTTTTTTTTATTTTTTTTTTATTTTTTTTTATTATTTTTTTTATCCATCTGTAATACCAGCAGGGGAGGGGATCCGTCCCCTTCAGCTGCTGTGGTGCGGGAGCTGCGGACCCCTAACACTCGTGGTACCTCTGACGTCACCAAGAGGAACCTTGGGCTGAACATTCGAGCTCCTCCCGAAAGGGAGTTGTTCGGATTGGGTCGGACTCGAGGGGGCAGTTGTTCCTGATACCCGCGGGAGATTGGGTACCTCCCGCCAGGCTTAGGCCGCCTAGACGGGGCAGATGGTTGCCAGCATGTCCCGGGAACTGGCCTGCAGAGCTAGTAGAACGTGTGCTAGACCACCAGGCGGACCCACCAAGGTTATTCGGTAGTCTTCCCTACGGGGTGGACACGCCTAAGTGGTGTATCCACTTCCACCCGTCTTGAAGTCATTGTCGATGTAGGGGGCTTTTCAGACTCCAAGTATTGCCACATGGAAAGAGCCCAAGATTTTTCCATCGCTCCTGGGTTGACAGAGGCCAGAGTCTTCGAAGTTTCGGGTAGATATCGTGTTTCACATATTCTTGCGTATAACGTCTGAACAAATGTTGGATATGATTCTAATTATTGGAATTTAACATTTCATTTCCTGTATTGCAAGTTTGAATACCTCTATGTGAATCAGTTGGTTCACATCGCTAGACGAAGAGATAGTCATAGAACTGTTGGGTACTTACTGCTTTGTCAGCAAAACAAAGGGAAATTCAGACAACTCATGTAAAGAATGACTGCACAAGATGGAGCAATACTAGGAAGTAAGAAGTGTCTAGGACCAAGCAGAAAGTTTGAATTTGGCATGGGAACCACCAAAATGACCCCACGATTATGAGAAACGCCGACTTGTCAATTGGCGGCGATTTTGGCGGGATCCCTTTTTAAATGATATAATTCGGTACACGGGATGATGATAGATTAGATGATTGTTAGTAATTGACGGCTTAAGTCTTTCAGGTCTGGAATCTGTTGCTGTGTGTTCAACCCGAAACAAGAAGACGATCAACTCTAGACTACACCCTTCATATAGAAGTCAGTTCAGACACCTACGCAACCCTGAACCAAAGGTACCGTTCATTATGTTATAATTTATATAATATTTCAATTGCACCTCTGATCTCTTCATGAGAGAGTGCCTTCTTCTCCTCTACCAAATTATAGAATACATTATTGTTAATGTGGTTCGACGTTAGGTGTTATCTTTAACCCTTCACATGTCATCAGTAATATTAATGGATATTAAGTAATAGCCATTCAGTTGCGTCCGTAGTATCCAATTAGCTCTACCATCTAATTTCCCCAATCCCTCCAAGTAGCTATGTCCATAGTTGTGACCTAGGAGTATAAGTTCTTCATCCCCCTCACAACCCTAGTTGCAACATCTGTAATTTCTTTATTTAATCCTTTTCTCTCGGGGGTATCAGAATAAAATATATTCGCATACGTCGGAGAAAACGAAGTATCTCGTTCTACTGCATAATCTGTAACTACATACTTCAGCATATTTCATATAGTACATATTTATAAACAGTTTTAGTATCTCCTTTGACGAGAATTACAACAAAGCACTCCAGTTTTCCAATACACAGCATGAAAAGCTTTTATTTCAGTTTCAAATCCTCTCCAATATAAAAAAACTGGTAAACTTCAATTAACTAATGACAATACCTTTGCATTTCTGTTATTGGAAGTTTAAATATTCAAACATATACTGCCTGAAGCTTTAGGTATTCCTGACAATACGTTTTATAACAATGGGAGCTATATTCCCGCGTTAACTGTCGAGAGATTTTTCAGTTTAAATGGCGTCATCATATGAGGATTTTCACACCAGTTCTGTATGAAATGAAATGGAAACAAAGTACGATCGCCTGGTGTGTAATTTAAACATGAAGCACTCAAGTTTTACAGTTTTACCTACACAACAATACAGGAATCCTTTTGCAGGTTCATATGAACAATTTTTCAGGCAATAAGTAACATTTTTAATTAACAAGAGCCAACTTAAAAATTCAATGCCATAGCCGGGATTTGAACCACGCATCTCCTGGTTTCCGTCCAGTTACTCTAACTACTTGAGCTACCATGGTCAACATGCCGACGTGACATTAAACTCTCCAATTGACTCATTTTCCCGGTAAACCACTTAAGAGTTCTAATATTCGAGATACACATTTGTGGAGACTTACTATAGTAAGGACTTAAATACTTAGAGCCATCTAAGTGGTTTACCGGGAAAATACAATGAGTCAATTGGAGAGTTGAATGTCACGTCGGCATGGTGGTCATGGTAGTTCAAGGGGTTAGAACGACAGGACGGATATCAGGAGATCCGTGGTTCATATCCCGGCTATGATATTGAATTTTCCATTTGGCTTTAATTAATTAGAAGCATCCATATACCGGAGTAATGTATTTAAAAGGATTAGGTAATTCTGTAAGGATTAATTCCTCAGTATAATCTCAACATTAAGTAATATTTTGTTTACTTTTTCGGTTATATATAGTAAGAATAAGAATACGTGTTCCACCCAAAAATTTGAATGTTAAGGTTTTACCGATATTGAGCCCCTCGGAAACAAAGGAATTTGAAAATAGTAAGGGCGTCCGCACATATGTCAATAATTTAACAAAAATGGGTATTTAAGCTTAGAGACTTACAAGAATATGATATGAATGACGTTTAATGCTCAACGCGTTTTAAGATTTTCTCATTACATATATTTGAAGCTTTCCTGGCGACGAATATGTTCGGTATCTTCTCTGGAAACTAGCCAGATGAAGAAACGATCAGAAGCACAGATCTATACAGCTTAATCATCAAGTTAAGTATTTATGTTTCTTTGACCCAATTAATTTTCTATACTCACGCCATCTCCTGCCCTGGCATTTAATTCAATGGAAACAGTCTTTTGTTCAGTGATGGGATTATTGATAGTGTTTTGTCTTGGTTTATATTTGTGTTTTATCCAGTTATACATTTTGTGGCTATAACACTTATTAAGATAGCCTGATGATGGGAGAGGTGTATGCTCCCGAAACGTCAATTTCTAATCTCTTTTCACCTAGCCTGTTTCAAGTAAAGATGTCGAACATATATTTTGTATTTTCTGGGAATAATCTCTTAAATTCTCTTAAATATGAATACATTTTGTAAACAGCAAGAGATAAGACAAACTCTTACTACGACAGTTATCTGGTTAAAACATATTTTGTTTTATATATATCTGTGATATTCTTTATTCTTTATTTGTATTTCCAAAATACATGTAGGAAATAATTCGTTCCACTTCCATTTTTCCTCTTCTTTATAAAAAGAGAAATGAATTTCAGAACTAAGCAATCAGTTATTAAAATATTTGACTGTCACTTGTCTAATTTATTCCTTTATTCCAATTTTGCCTACAAAGGAAGTGTAATCGATTCTTTTTTTTTTTTTTTTTTTTTTTTGGAATTTATGTGCTTTAACTTTTTAAGTCGCATCGGACGGTGAGTGGAATGGGTAAAATGATGCTCAAATTGGTCCAGGGTTCATGGAGCTTAGAATTACCCGACATTCGTATTTTAGGATAAGGGAAAACCCCGGAAGAAACTTGATCCAGATAACTCACCCTGACCGAGATTCGAACTCGGGACCTCTTGTACGTGAGGCAGACATGCTACCATCTACGCTACCGAGGCGGGCTGTAATCGAGTTGTTTCTACAAATGTTGTTGTTTTCAAATGCTAGGCTTTGGCAATGAAGCCATTAGCTCTCTTGCTCTCCAATATTTCTGTGTTGTGGGTCCGGCAGGTAGGACTTCACAGGTTAGAAGACGTTCTTCAGTCTTTTCCTCTTCTTTGTTGCACAGAGGACAATTTGGACTTGTATAAATTCCTATCCTATGTAAGTGTTTGACCAAATAATCATGTTCCGTAAGTCATCTAAAATTTGCTATTGCAGCTTTACGTGGGATTTCTGGAATAATTTCTGGATTTTTAATTAAATTGCTCCATTTTTTATCTTTGGCTTTGTTAGATATTGATTTTTTTAGATTTGTTTTTAATTGGTCTTTTTATGGATCTAAAGGGTAAGTTTTTACTTTTGTTCTTAATTAAATTTGCACCTTTTTTGGCAAGAAAATCAGCTGATTCGTTTCCAGCAATTCCACAATGTGCAGTTATCCACTGTAATATAATCCTTTTCTGCAGTTTTTGAAGTTGTTGGATCACTTTGTGAGATTCTTTAATTTGGATTGGCGTCATTTTATATGAAGTTATTGCATATCCTAACTACTTCTGAATTAAAACCATTCAATTTAGATTTTGTGCACGTTCTTAATCTTTGTTTACTGGGCATTGAGAAGGATGTTGTTGCACTAGCACCAATGGCTTTTTTTCCTTAATAACGCTCCTGAACTGCTTACAGACAACAGTTGCCTCAGTTATCCTTTCCCTGATTTTCATGACAGACACAGACCATTATTCCTTTTTGATAAATCTATACACATTGGTTATTACTTCTTATGTTTGTAAATTTAGGAGTTTATTTTCTAATGTGCTGCTAGGAGACGTCATTTCTGAATTCTCTCTTGGAACCAAGAGACACGCACGTTTTGAAACAAGCTGTAGTATTACCCAGTAGTTCTGAACTTGTTTACTTGATGTTAATACATTAAAGATCTGTCTAGAATATCAGAAGAATTCAATATGTAAGAACAGCTGCTGGGCAGAGCTAGAGAGAACGCTGGTCAAAATATGGATGGGGGATGTCTGACATGAGAGTGAAAGAAATGTTAAACGTTTTGGACAATTAAGAATAGGATAGAGGACATTGGCAGACAAGTGACGTGGGGAAGTCTGTTAAGAAAGAAAGCAATAAATGTATACCTGAAAATAAAGACAGAATGGGGAAGGGAAACATATAGACATATGTTACAGATATGAGAGGGAGGGTTTAGCTTGATTAAGGACAGGAGCCATATTGAGAGCGGGTTCACCAAAGGAGTGCATTCTATGTGGAAAGAAAATAAGTTTAGAACATTATGTAGTGGAGTGTAAGAAAATTGAAGACTGGAGGAAATTAATATGAGATAAGAACTGGCATAATAAAGGGGCTTACGTAGTAACAATAAAAATGCTTACGTTGAAAAGAGAGAAAATATTAAGGGAGGTGGGGAAATTTGCTGACAAAGTCAAAGAGAAATGGTTGAGAAGGGCAAGGAAATAAGAGGTAGACAAATGGAAGACAGTCAGAACATTAGGTCAAGGTCGTATAAGGGCTAGGATAGAAGTAAACGGCCAGGGAGCCAATACTACTATCAGCCCATAATATAAGCAGCGGACAAATTTGTACCTAGATTAGCATTGTAAAACTTGTAATTGAGATTGTAAGTTATGGAAGTACAAATAAATATTATTATTATTATTATTATATTATTTTTATTATTATATTATTATTATTATATTATTATTATTATTATATTATTATTATTATATTATATTATTATATTATTATATTATTATATTATTATATTATTATATTATTATATTATTATATTATTATATTATTATTATTATTATTATTATATTATTATTATTATTATATTATTATTATTATTATTATATTATTATTATTATTATATTATTATTATTATTATATTATTATTATTATTATTATTATTATTATTATTATTATTATTATTATTATTATTATTATTATTATTATTATTATTATTATTATTATTATTATTATTATTATTATTATTATTATTATTATTATTATTATTATTATTATTATTATTATTATGATTATTATTATTATTATTATTATGATTATTATTATTATTATTATTATGATTATTATTATGATTATTATTATGATTATTATTATGATTATTATTATGATTATTATTATGATTATTATTATGATTATTATTATGATTATTATTATTATTATTATTATTATTATTATTATTATTATTATTATTATTATTATTATTATTATTATTATTATTATTATTATTATTATTATTATTATTATTATTATTATTATTATTATTATTATTATTATTATTATTATAAGAAAGTACTTGCTCGCAAGTGATGTGCAATTCAGCTGCCCTCCCCTCCAGTTGCAACCGTTCTGAGGTGAACTCGTCCAGATACCACTGCACATCACTCTGTATCTATCACGATATAAAAATACATCTCTACTGCAATTGAATGTTCCATCATTTTTATTTCCATTCCGAGAGGAACTTTGCCAATATTATTCCTCCTCTAATTGCGGGCGATTAGAATTTGTTTCGTTTGGAATAAAAATGAAAATAGAAGTACACAGAAAATTCTTCATCTGAACACTTAGCATTTAACATAATCTAGAATATCCAACTTCAGTTTAAGATAAAAGCTTTCACATTTAAGTGAAAAACATGGCTTCTGTGAAATATTTTCAAAATATTGAACCCATTCACCCTTACTTATTTATTCAATTTAAAAATTGTGTTCAAATCTTTACATATACCCAAATCCATGACCATCTTTATTTTTGCATTAAGCATAAAATACAAACCGTATGACGTAAGAAAGTTATTCATTAGCGCTTAATAAGAAGGATTAAAACTATGAATACAAGTCCGTAATTCCTCCAAAACTTTGATTATGTTGCATGATGTGCAAGCTATTCTGTTTTTGTGTGCAATGACTTAATCCATTGTAGAATAGTAGGTACAGGCCCTTGTTGTTTTCAGGTTAGTACGTAACTGGAATCGGCTTGGGGTAGGGGTGATTTTAAAACGCTATGTTTGGGTTTAGCGTCAGTTATTTTATTTTCTAATGGTGTTACGCTCTAAGCCAGCTTATCACACAACTCACTTCATTGTTTTGCTTTCATCCAGACAATACGATATTTGGACAGATACAATGCGGATACGCTTAAACTGTTGGCTAATATATGGTAACTTCAAACATGGTATTTTGATCATGTACGTACAGGTTAGGCTTCATTTTTTCACGACGTCATCTTTCCATTCTTCGAAATAATCACCGAAATCATTCTCAACCATTTTATACTGATAGAGCTTAATTTTGTAAAAATTGTTTTATTCCTTGCAGTAGGAATGGGTAGGAAATAACAGAAAAACGAATGATGCCTACTTAAGAAAAATATTACCATTTCAATACGCAAACCATTACCAACGGATACCTCAGAAATGGCCCTTTCTCTAACATTTTCTTTCTGGGTAAAAGATATTCGCTTTGGAGAACTTTCTTGGATACCTTAGAAGAGCTGATCTTGAAACTGTGTTGTTTTATACAACTTATCTTTTTTGAATCACATGTTTGAAATACTGACAGGTACAGGGGCTTTTATTTAAAAAATATTATTTTTGGCTTCAGGAAGACAGATTATCGAGTTTATGGTGAGAGAGCAATTACTATAAAATGGAAAAGAAAGTCAACGTCCAGATACTGGAAAATTTATTTAATAAAAAAGAATATTTCCGAAGTATGATGTTGACATAAATTGGGGTTTGCATTTTATTTGCAGAATGAGACTTTTTCTGTCTCTTAAACTTACCAACTACACCAAACTCGCTCAGAATCAAGAAGGTGCAAGATTATTTGCATACAATTCAAGATAAAAGTTTAATTAAAATCGTTATAGATGTTTTTGAAAAAGGATAATTTAGAATGATGGATATGCTTGAGATTCTAGGTGTTGAATCATAGGTAGATACTGAACTTACACCTATTATGTGTTTCAAACGGGAAGAGTTCTCACCTGTACCGAATCAGATGCGTTAGAGCCGTCAGCGTTGCCAGCTCGTTATCCCCACTCTTTCTATATTCCCCTCTCTCTCTCTGTCGTACACTTTCCCTCTGTTTGTCGTACACTTGCGAGTGCTCTTGGCGATAGACGTAAGGGGACGTAAACAAAATTTTCCAAACTTTTATAATAACTCAGGTTTCGAAATCACAATTACAACATGAATATTCATATAGTACGCAGGTGTTTTATATATTTAAATGTATAAGTTAAATATGGTTTATGAACTATTTATTTTTCTAATCCAGCGAAAATACCAGTGGTGCATCCGTATAACGGAATGTTACTTACGTTAATAGATAATTCGTCATTATCATTGTCTTCATCGTCTGAGTACTGCAAATTTATGACGATAGGTTCCAAAATATCCTTACGTTATTTCTTTCCAAAAGTCGTCTTCTTGAAGTTTATCTGTCTCAAGCAGTTTAGCCAGTTTTGTTGTGTTCCTTGTCAATTTCTTCCTGAATAAGTCGTTCAATGTCAGTCAGTTTAAAAATAATATGTCTGTTTGCAACATAATTTGAGCCCACATTAGCTCTATTGGATTGTTTTAGCATAGTAAGGGGGGGGGGGAGGTGGATCGCGTCTCATTGATCCAGCTGATACACTTTCATGTAAGAGTAACTGAAAAATGATGCTTTGAACTCCCTTCAGTAAATAGAGATTATCATAAACAAAGATATGTGACCAGACACGTTCTGTCAGACTAGCAAGAAGTGCATTGTTTCTTCTCATGGAATTTAACAAACACCTTGGCCTATTCAAAGTATATATTTCTTTTACCACGTCATGTCAAATATTTCTGTTTCAGCTTTGAGTAATTTCAAATATACGTACACGCATACATGTCAACCAATAATGATATTCATTACAGTGCTTACGTCGCAATGCATTGTTATAATATGATGGTATCTAGTTTATTTATTTGTATTAGGAAAACTATTTGAGCTAAAGCTATGGGTTTTTTACGGTTATGCTAAATACATTACTCTCTTCTTCCTCATGCATCAGTTTTTGCAATATCTGAATTTTTGTCTTAGCTTGAATAGTATTTATTAGAGATTCATTAGTTTGACGTTCGTCATACACTACTTAGGAGGAATGCAATACGACAAAATCGCAGGACTCCGATTGGTTAGTCTCAAGGACAAACATCATCGCATTTGAAGCACAATAGTTGTATATTTATCCCAGCTTACGTTTCTGAGTTACACTGTACGCACGCACACGCACGCGAGCTTTACTTAATAATATTCCTTTATCTTTTAAATCAGAATTTCCACAACTTCCACAATGTTAAAGTATCGGTATCGAATTTTCAGATGAGCTGCAATAGTTCCTCTACTTACTCTAGGGAAGAAAACATTTCTAGTTCCTACATAAATTTACTATGTTATTTGTCTACGAGGAAAGCAATTGACTACTGTTTCGACAGCTTACCAATGTTGGTCGAAGAGTATCGAGATTTCATCAGATATACGGAATTGAAATCCTCTGCAAGTATTGAAAAAGAATGGCCTATGCTTAAGCATTAATGTCTGCATATTTCATGAACAGTATCAATATTTGTTGATTTGTTTCGTAATTAACTTTGTGGTGCTGTTGTTACTTCACATTGTCCACATACCATTGTATTCCAAATGATATTTTACCTTAAGCGAATATTGTAACTGTAATTTTTACATAGTAAATAAACGAGAAGATTTTCATAGAATCCGATTCTGAAACAAAGCTTTGTTGTATTTCTTGCTTTCAAGAAAATGACCAAATCATTCTACTAAAACTGCAATATATTTATTTACTGCAATAAGGCCTCAAACACACAAGTGTTAAATCTACAAATCGAAAATAGAGGCATAGAAACAAGGTAAAGACACAAGCACGCACACGCGCACAAGCACACGTGCACGCGCACACACACGCACGCACACGCACACACACAAAAGAAATTAGGAATTTGCAACACCTAATTAGACTAAAGTTCTTTTCAGAACCTTCAATATAAGATATGCTTAAAGAGAACAATCATGACGAGTTAACAATGCTGTGTATTAACCACGTCTTCAGTTAAGATGCATTTAGGTGATAGAGACGTAGGAATATGTCAGATGAAGGATTACGTAAACACAGGTGCAAAATGATTATATTAAAATTCAATTTTTCTAAAACGAATGGTTTATATATAGTTATAAAGCAACATTTAAACAGTAACTGTTCTTCTATACTCAAGTTTATCGACATTAAATTCCCATTACATATTTTAAGAGCCAGGACCTCTTACATTTTCTCAGTAGAAAAAATAAGAAAACTTTACTGGATTATCTGAACGAATACAGAATGAATTCCAGTAAATGTGCGTCCTGAGATTTCAGTGAGGGTGACGTTCCAGCAAAAATGGTACTTTGTTTATGTTGGTCTCTAAATTGAATTTTGCCTGGAAATCAAAAGGCAGCAGTCACAAAGGACAGCAAAACGGGAAAAAAAGTTTAGAGAGAAACAAAGAACAACAAACAAATTCAATGTACCATATTAACAAAAATGAGTTTTGGCACGACAGGTATCTGCGTTTAGAAAATGTTACGCTCGAATGAATTTGTCGGTTGAATTGGAAACAGGTGACAAATGACGCCCAAAAGGGCAAACTCGACTTTCCACTTTCTATCGATATTGCTATGCATTCCCGTCCTCGTTCACGGAGTATTGTAGACGAATATGTATGCTTATTTTGCTTCCGTCCGAGTTTCCGCTGTTATTGAGAACCACCAGCCTGAAAATATAAACGAAAATATACTGCAGAAGAAACGCAGAACTTATCGTTTTAGAAAATATTGCTGCAATAGTGCTGTTCTTTTGCTTCATCTTAGACAATGCAAAGAGTACACAATTTCATGATCAATATATAGCTACCCCAAAAATTATGACATAGGGACCTCCTTTTGGACTCCAATACTCTTTCAGTGTAGTGTGTATTTCTGCAAAGTTCATCATGACTAACAGTAATTAGCAGGAGAACAAATATTTTATGAAAAATTTCAAACTTACTAGGAAAATGGGCTGTATGATAGGATAAGAAAATCTTTTCTCATCCTAAGGGTGATACAAGGAATGTAATAAGTGAAACTTGGAGGAAGTTGTCGACCAATGGAAGATTATCACAGGCAATGTGACGAGTGGTTTCGAATTTATCTAGGGAAGTTCTAAACCACGAGTTGCATTTGTAGAGACCCTTGCACGAATAAAAAAAGTTGTTAAAATCAATAAAACAAGTTATTTGATTCCCTAAATCACATAGGCCTACACACAGCACAGAGGTGCCGTTGAAGTGTCATCCTTACCCGAGGACAAGGAGCCTTAGAAGTTTTGCCATTCCAGGACTCTGTCCCTTAGTGATATTATGATGAATTTATAATAATAGACGGTAGGTAAATGGTAGTTTATTTTGATGAAGTATCACAAGGTGTAGGATGAAAGAGAGGATATGTTTATTAAAGGAGATTATTGGGTTATGATGGGCCTAAGGTGAGTCTTGGACGCTTGTAGGTTTCCCTGGGGGCAATGTCATATTCCACGAGGCCTCCGGTAAGTTGACTGAAACTGTAGGGGAGACGAGAATAGAATTTGAGAGAGGTTGAGGATGCAGTCATTTAATTTGGGAAATGATAAGTCTGAATGAATGTTGTCATTTCGAATATGCCATTCGGCACCTGTTGCTACTCGAAGATATCGATTTTGAAGTATATGAAGTTTGTAGAGGTGAGGTTTTACAGCTGCGCCCCAGACCTGACAGGCGTAGGTGAAGGCGGGTCTTCTTACTTGTTTGTGTAGAAGGAGCTTATTCCTCAGAGCCTTAGGTGATTTTTTGTTGTACAGTGGATAGAGCCTCGCCATACGCTTGGATACTATGGAAGCTAGTGTTGTCAGGTAAGGCGCATATCAAGAAGCACTCCAAGATATTGTGCTTCTGTTCTCCATGGCACTTCTGATTCAGCTAAGCGCAGTTCCGATACATCCTGTAAGTGGCGACGAGTAAACGTGTCTGCCTGGAGCTTGTTGGCATTGATCTTTAAGCACCAAGTTGTAAACCAGACGGTGGGCATATCCGCATAACACTGGGCATGTTGTACTACAGTGAGGTGATTTGGTGATGCCGTGGTTATTGCTGTGTCATTAGCAAATAAATAATAGTTGCAACCTCTGAGGGTAGGTAGGGTGTTGAAGTAGGTTAGGAAGAGCAGGAGGCCAAGAACACTGCTTTGGGGTACTCTTGCATTGATGAAGTAGGGTTGTGGGACTACGTCGTCCCTGGCAACCGCAAATTTGCAATGTTCGAGGTAGCTATTCATTAAGTGAAATAAATATGGAGGAAAACAATAATTAATTAATCGGAATAGAAGACCTTTGTGCCAAAGGGAACCAAAGGCCCGGGATATGTCCAGGAAGAGAGCTGCAGCATAATCTATATTGCTAAAACCACACATCACATCATCTACAAGACGTAAGAGCAGATGAGAGGTTGCATGTTGTCTACGAAAGCTAAACTGCCCTGGACGAAGGATGTTCAGGTTGTCCATAAGGCGCTGAAGGCGAATTTGAAGTATCTTCTCGTAAAGCTTGCTCATAGATGGAAGTAGACTGATAAGGTCGATGGCCTGCAACTAGTTTGGGGTCCTAGTCCTGCTTTGGTAAGGTTATAATTCTTGCGTGTTTTCAGCAAGCCGGAAAGTAGGAGTGGTAGAGCAATCCAATTCTGTTAAAGTGCTTTAAATGCAGCGTAAGGTACAGTATCACATCCTGCAGCTTTATTGGTGTTACTGACGAAATTATTTGTTCAGCTCTTCGGCAGTGCTCGAAGTACACATTGGCCTACATTAGCACATAAATGAAGCTTAACCTCACAAGTCACGGCATACAAACCTTTCAGCCATTTTGACATTTGAAAGTCGGGCTAACAGTTGACGATCCTTTGCCTGTTCGTAAACATCCAGAATGTGTTATTGTATCTGAGGATGCCATAAGAAAATAGCTATTACTGCTGCGTATAATTTCATGAACCTGATTGGTCGACTTTAACACGGTCAGTATAGGATGGCATCATGAGGGAAATAGTCAATTCTTCTTAATGCAGATAAACTTTCATTACTTACTTTTCTGATTTCTTCTTTGGCATAAGAACTCGATATATGAAATCTGTAATAAAGTCTGCTAAAACCGAATCACTACGTGATGAATTTGAAATTATATTATAATTAATGAAAAAAGCCAAGTGGGAAAAGTGTTAAGTATTAGAATATTCTAACGAGTAACATAGAATACCTTGGAAACGCCTAGCGGCACAAAAATGTGTTCTGAGTATATTGTGTTTCATTAAATCTATTTAGTTGTTCATTAAGATCCTCCCATTTTATTTTACCAGTTATAAAACATTACTGAGGCCAAAAATGCCTTCACGCGATATTGCAAGTTTATTATCTTGGAAGTAATTTAACATATATATCTTGCAAATTCTTTAGATTCAGCTTTGGGAATATAAAAGTATAGAAAAAGTGTTCAATGCACTGGTTCTTAGGTTGTTAGAATTTTCGGTAATTTTAGGCGTAGAAATTAAGTACGTACCTAAGGGAAGCAATCCAGTTGTGATTCTTTCTATCGGAATTCCTCTAAGACCCACAGTTTTATAGTCATAATTGCACCTCTTAATTGCAATTACATTCTTGGCAGCACGAGCTTCTGGTAAGCGAGAGTGATGGCAGCCACTAATTAGAATGTGACTTCTGGATGACGAATAACCGAAGACAAGATGGAGTTAACCGCAATACTAACCCGAACAACCAGAAGCGGGTTTGTAGTCTATAATTACCAGTAAGCCGTGGCCTATATGGTCGGCGAAGGGGTTGATGTAGCCGGCAGGAATCAAACTCAGAAGCATCTGCGGGCCACTGCTCCTACATAATGGAGTCGTTTACCTCCTGCGGGTCGATAACACCGCAGTGCGTGAGTTTGAATCCACTCGGACCAAGCTGGAAATTCAAGAGTTGTTCCAATCAGTAGTAACTTCTGGCAAAATCACGTAATGTTAGATAGAGTGAAGCTGAAAAATCCAATGCTATACGTGGTATTTGAACCAGCATCTCTCGGTCTCCATCCGGTTGAGCTTAAACATCGACCTACCATGGCAACATTCCGGACAACATTAAACTTTCGAACTGACAAGTTTTTTGCGGTAAACCACTAGGAATTCTCACAAACACATGAGGCATCTACCCGGCTTATTATGCTGTCAGTACTTTAAGAGGAGAAGATACCTTCTAACTCCGCCATGTTGAATTTGACATTTTCAGTGTACCTTTTCTGAAGAACTTAATAATACAGCAATTATTTTTATCACATATAGGTACTTACACTATTCGGCAATAAACCGATATTTTTGTGAATATATGTGCCCGCCTTGGTAGCGCAGATGGTAGCGTGTCTGCCACAAGTTTAAGAGGTCCCGAGTTCGAATGTCTGTTAGGGCGAGATACCTGGATAAGAATTTTCCGGGGTTTCCCCTTATCCTGAAAGACGAATGTCGGGTAGCTGTAAGCTCCATGGACCCTGGGCTTATTTGAGCATTTCACCCATTTCATTCATCGTCCGTCCGATATGACTTTTCAGGGAAATTTCATTGCTCTAGGCTAAGTGGTTTCAAAAAAAAAGGTACATAAGGCTTACAAAAAACAAAAGCTACGGGGAAATGAGTTTAAAGTTTTACAGTACTCAAAGTCTTAAAACATTTCTGCCCCATATTCAGTGTTGTCATTAACTTCTCTATTCCTCTCTTCTGTCTAGCGCTTTTATAGATCCCTTCTGCCTCCGTGTCAGCCTCGGTAACACGATATCGGTCCATTTATGTAAGAAAACTTTACAGACAGAAGTACTTTTGTTTGGAACAACACAATCAGATAGAGTTGAATCCCTTAAACTAACACTGTGATCATCACTAGGTGTTGTGTAGTTTTCAAGACCTGAGTCATTTTCCCCAGATTTCATTATTTATATTCGCCTTTTTCTTCCTATAGGGCCCTCCGGAACTTTACAACTCTTCCATTTACTTACATGTGAGAGGTTCCCAACACTGATTCGAGACCATACGTAAGAACGGGTAATATGTCTGAACAGGTCCAGTGTCGTGCTGAGTGATAGCTGCATCTTCTTCATTTCATTCATAAACCTGATTGCAGCCACCGTTCTTGTCCTCATGTGAAGCCTAAAACTTTTCTCTGTAGTCTGTAATGTAATGCCTTAGATATTCAAGATTGCTTTCTCTTTTTAAGAGTTCGCCGTTAAGTTTCTGTCTGTCTGCCTCCTTTACTAAATACGTATGCCCTTATATATGCAGTACTGAACTCTTTCCATCCAATTTGGACTTAGGGAAATTTTACAATATTATTTTAAAATAGTCTGGCTTAGCCTCGACTATCTATAATTTCGTCTCTTGTCAGTCTTGACTTAAATTTGCCACAGCGTTTGATCGAACTGTTTGTCAGCTGTTTACCCTGAGGGTATGTTGTTACTGACAACATGGGAAACCAGCACCTGATAACAATGGTGCAATTTGAATCAAAATCCCTTAGGGCTTACATATGCATCAACTTTTGCAAACGTATTCATATATATATATTAAAAATCAGCTTTATAAGCAAAGTAGAGAAGTTTTAGGTTTGGTGAGCAGAAGACATACTGCTGCAAGGCAAACAACAGTGAGAATGGAACTTTTTTCATATGCTCGGTCTTAAGCCCTTAGAATGACACGTCTTCCGGCGCAACTGGAGGAAATTCAAATACCAACACAAGGAAATATACTAATTAAATTATACAGAACGGGGAATTGCACAGGAAGTAGGGTCTAAGACTGCATACCGGAAGTTACGTGTTCAAAACCTAAGGTCTACTCCGTCTATAGATAAATTCTGGAAGTCATTCTTAAGGAAAGAAACAGCAATGCATAAAGGAAAGAGGAGGCTTAATTCCTTACGTGAATAAATTTGCAATGCCTTATTGTACCCTCTTTATTAGTCACATTTGTACCTTTCCACTTGAATAATACTAATCTGATTAAAAATATTGTGACTTTGTGGGTTCGTAGAAATAAAAGTCCAAGTTGCAGAAATTCAAAATGTTCTTTATTTTCGTAGAAATACACTTTGTCCACCAGCAGAATTACGTAAGACATATACAATCTTAGAAGGTCGTTGACCACAACAAAAAGTTCACTTCCAAAACACCAGTTTCAATTACAACTGTCTTTACAACAACTCCCCTTGTCGAGTCACGGCTTCCTTAATGTGTAGTGTTTAACGCCCCCTTTTACTACATAAGGCACGGCAGACGATGACACTGATGATACATGGGATGAAGATGGAGCACCGGTGGAAAGAGATGGCGGGGGAAACCGGAGATCCCGGAGAAAACCCGCCCCAGCGCCGTGTTGTCTACCACAAATCTCACTTTGCGGTCGCCTGGGATCGAACTCGGGCCGCCTTGGTGAGAGCCAAGCGGTCAAACCACTGAGCCACGGCGCGGCCACGCGGCTTCCTTATATATACCACTACTCATTACGAGACATTTCTCGAATATTCTGTAACAAACGAAGAAATAGAATGTTCTGTAATACAATCAAGATGTCACTAGAGTGTTCCCTTTTATCTAACTTTATCTGCTTTGGCATACCTTTTATCTCCGCGCTATGTTTATCTGCTTAGACAAGCTCTTTATCTCCACCCTGCACTATCTGTCCCTTAACGTTCCGCGCTGCACTATCGTGAATAATAGGTTTGCGACAATATTAATGTATGACTGAAAAGATAATTTTAAAAATAGTCTATAATACTTATATATTAAAAATGTTTTTAAAATTACACGATAATTACAAAAATTTGGTCTAAGACCGAGATATATTTTATGTATTAAAATTAGTTAAAGCCGTAAATTGCCCGCCTCCGTAGCGTAGATGGTAGCGTGTCCGCCTCACATTCAAGAGGTCTCGAGCTCAAATCTCTGTCAGGGTGAGTTACCTGGGTAAGATTTTTTCCTCGGTTTTCCCTTATCCTGAAAGACGAATGTCGGATAACTAAGCTCAATGGACCCTGGACTCATTGGAGCATCATTTCACTCATTTCATTCATCGTCCGATATGACGAAACGGAGGACGTAAGTTACAAAAAAGTCGTAAATTAAGGGATATAATATTTTACTAGTGGTAAATTTAAGTAGAATAATAAGATAATTATATATTAATTAAAATAATGTAAGTTTTGAAATGAAAATTAACGCAAAAAGGGAAAACTGGCCAGTCCCATATCTGGTTTGCTAGTTGAATTCTTGACTAACTAAACTTCTTCATTGAAAATATCCTTAATTTTAAAATTTAGCCTTATAAAAATGTCAGTCATACAAAACTCTTTATGTGGTAAATTCATATGCAACTAAATCAGACGCCACAGAGGCTACAAAGATGACATTTGAAAAATAATGTTTAAAGAAACATACAACAAAAAAGATCTAACAAACATGCATTTTATAATGTTACCTAATTCATACGTTATCAGTGCTGTAGCAGTTATTTTGATTTATATTTAAAAAGGGTTTGAAAAATTCATAAATTTATAAAAGAAAAACAAACAAAATTGTGTAAAAATATATGTAATTTTGTGAATGGCAGTAATAATAATTGTATTACGTAATGGAGTGACGTAGTAGTAAGTCGGCCAATCATATAAAAGTAATATATGGGTAGCTATAGTAACGAAGGATTAAATAATCTTGGTGTAGAAACCAAAAGAAAATTCGTCTCTCTCTCTGGAACGCTGAAGAGCTCGGACGCTTTTTAAATTGCTCGAAAATATTTGAGTGTTAGTTCAATTTGAAATATTAGATTGATTGCGATCACAGTATAAAGTTTCGTGATAAGAATTGTAATGTATTTGGTGTTAAAAGAAGTAAACAAAAGACTGATTTCTTATAGAAATTCAAATTAAAAATCTTAATGATTTCTTCACCCGTTACAAACCTTGTAACTTAGAGTTTTCATTGCTCGTAGGTAAGAATATAACAGAGAAATATTAAAAGCTAGCCGAGGCATAATTAAGGATTTTCCTGATTACTTCGGGGAACATCTTCTTCATCAAGTCATAATATTTTGGACGAAGGTAAGATCGACGAAGTAAGACAAACTAAACGATATAGCAGCACAATCTTGCTATATATGTTGCCGCAACTTTGGGGCATCGAAACCCACAACAACGGAGGAATGCTGTTACATATGTCGCTACAACGTGGGATATCATCATAGTATGTACAACATCGCATGTGTAAAACAACGAAGAAATCCTACTACAGTGCGATGATGAAAAAATTCAAATGTCACATAATCAAAATCCAGTCCCTGTAGAGTTTACATCATTCTTAAACATGAGCTGTACTTAAACTTCTAATGTTCTTGGTAGACGAGTACTGATAAAGTTACACTGTATAGTCAATGAAGCAGATTATAAATACCTTTTTTCCGATTGCAGTGATCATTATTCCATAACAGGAATAATTTTAGGCTTTGTTTCCATGTTTTGTTTTGCTTGGCATATATGTCATACCTAGTTGGTATTTCCTATGTTACAGTAATCGCTTTTAGAAGATGGGATAGGGAAATATAACACGTAGGAGTTGTACTATTGAAGTCAGGACGTGCATACGGCCTCAACTGTTGGTTCGCTGACCAATTCAGATAATTGACGTATATGTGTTTTTGATAATGGAGGTCATTCACGCGTTTCAGCTGTGTCAATATTTGAGAGTCGTGATTCCGTATACCATCACTACTTGCAGGCGATCGCTGGTGACAAATATTTACACAAAATGCACCATCAGGACCACCATTCTTTATTGATTATGCCATTTGTAGCTATCTACGACGGCTGTTCAATACAGATTGTAAATGTTTAATGGTCATAATTTTTCGTACTAAAATTCAATCTTATTATATTCTTTTAGCTTAATGTGGAACAAACACGTTGTACAGTTTCATTGTTGGTACTCCTGGTTCGCGCCTGTAAAAACCAGGCAAGTTCAGACATGTTCAGCATCGCCTACCGCTGCAATGGAGGTAAAAGCGAGGAACAATATACGGCATTGAAATTCTGCTCTGGTCTCAACAAAGCTTCAGTTGAGGCCTACACAATGTTACAGGAGGCCTATGGGGAGTCCGTTCTTCCCTACAGCACAGCTCGAAGGTGGTTTAAAATGTTTAAGGAGGGGAGACCATCAATTTCAAAGGAAGGTGGACCCGGTGCTCCAGTTACTGTTATTACGGAAGAAAACATCAACACTGTTGCTGCCATTGTGAGACAGGATCGACAAATTACCTTAAGATAACTTTCTGAAATACTGAACATTTCATTGTGTGCCACCCATACGTTGGTGACAGAAATATTACACATGATTGCTGATTCCAGAACAAAAGGACCTTCGCATGCAGGTCTGTTGATGTTGATGTTAGAGGAATATCCAGAGTTTCTTTCAAACGTAATCATTGCTGATGAAACTCTTGATTTTGATCCTGAGAGCAAACAGCAAAGCTCAGTGTGGAAATCTTCATCACCAACCCCCAAATAAGCAAAAGTGGTTGCTTCTGCTGGGAAAGTTATGGTCATCTCATTCTTTGATATTCATGGAATGATTTATCAGCAAGTTGTACCTGCACACACATCAGTAACTGGACAATACTACAGGGATGTCCTGAAAACATTCCAAGTCCATATTAGGCCCAAAAGACCACATTTCTGTGAAGCAGGCTGGATGCTGCAACACGATAATGCGTGGCTGCATATTGCCAATGTTGTTGCTGAACATCTTGCAAAAATCAACATGAAGTGAATCCCTCACCCTCCCTATAGTCCGGAATCAGCCCCATGTGACTTTTTATATTCCCTAACTTTAACAAACGCCTTCATGGGAGGCATTATTCATCGTCAGAAGCAGCGGTGAAGGCTGCGGAGGCGATTTTGAAGGATGCAGGTTTCAATCATGTGTTTGAAGGCTGTCAGAAACGCTGGAACAAGAGAATCGCATTCAGGGGAATCTATTTTGAGAAGGACCATCAAAATTATGATGATTCTTTATTGAAGAACCCTGGCACATGTCCAAATATTCAACAGGTAGTGTTTTATCCAGCTGTTGATTCTCAGGTTAAATTGTGCGCAATTACAAACCTCTATCTTGATAACCTAAATAAGATAACCTAAGAGCAACGTATCAAATTTCTCCCTTAATTTTGATTGCATGTGTTCAACATCAGAGTCATTTGCAGGTGACGTTAATTCGATGCAAGAAGTGCAGATCGGCAAGCGTGCGAGCATCGTAAAAGGTAGACAAGTTTGCTGCGTGGTTCATTATAGTCGGCGGTTCCACGAACTAGAGGTAAGGCTTAGGTACGTTCATATAATGGAGCTGCAGGTAAGTGTTCCCAGGGGAAGCTATTATTCTACAGAACGTCGTTTACTGACAGCCATTCTCTCATCTGACCCCCACAACCACGTGGAATACGGTGCTAAATTTTTCAAGCTCTGCGGTGGCTTTATGATCTTTGCTAGCCTTTCCCGCTGCAGCACACAAATATCCATTACCCTGTTTGCGGCAACGCAGGCCGTCCACCTAGCCTCACTGTTAAATAAACCTTTGTTAAAAAATAAACAAATATTTTCCAGCGAATTTTCAGCATGTTGCAACTCTTTCCATCTATTATCCAAAACGGAAAGTAGAAACAAAACATTTGAAAATACCAAGATGTCTTACTTTATTAAATATTTTATTTATATTGTGACTTTGTGGGTTCGTAGGATTAAAAGTCCAAGTTGTAGAAATTCAAAATGCTCTTTATTTCCGTAGAAATACATTTTGGTCAACCCTTACAGTTGCAGAATTAGTAGCATACACAAATACAATGCTCAAGGTCGTTGACCACAAATAAACGAGTTCACTTTCAAAACAGTTGTACGCAGACGATTCTTAACTTCCAATTCGACTCTCCACTGGCGTGTGGCAATTTCTTATATGTACCTCCACTCATAAGTCTATAATGAACAAGAGGGCAATAGAACTTTCGAGAGATATAACTTTATCTGTTTCGGCAAGTCTTTTATTTCCGCGTATCTTTATCTGTTTCGGCAAGCTCTTTATCTCTGCACTGCACTGTCTGTCGGCCGCCAGACGTGACAATATATTTATGTTTGAAATTGATTTCATTGAAGAATGCAGTGCCATAGCCGGAACTACCTATGGAAACATTAGGCTGTATTCAGCTTGAAAATGTTTTAGTGCAGTTTTTGTTATTATAATATTATTTCAAGATAGTTTCAAGACTTCAAGATCAGATTTATTGTGCATATTCCAAAATTTTACAATTCATAACTTTTGTCTACATTTGATTTACCTTGTTGCTACTTTGTCTTACATGACATCCTGGTCCTCTGCTCTGCCAAGTAGCTCTTAACCTTCATGTCTCCTTGTTACTTAATTAGTCCCTTTCCTCCCCCTCATCTTCCTTTCTTATATTATTTACATTTCTGACCTATTTTACTTTTAATTTCTGTAAGAACTCACGAACACTTTTATCTTCTTTTCATCCCTGCCCGTTAACATTTTCTAGCTCCTATCCTCTTGTCGAACTTCTCCCATTTTTCCTCCCAAACCTTTTTTCTCCACATTGCAACCTCCTCACATTCTGTTACACACTGTTCTATGCTTTTCTATGCTTTTTTTCCACCTAAAATTCATAAATTCACTTTTCCCTACCCCTTATCCCTCTTAGAGATATTGTTCCTGTTCTCATCCAAGCTAGCCCCTCTCTCTTGCCTATTGCAGTAATCTACATATGCTTCTCGTCCCCAATTTCCTTTTATTTGTTTGTAAAATTATAATGCTTTCATGTTTTCTAGACTTCCTCATATTTCCTGTCTTTCTATTATCTTCTATTCTGCATTTTACCAATTTACTCACATCGCTTGTATTCCTTTCCTCTAATCTCCATAATTATATCTCCCATTCCTATTTTTTCCATAATTTCTCCTATCTCTACCCAACAACTACTTGAGTTCGCTAATCTTTTTTGCTGTCTCATGCATAATTTCATAATTGGCTCTTCTTATTCGGCCAAACACCTATGCCAAAATTTTATTATTCTTTGCATTATTATTCCATTTCTTCTTGTCTTTCCTAATTCTACTAAAGTTACTTCCCTGGGTGCTGATATTGGTAAGTCTAGTAGCTCTTTACAACACGTTGTGTAGTTTTCGTCCACCGTTTTGTTTACCTCTGTGCTCCACCTAGATCTCCACTGCATATAACATTTTGGATTCAACTAGCGCTTCATACCTCCTTTGTAAACACTTGCTTGTCATTTATAGCTTATATTTGTATATTCCTATTCCATTCATTACCGCCCTTCCTTTTGCTTCAATTTTTCTTCTGTGTGCACCCCACTTTCTATTGTTATTCAACCTCACTCCTAAGTAATCAAATTCATGGACCGCTTCTACCCTATTACCATTTAGTACCCACTTTTCATTTTTTTAGTTTAACTCCCTTCTTAAAGACCGTAATTTTCGACTTAGGTATTTGTTTATTTTTATTCCCCACTCTTCACAGAAATTATGGACTTCATTTATTGCGTTCTGCAATCGTACTACTGTTACAGATCCTACCATTAAGTCATCCGCATATATGATATATGTAGCAGTCCAGGAATTTCTTGGTTTGCAATTACCAGTGAGCTTTGTCAATTATACCCACAACTTTTTGAGCATTTACAATTTTAAATATTATATATATTTGGCCTTCGGTAAAATCCCATATGGCCATCGTAGGGAAAAATAAGAAAGATAATGTAAGGAAAATTAAGAGATGGGAGGAGACTAGATCTGTAGATCACTTTCTTTAAGAAATTGTAGAAGAGCTTGGTATACTGGTTTGTGGCATAACTGTAATATGGTGTTGACGCTAACGGGAAAAGGAACAGACTGCTGAAGTAGGCGGCGGAGGAAGGAAGAACGGTGGGCTCGGTAGCGAGAGCAACTGAACAGGAGATGATTGAGGTCAGCGGTTTCGCCTGGGTCATCAGGACATACATACAGGGGAATCGATGAGACGTAGTCGGTGTAGATGCGCAGGGTAACATCCATGTCCAAGTCGCATTCTAATGATGGAGGTGAGATGTCCACGTGCAATCCTGAAGCTGGAGAACCCAGGTGTCGTGGATAGATGCGTCTGAACGGTGGCGTAGTGTTTGCCTTTGATGGACTGCGTACGAATCCAGGCGTCATTCCAACGACAATAGGCGTCACGATGAAGGAC
Organism: Mantis religiosa; assembly: GCA_030765055.1. Lineage (NCBI taxonomy): Eukaryota > Metazoa > Arthropoda > Insecta > Mantodea > Mantidae > Mantis > Mantis religiosa. The sequence goes on along the minus strand of CM060951.1, from coordinate 204,394,794 downwards.
CGGGAAGAAATCCGTATAGGGCAGTTGGATGCCTTGGAAGGTGCCTTGGGTGAGTCCCTCTTTTGCCAGGCGATCGGCGACTTCATTGTCTAGAATTCCGACATGCCCTCTGATCCAAAGGAAGTGAATTTGATGTCCGGCTATGGTAGCGTTGTTCACAAAATTGATTTTGCAATTACAATTACAGGCAAAATCCGAGCGTGCAGTCACACCAATTGTTTAATTTTGACCCTCCCTATCTTCTACCAGAGGCACATTTAACTGCAGTTGTCGAGATTCGAGTTCACGACGTTCAGCTATGAATGGATGGCCAGTCCATTACCTATTAAAGACCATGGATATTCGAATCAACTGTGTTCAGGCACCGCAAGAAGCGGTATGAGAACCGGTTTAGAAATGACAGCAAGAGCGACATAAATATCAAAATAATTCATACATTAAGGATTTAAGATAAGTGTTTGGTTTTAAGGAGATCCTCATAGCTTGTGATATACTTCTTGAATACTTTTCTTACATGGTTGTAAAGAGGAATTAAAAACTAATCCGAAGAATTCTAAACATATTGTCGTGAAACCGATCGCGATAGCGCGGCTTGCGCGCACAAAGAAACTGATAGTGTTTCACGGAGATAAAGTGCTTCCATAAGCAGATAAACATAGCCTCGGAGATAAAAGGCTTGCCGACATAGATATGGTTAAATTCTGGAACATTCGTGTTTTATCTGGTGACATGTTAGAGAAAATTCTATAACAGTCTGGAATTCATGAATGGTTGTACCTATATAAAGGGAAGCCATGGCTGGTTATCGGACACTCGCAAACAGATGTAACGAGAGCTGATGTAAACAGGTGTAATCAGAACCCTGTTTGTTATTGTCATCTACCTTGGGAGATTGGGATTGTATACGTAACGTAATGTTGCTGTAATCTGTAAGTGTATTTCTATAGAAACATAGAAGATTTGGAATATCTGCAGCTCGGACTTTTAATTCTAAGAACGCACAAAGTCACAGTATGCTTTATAAGTCATTTAAATGTCATAATCTTTTATTATATTATTGTGGCATTATTTACATCGAAATCGCTAGTTGTTTACAAACTCAACGCGGTACAATATGTAATTTGAGGTAGAGGCAAAGCATATTAAACACAATTAAACACAAAGTTGTCCTATTTTGTTACCTAGGCAAGTATTTTTCTCTGAAAATGCTTTTTTTATTCAGGAGGTATAAAGATATATATTTCTGGTAAAAATATCTCTACCTAGCTTTTCAATGGAGTGCAAGACTTCTTCTATTTACTAGGAACTTTTGGAATAAATAAAATTTATACAAAATCCATTAAAATGTTGAGAAATTCACAGAAAATTTAAGATAGAGGCATTTGTTTCTTATTTAACTGGCTTAGACATGTGGTATAAGTATTAAACTGACTCATTTTTAAAAAAGTAAGAAAAGTTTCCATTTAAGGGCAAACTTTCTTACACATACTTCTATCATATCCTTGGAAAATAAAAGGTTGGTAAAGAATTTTCGGATGGAATAAAACAACTGAAGTAATTTTAAAGCAACAGTAATAAATGTCAAAGCAAGAAGACACGGAAACAATATCATAACCTTTTGTAGAATATAATGGGATTAAATTAATACCACCATAAACTGCCAAAGCAAAATGAGGAACTAAAAGTAATTAAAAATTAATAACATTGTCGGAGAAACTCCGAGAACACCGCGGAGTAGAAGTTGATAAATGAGGTAAAGTTTCAGGCAAAACAAATGAACTTGTTGCCTATATTTGTTGAGAACTGCAGAAAAATAATAAAGCTAAAACATTAAAGCGATAAAGCCTAAAGGAAATTAGAGTACGGCCATAAAAAGCTGGTAAACAAAAACGAATTGCAGCTCAGTGGGCAGAATATAAATGGAAGCTTTGCAGAAATATGACGCAAAAACAAATAATTTCTGCAGAAAGATAAAAATGTCGTGAAAATTTATGGTTGCTTCTTTACTAATGTATATTAAGGTTGGATGAAATATATTACGTTATTTAATGCTGCTTAGCTTTAAAAATGTCATTAACTTCTATATCCATGTCCCTCAACGTGTGGTCCGTGGAACCCTGAAAGGCCGCGGTAGTACAGGATTAACAGTAATGACTCTCCAGTTCCCTTTTCAACGGTTAACACGAAGTTTGTGCATGCTTAGGCTTTCCCGGCCGGCGTTAATCCAATAGAATGTATTTCCCGGGCTTGTGGTCCGTGGTCCAGAGTATGAATATTTTCCTGGCGTTTCGCTCGTATCTCCGAAGAGCATCTTCAGATGATTCTGGTCGGAGATATGAGCGAAACGCCAGGAGAAGTTTCATCCTCTGGACCACGGACCACAAGCCTGGGAAAAATACATTCTATTGGATTAACACGTAATTCTAAAGGCATTCAAACACTGGGTACCATTACACCTTATCTTCAAAAGCTGAGAGGCAAAAGATAGGCTCAAATATCACTCTTAAGTTCAAGCATATGAAAATGATCTTCAGTCAAGCTGAACATTGAAGTTTGGTTGTATAAACGTCGATCTAAGTTCATGGCCTCTTGATCTAAGATCAAACCTAACTGGTGAGTTTTCTTCAGTTAACTTGATTGAACTTAGATCAGCAGAACTGTAGAATTTACACAATAGTTTCTGAGAAGAAATAAGTAGTGCAGCTTTAAATAAATAGTAAATAGAGCATTTTTGTGGCTACTTCTATAAATAATTAGCCTCTTTATTTCTCAAATTGATCTTAAAGATGCATTGTTTGTGTTAATAACCTATACATTGTTCTTATTTTCAGAATTCAGATTACTTTGATATCATTGATTACAATTTTCAATATGAAAGGTCTCTTCGTGTTTTCCAACATAGAGTAAATCCCATCTCAGAACTAAATGACAGAAAATTCAAAAGAAGATTTCGACTATCAAAGCATGTAGTTAAAGAACTGGAGCATAGGCTACATGCAAGTTACCAACACAAATCCTGAGGAATTATGCACTCAATCCAATAATTATGATTCTGCTCACATTATGGTTCTATACAACTGAAAGCTTCCAAATGGTGATTGGGGATATATTTAGTATAAATAAAGGGACTGCCTCAAGAACAATACACAAAGTTACAAGGGAGACTGCAGCTTAAAACCTCATTTCATCAGGATGCCTATGGAAAAGGGTGAAATAAGAAGAAGGGTTATGAGAGATATAAAGTTAGCGGAACGCATCTTCTCTTTTGCTTGAACTTCCATTTTTATATACAAATATAATAATTTGTAACTTAAAACTTCACTTATCTTTCATTTTTTGTTTATATTTTCCAGCTTACAGTATTGTAAACAGGCGAAAATGAAAAAGATGTACATTGGGCATATAATGGAGATAAAGTAAGCGAAATGCTTAACTTTTGATAAATACTGTTTCAATATGGAGTAAATTCTTGTAACTTTTTTTTTGTTTTGTTCCATTTATACCCCGCCTTTAACTACTATGGTCATATCGGCGGCTGTTCTCCTTTGGAACATACAGTGGGTGTTAACTCGTTACCTTTTTGGTTTTTAATCATTACATCACGCACACATTCACACTCCCATTCATGCTTCCAGACTCTGGGTAAGATGGGGAATTATCTTGGTGGGAGAAAGATCCCCATCCCCACCGCCGGGAATCGAACCCGGGACCCCTAGCACGGTGGGTAGGTGCTCTGCCGACTGAGCTACGGGGCCAGCCCTCTTGTAACATTATTTATAAGACAAATAACCTAAAGTGAAAGATTTATTTGTTTTTGTTATGCTTAGATAAGCTACTCTGTGCGCTTGAATTAAACATAGTCGAATAGTTCCGATAAATCTCGAATCCAATCGATACAACACGAAAGTTGATACATGTTTGGCGATGTTGCTGCATTTGTTTTTCTGATCTCAGATCAGTACTAAACGGCATTCATCTGATCTAAGATCAGAATTTTAAAACACATGCTGGTTCGGAAACATAGTTCAATTTTGATCTTCGATTATAAATAAACTGCAGTTAGTGATTTTTATGCATCTGGACCTAAAGAAGGTAGAAATTGATCTGACCCATCCACTTTAAACGAAATTATTTCGGATTTTAAATTTTGAACCCAAAGAATCATTAAACAACTAAATCAAAACTAAAGTTAATGTAACATATAGGACGCAATTTCGGTCTTCGATATCGACCTTTAAAAATAATTATTTAAAATCGCTTTCACTGTCGTTGAATATTATTTATTTACGTATTATCTAATTATTTGACTCCTATATTGCTTAATGTATGTTAGAAGTATAGTTTATAGTATCATGAAGGTGACAAACAGTCAACATCGGAATTAATCATTTAGTTTAAGAAATATTTAATTCAAGATTAGCCATGAAATACTGATAAGCTTTGTAAATTCATCAAAATATGTGGAAGTGGTTTTGAAAAAGTATAACCTAAGTATTGAAGCAATAATTCAAGTTCATATCTTTCAATACAGAAAATGGGACAATCAAATGAAACATTGACATCTTGAAGGTGACTCACACAGATACAATTAGAGTTGGATTTGATTTTGAATACAGAAGTGATGCAATAATTGCAGTTCCAGTATGGTTTTCTGTGAGAGTAAGGGTTTTTTAGTTGGTAGAAATCCAACTCACTACTCATAGTGGTGTCCAAGAGGATTTTTCCCTTACTATAGAAAGTGTGTAGTGCAGTGGTACCCTGTAATACTGCAAACCTTTGGCAAATTCCTATATAGTGTTATTTGCAATGTGTGCAGGTACCAGATGTGGGCTTTCCGTGCCTTGATAATAAGGGTAATTACATTTGCGTGTACCCCAAATGTCACGCCCCTTCTAACTTTGATTACATCTATTTAGGAATAAGATAGCACGGAGGCAGGACTAATTGCAGCTGTGATGAGATGTCGATTGAAATTACTTTACTGAAGTAAATAACTGCTTCACCGAAGCGAAATGGAAATGGATGTTATTATCAAAGGAAGCCGGGGGCGTTTTACGATCAGTTTGGCATTTCTAGTCGTAAATGCGATATTGGGAGTAGCGCAGGCTTCCAGATCCACACCTTATCACGTTGCGTTTTTCTCAATATAGAAATAGTAATTCTCTCTTCCTGCAATATAATTTATTTGTTCACTTAATTATTTTACCTTCAGTGCCTCTATCTGTTCAAATTCATCTAAATAAGCGTTGTCAGTAAGTTTTCGTTGCCTTATAGGTATACAGCGTGTTGCTGTGTGCTGGTTTTGTTGTCAAATAATGTCACACGAAGCTCATTCCAAAAGCACGACTAAACGAAATCAGTTTTTGAATTCGTTGGTATTTAACTAAATAAAATGTACGGTTTTCTAATTGTCGCCACAGTTTCTGCAGCGTTCCGCAAATTTGAAGCACTGTGTGCTCTAGCCTCAGTCTCAAGCAAGGTCTTATCTTAAGGGATGCGCGGGTATATAGTAGTAAGGATGACACTGGAATCCAAGTTTAATGCCCGATTTCACCAGCAAATGTTAAAATCGACGTTAACAAATGCAATGTAACAATTTTAACAGAGCTTGTCATCCGCCCAGCTTGAGAGTACAGTCACTTCAAACACTTTGTAGGCTAGCTCAAACCCCACCTCACCAGTTACGGGTTAACCAAATAGAACCATTTTTATTGTCCCACAGTACAAGCTAATAAAACCATAAAAATTCTCGAAACACCTTACCCTGTACCCGTTCGCGTCAGTTAAAAAAATAACAAAAAATAAAAAATAATAAAAAACAAAAAACTTAGGTGTTACTTGTTTAATAGTGTTTCTTTCCTTAGAGATATTTAGAATGATTACTAAGACACTTATATAAAGAATTAAGTTAAAAAAAGAACAGGCCGTCAACCTCACACCTGATATCGTAGTAGGCTCAGCATTTTCCTACCACTCATGGAAAACAGGTAAACCTAATGTAAACTTGAGCACTGGACGAGATTTAAATCTAATGCAAACTTCTGAAGTTACGTGAACCATCTCGCTCGATTTTTGTAACATACTGTAACAGCGTCGAGTTTAAGAGGATTTTTTAAACAGCTGTTACTCCTGAAAGGGTAGAGCCAGAAGGAAAAATTCAATGCCATAGCAGGAATTTGAACCACCGATCTTCTGGTTGCCGTCCAGCCGCTCTAAACCATTGAGCTTCTTTATTAATTATTATTAATATTATTATCAATATCATTATCAATATCATTATCAATATCATCATTATCAATATCATCATCAATGTCATCATCATCAATATCATCATCATCATCATCATCAATATCATCATCAATATCATCATCATCATCAATATCATCATCATCATCATTATTATTTTTGGTAATTTACGTCCTCCAACGTTAAGTCATATCGGACATTGAATGGAATGGGTGAAATGATGCTCAAATGAACCCAGGGTCCATAGAGCTTAGAGTTACCCGACATTCGTCTTTCAGGATAAGGGAAAAGCCTAGAAAAAACCTTATCCAGGTAACTCACCCTGACCGAGATTCGAACTCGGGACGTCTTGAACGTGTGGCAGACACGCTACCATCACGCTACCGAGGCGGGCTTTAGCTTCTTTAGCCCACGTGCCAACATGACATTAAATTCTCCAACTGACGCGTGTTTCTCCCGGTAAACCACTAGGGGTTCTCATAGACACATGAGACAACTACCTTAGTGGCGACTTACATCCTGTAAGTACTTTAACGCCCGGGCTTTATAGTTAACCACTATTAGGTACAATTAATGGATATTGTTCTTTCACACTAGCCGTGTGTAGGACGCACTATAAAAGGGTAGAGCCAGAATGAAAAATTCAATGCCATAGCCGGAATTTGAACCACGGATCTTCTGGTTGCCATCCAGCCGCTCTAACCCTTGAGCTAATATGGCCAACGTGCCGATATGACATTAAATTCCCCAACTGACTCGTGTTTTTCCCTTTAAACCACTAGCAGTTCACATAAAAACATGACACAACTACCTTAATGGCGACTTACTATGCTGTAAGTACTTTAAGGCCCGGGCTTTATAGTTCGGAACACTATTAGGTACAAGTAATGGAAATTAATTGTTCTTTCACACTAGCCGTGTGTAGGACGCACTATGAAAGGGTAGAGCCAGAATGAAAAATTCAATGCCATAGCCGGAATTTGAACCACAGATCCTCTGGTTGCCATCCAGCCGCTCTAACCCTTGAGCTACTATGGCCAACGCGCCGATATGACATTAAATTCTCCAACTGACTCGTGTATTTTCCAGTAAACCGCTTGGAGTTCTCATAAACACACGAGACAACTACCTTACTGGCGACTTACTATGCTGTAAGTACTTTAAGGCCCGGGCTTTATAGTTCGGACCACTATTAGGTACAACAAATGGAAATTGTTCTTTCACACTAGCCGTGTGTAGGACACACTATGTATGTGTAGAGCCAGAATAAAAAATGCAATGCCATAGCCGGGATTTGAACCACGGATGTTCTGGTTGCCGTCCAGCCGCTCTAACCCTTGAGCTACTATGGACAATGTGCCAACATGACATTAACTTCTCCAACTGACTCATATTTATACCCGATAAGCCACTAGGAGTTCTCATAAACACATGCGACAACTACCTTAATGGCAACTTACAACATTTAAGTACGTTATACTAAAAAGCCCGAGCCTTAAAGTACTTAAATGTTGTAAGTTGCCAATAAGGTTGTTGTCTTATGTGCTTATGAGAACTCCTAATGGTTTACCGGAAAAACATACGAGTCAGTTGGAGAATTTAAAGTCACGTCGGCACGTTGGCCATAGTAGCTCAATGGTTTAGAGCGGCTGGACGGAGACCAGAAGATCTGTGGTTCAAATCCCGGCTATCGCATTGAATTTTTCGTTCTGGCTCTACCCTTTCATAGTGTGTCCTACACACGGCTAGTGTGAAAGAACAATTAATTTCCAGCTGTTACTCCTGCCACATACAAATGCTCTGCTTCAATAGACTTATACACACAGCATCACAAAGCTGATACCCCACCACACATTTTAAATATTAAATCTAGATGAACTGTTGTCCAAAACAGGCTCAGCATCCCGTGTTTGTATGCAAACAAGACGACAAGGGTTTCTGTTATAACCTCATAATCCTCGCTTGGAGAATTCCGCACAAACACAACCAGGAAAACAAACAGAGCTGGATGAAGGACAAAGGTCGGGAAAAGCGAAACAAAGCTTAGCCGCCTGTTGCATGTTGCTGAAGCACAATACATCTCGCTTCAGGGACACACAACATACTACTGAAGCCTTACATCTCTTAAATAGTCTATCAAGGATGTGGCTTTTGAGGGTGGAAACCCATCCCAAGACCCTTTCCTCTTTTGAGTAAAATCGAAGTTGCTAAATGGTTAAAGTTGGAAAGGAGTATACGAATGAAAAATGCAATGTCACAGTCAGAATTTGTACTTTCGAATCTTCAGTTTTAAATACTGCCTAAAAATAAAAAAATCTATTAACTAAATATTCGAAAACGTGTTATGCTATAAAAAATTGGTTCGTGTAATAAAATCAGTTTTGACTATTCCTTAGCGATTATCAATTACACAAAATTCATTTCAAATTTAAAGGAATACACAGGCTATTTAGAGAATATTTAAAATATACGTCTGCTACTCATACACATAGTTTAACCATATGCCATTTTATTCTAATCGAGCAAACATTGTAAATGCTAGTTTGGGATTTATACTTTTTCAAGGTGGCATCCTTAAATATGAATATCAAGCATGGAATTTAATCAAATTTTATTTTCGTTTTTTTTTTTTAGTTATGTTTCGCACATGGGCGTACAAACAGACAGGAAGTTTTAAAACCTACTTATGTTAAAGTTTCGGTTAGAATTTTTTTCAACCAGTACTTTCTCTTCTTAGTATAATTGAGTAATGGAGTAAGATATACACGTAGAAAATCTGTGATAAATGGGACTCTTACAAATGCACAAGTTCGAAATTTCACTTTTTTTTCCCTTGCAGTTTACGTCTTCCAACGTTAAGTCATATCGGACGATGAATGGAATGAGTGAAATGATGCTCAAAAGAGCCCAGGGTCCATAGAGCTTAGAGTTACCCGAAATTCGTCTTTCAGGATAACGGAAAACTGCCGAAAATTCATCTAGGTAAATCACCCTGAGATTCAGAGTGGAGACCTCTTTAACGTGAGGCAGACACGCTGGCACCACGCTATCGAGGCGGGTTAGAAATTTAACTGATTAGAGTGCAATAGTAGAGAACTACATAAAAGACAAAAGCATTTATCTAAAAGAAGCTAACAACCACAAGAAATGCAGTGGTGTTTGGTTCACGTCAGATTTGTCTTAGTGTTACGTCATTCTATCATTCTTCGAGCTATGGCAGCGGCTTCAGAAGGATTTTAAGTTCTAACATTGGTGTCTCCTTTTTGTTTTTGTTTATTAACAACTGAAGACAGACATATTCACAATGTACGCAACACTAGCCATGTCATCCTGTACATAGCATTTCCAAACCAAAGAAAACCCAATGAAGTTTCCAAAACTCAAAATTAAAAGAATCGACTTATAATCAGGGCTAGGATTTATATGTAAATAAATATTCCTTAATTTCACTGATGCTCACTTTTTTAACTGATGTCCATCGATCCTGTTGTCCTCTATTCAAATTAAACAAATTTATTTTACATATTTTTCCATATTTTTTACATTAGTACATATTTATATGTAAAATTAAAATTTGTCCATCTTTAGTGATTTTAATGCAATATTTGTACATATATTACTCTTAAGAGAAAAACTATACATAATTTTCGTTTTCGTGACAAGAATGTGGTAATAAGGATAAGCTTACTGTTACAATAAGGTACAAGGTGCATATAATTAGGCAATTTTTCTACTACCTTAGTATATAATGATTTGTGGAAATCCCTGCGTTTTCCACCTTTAAGTGGTCCCGTTAAAGTCCAATTGTACTCACTAATTACCTCTGCTGGTATGCGGGCAAGGAGACATCAGTGGCGTTGTTACCCTGGAAGCATTGTTAACGTACTAAACGCTTTTTAGAATTTGAAAATTAGTTGGATTTTTTTTTTTTTACCAAGAGTATCTATAAAACCCATTTTCTAGTGATTTATATTGTTGCTGATGAATCAAGAACCAAATTTGGAGATTGGGACAGAGGGAGTAGTATCATCCGCCACTGGTTTTTCTAGCCTAGAAAGAGATGGAGAGTATTTCTTTCTCTTTCCAAACGTTGGTGTCACATGTAGCTATAAATCTTTTCCTCAAATTCAGAATTACCCCACCCTTTCAGTCAGTGTTTATCTGTTAAACTGGTCTGGTTCAAAGATGCCTAAGGAAGCAAGATCTACAATTGCGAAGTTAAAAAATTATGTTAACAAGTTCAAAGATGAAAAATTTTCAACAGATGGAAAAGTGTTATTCTGCAATACAGACTAGTGTGAACTCAAAACAGCAATTTTAATTAATCGACATATTTCTACCACAAAACACCAACCCACCAAGAAAAGATAAACCGGATTGCATCAAACATTTATGACGCAACCCACAACAAGTAAACATGCTGAGTTCAAACACTGATCTCTGCCGTGCCCTCATCGGATCTGATATACCTCTTTGGAAAGTCAACAGTCCATCATTGCGACAGTTTCTAGAGAAATATACTACTCACAACATACCGGATCAGTCAACGTTACGTAAAAATTATTGTGAAGTTGTGTATCATCTGGGTATCAGTAGATGAAACTACAGACGTAGGAGGACGATGTATCGACAATGTTGTGATTGGTTCCATGAACAGTGAGACCTCTTCCAAACCTATATTGTCATGTGAAATAATGGAAAAATGCAATAACAAAACAGTTGCAAAATTATTAAACGATGGGATGGGTGTTCTGTGGCCTAGTGGTATTTAACATGACCGAGTTTTGCTACTTTTGACTGATGCAGCTTCCTACATGATTAAAGCAGCGGAAGCTTTAAGGGTTTTATTTCCGAAAATGATCCACTTAACCTGTACACCGTCCAATATGACTTAATGTTGGAGGACGTAAAATTAAAAAAAAAAAAAAAAAAAAAACACCTGTAGAGCGCATGCCTTACATCGTATTGCAGAAACAATCAGGGTAAATTTTCCAAAAGTGGAGCAATTAATTTCTTGTGGAAAGAAAGGGTTCCTGAAAGCCCCCAGCAGAATTCAACTCTTGAAGGAAATGTATCCCAACGTACCTCTGCCACCGCGACCAGTACTAACCAGATGGGGTACATGGTTGGATGCTGTGGAGTATTACTTGAAGAGCTATGAAGCCATCAAGGGTGTGGTGGATCCTTTTAATTCAGAAAATGCTGCCTCTATTAACGTTCTGAAATCCTTGTTGAGTGACGACTGTGTGAAAAATGATTTGTGTTACATTCAATCAAATGTTTGTAATATAACAAAAACAATTCAGAAACTACAAAATAATAATCTCACATTACCTGAAAACACTGATATTCTGAAAAAAATGATTCATGAACTCAAATGTGTACGTGGACATTTAGCTGATCTTGTCAAGTGTAGAGTGGACAACGTGTTTTTAAAAAATCCAGGCTTTGAGGAAATGTGCAAAATAAGTGCAATCTTAAGTGGTTCGTCAAATATAAAACAGGAATCAGATATATCTCTTGCTGACATACTGAATTTTAAACACGCTTCAATCACTTCATGTGCAGTAGGACGACGTTTTAGTCAATATAAATCACTTTTGTGACATTTTGTGGCATATTGTTATTCCAGTAGAAATAATGAATAAATACAAGTGAAAGGATGTAAAAATTGAATAATTTAATTTATGAATCTAGTATTTGTAATGTATTTTATAGGTTCTATTTTACCAAATATGTGTGCATTATATATATATATATATGTACGTAATTCGACAATTGTAGCACATCATGTACATATTTTGAAATTTTTAGGACCTACATATGCTCATACTTGGAAATTTTTTACTACATATATATGTACATATTTTGACACTTGTTAGTACATATAAATCCTAGCCCTGCATATAAGGCAACCTAATACATATTAATCTGGCATTACGAACGATGGATAAATGTCAAATTTGATAAAAATAAAATAAAATACTGTCACTTTATTTACATTCAATATTCAAAACTGCCATGATTAATGTCTTAGCGGCTTCAGAAATCGAAGTTGGAAGATTTAAATGTTTATCTACAATAGCCGATTTAATTTTATGATACCTTAATAATATAATGTAACACAAAGAATTAGTTTTTGTTAAGTTTATTATGTTTCTCAAGTTTCTGTTGAAAATTTTAACAAGCTGCATTACAAAGTAAATCTCATGGAACACATTAATTAAAAATCAATGTAATATAAAAATCTCACTGTAACTAAATACAGTCCATTAGGCCGTACACTCTTGGGCATTTAAATAGTCGCGTGTTGTAGCTTTTAGCAAAATTTATGTAACAGAACGTAACAAAATCTCGGCTACGGGTTTGCTTATTTTAAGGAGAAGTTATGGTGGATATACAGTGCGTAAAATACGTTTTTTATATAATTTCTTAAATAATAAATAAAGGGATAAATAACACTGGGCAACAGGCACTTATTGAGGCAATTCCTCCTAATTTTGGGTTGGAAAAAAAAACAAATGTGACAATGAAAAATTTTTATTAGCTCTAGTTCCTATGATATACACAAGGTGGAAGTATTACATATTAACGGATTGAGAGAAAAGGATACATTTTAATTACATACATGGTAACAACACTGAAGGTGTATTTGATTTTTTAACAGGTAATTACATGCTAAGAGTTCTAAATTGCTGTAAAAATACTTCGCAGATAGCCGTGTCTGAAGAGAATCATGTGGTAGCCTATTGACTTCGCTGTCTTTTAGCTTGCCTCTTGTGATGGAGTTCCGCAGAATCCCTATACAAAGACCAACAGTAATCCGCAAGCATTACTTCATTCCAACAGCCCTGATATCTTTGTTCCATAACAAATGTCCTGAAGGAATCTGTCCCCATGTTCATCACTAACAGCTCCACAACTAGGAGGGAAAAAGTCTTGGTGGGATTGGAGAAAATGGATCTTAAGGGACATGTTGCATCCAAGGTTACGGTATTTTTGCAGGAGCACTGTCACCAAATGCTTGTAGTTTTCACCTCTTTTGTTGCCTAAAAAATCCTTGAACAGCACCCTTGACGGCTTCCCAAGGTTCGTTTTTTTCCCCTCCAAACTTTGATCAAATGCAGGATCCTTTACAAGTTCTCTTAATTATGGTGCGAGAAAAATGCCTTCCTTAACTGTTTCCTCACTTAATTTTCAAAATTTGTCTCTTATTGTGTTTCGTTATTTGACAGGTGTGCCAACTCCCAAAAAAATTCCCCAAATTTAAAATATTCACTCTAAAAATGTCACTTTATCTTCAAAACAAGAGCTAATCTATCATTTTATGGCGATCTTTTAATTCAGCAGATGGAAATACATTTAAATTCACTACTTTTAAGCTCAAAACAATTTCATTGTTACCCAGTGTAATGACTATTCGGAACTACACGGATTAAAGGTATCATGTAGGCAAGCATTACGGAAGCTACAACTTTGGAAGATGTAAATGCATTAGCGTATACAAATCTGATTTATTATCCTAAAACGGAGGTAATTCTATTACACAGTTGCTCGCTTGTGCAGTGAACAATGACTTGAAGTAATCTGTTTGTTTGAAAACGAATATAGCTGCAAAACCTGCTACCTGATCAAATAAGCCTAACCGGGCTTACACAGAGCCCCTTCAAAGTGGAAGTTGGAGCGCCTTCAACTCTTATCTCTGCTGTGACGTAGGTAAAGAACGCCAAAAATATTAGTAGCACCCATTAGTGATTGATTGTGAACAGAGATCGTTGCCGTTTGGGGAAATGTTCTTAAAGGGAGACTGCGAAATGGATACTCAAGATCACGTTGGTAATTTTCCGGTTGAATCGAAAATAATGAGAGTCGAGTCTTGGCGTCTCTGTACGACCAGAAGGGAATAACGACTCGTAAACGAGAGAATATTTACTAATTTAGTATAGCAATAAAATGTATGACTTTCCATATAAGATTAATTCGACTCCAGAAATTGACTACAAATGTTCTGAGAGAGTCTGAATATAAAAGATAGTGATATTAATTTCACATGACTTTCTATATACAAACTACCCTTTACAAGCTTTCTCTTATATCTACATCACATTAACTAATACCTGGTACGTCCAGAAAGTAAGTTCTGTTTAGTAATAAAATTAAATTGTGTACAGATACAGAAAAATTATGTATTGCATAAAATTCTACAACTCTTAAAACTACTTTTCCACATAACCGCCGAAATTTTGCAGGCATTTGTCATAGCGAGGCACAAGTTTTTGTATACCTTCTTTATAAAAGTTTGCCGCCTTTTTCTTCAACCAGTTGGAGACATTTTCATTCAGCTCTTCCTCATTGCTGAAGTATTGACCGCCAAGGAAACAGATGAAAGTCGCTAGGAGTGAGTTCAGGGCTGTACGCAGGTTGGTCAAACACGTTCCAACCAAATCCCTGTAGGATGTTTATCGTCGCATTTGCAGTGTGTGGTCGTGCGTTGCCGTGAAGAAACACAACAACTTTTGACAGCCGATAAATTTCAATTAGTTTCACTTTCCTAGCATTCAGAAAACGAATCACATCTGATTTCACAAGCGGCGGGATTTTCAATCAACACCGACATTGTAAACAAGCACAACAAAGCGTACGTGGCTCACAGCGATCTCACAATGGCATACGTTTCTTCTCCTTGATACAGAACGTCTACCGCGCATTTGCGGAACTGCGATCGCAGCGCTGCAGCGGAGATAAATTGAAACAGTACTCACTTTCTGGACACCCCTTGTATTTGGTTTTAATAAGATGTTCTTATATGTACATTCGGAATAAGGGAATACAGTAAATTTAAGCAAATATGTTAAGGATACCTATGACTGAAAATTTGAAATCCTAAACTAATAACGCTAGCTTTTTTTTTTTAAGATTTATACTACAGATGCAACATAGTGCAAATATAGTGCAGCCCAAATCTTGTCAACTTTACTTTAATTGTTGCGAGAATATAGTCGAATTTATTTATTTTTGGTTGAGTCGATCAAAAAGTCCCTTGCTATAAAATAAGTTAAATTTTGGTCTAATATTTTAACAACAGGTTTCCAATAAATCCAGGTTTTGAATTTGCCCTAGGTTTCTCTGTGTCTCAATAACTTCAGGCTCCAGACATTTTTAAATCTATGAATACGGCTTTTTTGCTCAAAATTTGACATTTTTATATGTTTGGAAAGTAAAGAAAGAATGTGCTTAAATTTATCTCATAGTAAAACCACGGCAATTTCCATTCACTGTGTCTAGGAACGTTTGAAGCAAAGTTTCATTAGTCTAACATTAAAACTGCGACTCAAGGAGCATCTTAAATGTTCAACAATGCTGAAATGTTCAGTAGCGGGGAAACAATGTTACAAATTAGAATTCATATCTAACACTAGCATTCACGTAACTCTACTAGAATAACAAACTAGATTAGAGCATTTAAAATGGCTTTCGGATGCTATGTAAGCATTCTTTGGATTCAGGAAGGCTTTCACTATTTTATACATTAAATAGAAGTAAAGGTAATTTTTTGAAAATCTTCATGAAATTTCAGTTATATCCTTAAGAACTATTCGGTATGATGGCTTTTTTTTAATTAACGTCCTCCAACATTGCCATATCGGACGATGAATCAAATCGGTGAAGTGATGCTCAAATGTGTCTGGGGTCCATGGAGCCTAGAGTTACCTAACATTCGTCTACCAGCATAAGGGAAACCCCGGGGTAAAACCCTTATCCAGGTAACTCACGTAACCAATATTCGAACTCGGGACCTTTTGAACGTGAGACAGATATGCGACCATCTACGCCACCGAGGCGGACGGAGATGAGCAGGAGAAAAACAAGGAATAACGACTTTTGGTTTGAGAACTATGGTACAGAGTTATTTAAGGATGGCCTTTGACTGATATTCTTTAGAGCGTCACATCTTATTTTGGGTGTAAAGGCCGCTTAAATTTGCTCTTCCCAACTCCCGGTTTAATCTCAGGGGAGTCTGAATGAGATTTGTGATGGAGAAAGCGGAGGCCCGATTTTGTTCAGGTTTTCCGGTTTTCTTCACCATTCATTCCACAAATGCTCTAAAGCCATCCTTTCCTTCGACCATTTCACCTTCATTTAGTACTTTCGACACTTTCATATAAGAATATGGCAGGGTACATACTTTATTAAAATAAAACAGCCAGAAAAATGACACTTAGTAATAATATTGTATCCGTTAATAAACGATTGGGTGGAGTTGTGTGAACATAACGGATTCATTTTTTTGTTCTGATATAGCTAAACGCCAAGTGCAACTCTTGTAACAGAGGACAATTTTGGAGGCTTTGTTGGTCTTGATGCTGCTTTTAAGAAACCAAATTTAAGCTAACTGTTACTAAATCTTATGTTATCTCCAATCTTATTAATATTGTCTAATTTGGATGAAGAAATTAATCATGCCCTTTTGTCTTACAATTATTGCCACAAAGTGGAAATTTTCAGTAATATCTCAAGTCTATGCCAATGCAATGAGGCTTATAACCTCACACATTCCTTAAAACATCAGCAGCTTCCCTGTCTGACTTGTGGACATAAGGGCAGCACTTCTACAAGCAGCTAAATTGAGCGCCGACATAATCCATCGGAAGCATATTTAGCTTTCAAAATTAAATCAATAATTTAAATAAAAGAAGAATTATTTGGCACTCCACAACAACAGAGGAGCTCAAATAGTACATCTTGACACTCCTTGCACTCCATCAGTCATATCTATGAATCCGTAATTCTCTCATCTAGATAAAGTGGAATGCCTATTAAAGACTAATATTACGTCTGAGACACCTTCGGGTTATCCTCAACTTTTTAATGACATCGTTGTCGGCCATTTTTCTATATTGACTGAATGACGCTTGTTTGATTTATTTAGGTTAAATATTGCTAATACTGGAGATCAGGATTTATATCAAATATTTATAAGGTAATAATCTTTGCGAAAGTTAAAGACATATGAACGCTGACCAGTGCTCAAGCGCAGCGCTGTTGCCAAGCGTAGTACGTGTACCTGCAGAGGTTCCATGTACATAAGTGCAGTTTTTCCCACCAGCAAAGGTTTTGGCTTTTCTTCCCGAAATTAAACAATACATTAAATATTCCTAAAACATTAAGATCTTACCTTGACACACGTCACAGCAGTGGAACAGCCAGCACGGTCTCCAATCCAGTAACTCGCTTTCCGACTTCATGGATCTTTCCCGGAGATTGAAACACAGGCACGCTCCCTTTTTCTAAGGCTGAAGCTGCTTCACTACAAATTCGTGACACTGTGTGTACACTACCTGCACCACAAGGTTAGAGTTAATTCCCTCGAATTTTTTAAAACCACAGTTGCCCTTGTAACGATATGTTTTAGTTAGAACTTTTTATATGAATATTGTTTTCTGATATGACTTAGAAGGCCATGTAATGACAATATTAAAGTGAAATATATGTGTAATTTTGTGATTGGCCGTAGTAATAATTGTATTACGTAAAGTGGTGACGTAGCAGTACATCGGCCACTCACAACATTAATAGAAGAGTAACGATAGTTACGGAAAAATCAATAATATTGAGAGAGATATGTCCTTCAGTCTTGTTTGATGAGGATGAAAAATGTTGCGGTGAATATAATTGTAAAGGAAAGTTAATAACCTTCAAAAAGAGTTATTCGAAATTCGTAATAGTAACGAGTGGATTATACAATTAAATATATTACGAAACAGAAGATATATAAAATTTTATCAATAATAACTAAACATTAGTAACGCAACTTCACTTATCTTATTTAAATCCTGGGACAGACAGAAATCGGCAGCGGCTGATCATTTTTGGTCATATAATCATGAAGTAAATCCAGAAGTTAAATTATTGAAACAATTGAAAGAACCGATAGATTTAATGGTTTGGGAGAAGATATTTATTTTGAAAAATAAGGATCGCGTAATGAATTTTGATATCCCTCCAATAGACGTCATCAATAAGTTTGTGTTGTCCCCGGTAGATGGCAGTTAGATAAGGAGCTATTCTTCAAACTCCGGTAGTGGTCAAGGTCAGTCAGTCAGTCAGTTAGTGGGTGAGTGTCAAGCTGAGTGGTTGAGGATGAAGCCGATGTTTTGCTTTGAAACCGGTCCCAGGAATTAAATAAGATAAGTGAAGTTGTGTTACTAGTGTTTAGTTATTATTGTCACACGAGCGTTGGAACACCCTGTGAAGCAGCTGAGAGCGGAAGACAGGGGAGGTTCGGTTAGCCACACCTCCCCCTCGTTTGTCTTATAGTGGTGACAAGGCGGCGGTTGGGAGGAAAAACATGACTGTGCCGTATGTTTCCTTACACCTGGTTCTCGATCTTTCTGTTACTAGAACAATCCTGTAAACACCAGAAGTCGGCGATATTCCTATATAAAGAGGGTTACAGACAGACGGAGTTGAGTTGGTCGGTCAGTTAGTTAGTGAGACAGTCGCAGTTCTTGGTGTAAGAGTTAGTCAGTGACGTGTTAATGAACGAGAAGATTGTGCAACGGAAGACTGTACGTAACTGTGAATGTGTACCGGAGCTTACGTAACCGCGAGGCCAAGTGAAATTGTAACGGACGAACTGGTGAATTGTAATTGTGTGCAGCACGTAATTCTGTGTAATTGGCAAGTGTTGAACTGTAAGTCGGTGGAAATAAAGAACATTTTTGAGTGGTGAAGTTGGACTTTTCATTTCACGAACCCACATAGTCACACTGGTGTCAGGAAGCGGGAAAACAACATCACCGAACATTACAACGATGGAGGCAGCATGGATTTCCGCCATTACAACTGCTGATGTGTGAGACAATGCGTTATCTTGGTGAAACAGGGCATCTTTTTCTGCAAATGTGGCCGTTTTCCCCGCAAATTCTGCCTTCAGCTTGACAAGTAATTTTTTTTTCGTAATTTACGTCCTCCAAAGCTAAGTCATATCGGAGGATGAATGGAATGGGTGAAATGATGCTCAAATGGGCCCAGGGTCCGTAGAGCTTAGAGTTACCCGACATTCGTCTATCAGGATAAGAGAAAACCCCGGAAAAATCGTATCCAGGCAACTCACCCTGACCGAGAGTCGAACTCGGCACCTCTTGAACGTGAGGCAGACATGCTACCATCTACGCTACCGAGGCGGGCGTCAAGTAATGATGCTTAGTAATAGTTTTTCCGTTTTGAATATAATCGATTAAAATAACTCCATGACTATCCCCCTGAAAAAAAAAAAAGACAGTCGCCATTACTTTCCCAGCCGAAAAAAAAGCAGTTTTGCTTTTTATGGAGCCGATTGCCCCTTTGCAATCCACTGTTTGAACTGTATTTTTGTTTTGGGCATATAATGGTGCAACAAAGTTTCACCTAGAGTAATGGGCGCCAAAACTCGGATTTACTGCGCCTAAACTACGCCAATAGAGCGGTGGATGTAGCAAATGAAATCTGCGTTAAATACGAACCTTACTCCCTCTGTTGAGTATATTCTAAAGATGTCCTGCGCCGTGGCGTAGTGAGCTAAGGCATTGTGCTTTGGTTCACTGCCACGTAATGCACCCTGGTTCAATCCCGTTTTTAGGGGGTGCGGATTTAAGTCACAGGAAACTGAAGAGCTAGAATAGAAGGAAGCCAACCTTCCGCAGGGGGAAGCATGATGCTGACATGTGCTCCTGTATTGTTTGGATGGGCTCCTACCTCTCTCTGTCTTGCGTATGTGGGTGTGAGGCCGGAGACCGGTTGGCCGGCTGTGCTCGCTTACAGACTGTTACGCCAGGATTGTTTATATTCCAAATATTCCATAAAATATTGAAGAAAATTATCCCACATCGTTATCCTTCACGACGAGGCTATGTATTAGCAATATTGATTAAAACATCACAAATTTAAGGCACTGCCTATGGCAAATGAAAAATATATATTAAATTTTCCTACAATAGGCTGTGAAAAATAGCCTCGATAAAATTTTTATTATTAACATGTAAGAAAATGACAATTATGCATAGAAATTTAACTATTTAGTTCTGTTTTTTCTTTGTAATTACTTTGAAGTATGAAACATTTATTTTCCATTTTTAGAAGTGGAAGATCGGTATATGTTTGACCTCGTGAAATTTAAATCAAATGGATATTCAAAAGCATAAATAAGTTATCCGCTTTATGAAAACTTCAGTATATCTAAATCAGAAGTTCAAATGTTTCATGAAAATTTATCAAGGAGAGACAAAGAAGAATAAAAATGGTTTGTAGAAACATCAGCAGAGCTTAATGTGCAGAAAGAAACGAAATTTCAGCTGAAGTGCTTCAATTTTTTTCAATATAAACTACCAATTTCAATTAAGCTTTGGTGTGGCATTATTTAAGTCGAAACTCGGGCAGACAGGCATAGTGCATTATAAAATTAAGACTGACATGGGAACCCAGGTGTTCACAGCAATAAAAACAATAGAAACTCGAAGTGAAGAATATATTATGTCTCTGTGTGGCTAAAGTTAGATATGAATCGATTCCTCAGCCAATGAAGTTGGGGGATACGGTGAGTAGTGCGGTGTCACTATGTAATGTGATAGATTTGAATTTTTATTAGGATTCCATGACATCACGAAAAACAACTGAAAGCTGACGGCACTTTCAAAATAAAACATATTGACAAAATGCACACCACACATCGTACATTCACGCAAATAACTTAGCTCACAAAATATGAATTAATCACTATTTTACAACTATTCACATCTTTGTGTAACAAGGTTTTGACGCATATGGTTTACCGATTCACAAAATTATACAGTTTTTTTTTTTCAGAATGGAATGAACTCATAAAAATTGAAGACGGACATCTTAGTTCATTTAAATGTCTTAAAATATGTTACTAAACCAGAATAATTAGTACTGTTTTGTAAATATTAAAGAACTTTTCCATGCAATCATTTTAATGCCTTCTTGGAGGCTCTACCTGAATACAAAGTTTCGTATTTCGGGTTTGAGCTGTTACACACCAAATACGCAGACACAAATGTTTTTAAACGTGTTATTTGTGGGAGCGGAAAACATTTTCACAAAACTCCATGTAGTTTTTGAACGAGTTCCTCATCGTGGGGTGTGGCGAAGTTTTAATTACCCCCTGATAGTTTTATGCCAGAGTGACGACAATTTTTCCAATGTTATCATTGATCCCTCGGGACAGAATGTTGGTAATTTCAGTGTTTTGAGTCCTTTTCTTTTACAGTGAGTGCCAGTAGTGACTGAGATGTAAACTGGTAAAAATTGAGGCTCGTAGTGTAATCAAGTTCCTTTATTTCAAGGATAAAACTGCCCGGGAAATCCATGATGAGGTGATGGCTGTTTGTGGAAATAATTGCCCATCGTAGGACTCTATTCTGCGCTGGAAAAGGAATTTTCAAACTTGTCACATGTCCCTGACAGATGAACCAAGAGCTGGTAGACCGTCAGCTGTCACAGTGAAGAAAGTGGAGTGTTTAATACTGAAAGACAGCCTAGCAACCATCCAAATGATCATTAATGAGACAAACCTTAGTTATGGTAGTGTGTGGAAAGTTATTCATGAAGAAGTGCACATGTCTAAGGTGTCTGCACGGTGGGTTCCACGTTTGCTAACCTCTTTCTAAAAGCAAACACGGCGTGACCTTTGAAGACAGATGTTGATGCTGCTGGAACAGGAGGAAGATTACTTTTATCATCGTCTGGCAGCCATGGATGAGTTCTGGATCTATCAGTATGATCCAGAGGCAGAAATCATGAGCATGGACTGTAAACATGCCGATTCCTTCCCTCCCAAATAGGTAAAGATCCAAACGCCAGCTGGGAAGGTCATGCTTTTTGTTTTCTGGGACTGTCTTAGAGTCATCCTTCCATATTATCTCACCAAGGGCCAAATCATCACTGTCAGATACTACTGCAATGTTCTGGACAAGTTACGAGTAGCTCTGATTAAGAAACGACGCGGTATGCTCTCCAAAGTTATTCGTCTTCTGTCTGACAATGTATCAGCTCATTCATCTCAAGTTGCAGTTGACAAAACAAGAGAACGTGGCTTTGAGACCTTACAACATCCGCCTTATTCGCCCGATCTCGCACCAAGTGACCTTTTCTTGTTCCCGGAAATGTGTGGTCGCCGATTTGACAACACAAATGATGTCATTAATGAAGTGGAAGCGTTGTTTAAATCGAATTCTGCAGAATTCTACAATCAAGACATTCGGAAGGTCAAGAAACGCTGGGCAAAATGTGTAAATCTGGATAGTCACTATGTAGAGAAAAACTAACAAGCACATGTCAATACTAACTCTCTATCACATTTTTTAGAGGGTGATAATTCAAACTTTACAACACCCCCCCCCCTCGTACACACACACACCCCCACACACACACCCCCACACACACACCCCCACACACACACCCCCACACACACACCCCCACACACACACCCACACACACACCCCCACACACACACCCACACACACCCCCAGACCCCCCCCCCACACACACACACATTACTAATATTTACAAGGTTGAATTAAGTAAACTAGGCAAACATTGAGTTATATTAAATTGGACATTTAAATATAGGAAATTCAACTTTCCACTAGAATACTAAGAACTGGAATGGATAAAAAACACCATCGTTAAAAATATGCATCCAAAGTTCAGTCACCATCAAAAACGAAACTAATGCAAAACTCTAACGTAGTTTCCGAAATCACATATTTGTGAAGCTCCTAATTTGTGTTTTTATTATCTTTAAGTCCCCTTTTTCTCCAAATGCTACATATTTCGTGTCAGTCTTATTAACTGTAAGTGTACAAAACTTTATACGGTTATATCGTAGATGTTGCGCAGTTTTTGCATTAACTTCTTGTAGAATGTGTTCTGTCAGACTAATAAATTTTCCCCGTGCTCTATTTCTGTTCCTCTAAGAAATAAATTTGTCTCTTCTTAGATGAAATTGCAGACAGGCCAACAACAAGCGCATTTCTGCTGCATGGAAAACCCAGGAAAGTGGCGGGCAAAGAGCATAGATGAAACGTGTTTCTGCTTGATTAGCTTAATCTTAAGGAGACTTTACCTTTAAGAAATGCCTACCGCTAAAAATGTAAAATATTTGGCTTAGTTTCACGTTAAGGGTGTCTGATGTACAATATGCAGAAAGTTGGCAATCTTCCTAGATCACAATTCTATTTCGCCTACTGTAACACTTGCACATTTTTTATTATCCTTTTGCCATTTATATGTTCACGGCTACCCTAAAATAAATTCCTTAACGTGCTACTGTATTTCCTGCAAACGAAAGAAGGGATACAGAGTTAGTTTCTCTTAAATAGAGACTACGATTAATAACCTGGGCGGAAGTATAGTGCAAACCATATGAACTTGAACCATAGAACTTTGAAGCAATAATAGGACACGCGTGCAACTTTGGGAGAATATAATACACAATTTGGAAATTACATTATAGTATTTACATCTCAGAGAAAATGTTGGAAGTGTCTTCCACCAGCACCTATACATGTTTGTACTCGTCTCACCATATTCTCTGAAGTTTTACGGAGAGTATCATCGTCAGCTTTACTTATTTCGGTTTGAATGGATTCCTTAAGAACATCAGTTGTCCATGACCTATTCTTTTACAATATTCGTTAGATACCCCCCCCCCACAAAAATCCGGTGAGTTTAGGTCAGCGGATATAGGAGACTACAAACACTTTGAGATTTATTTTATGGCAGTCCTACCTCTCTGCCTCCCGGCTACACGTACCTGGGTCGACGTCGGGATTCCTTCCTCGGTCTCCACGTCGTCGTCGGCTGCTTGCTTCACCCTGGGCTCTAGCTGCTTCTCCTGCATGAATTCTTCTTGGGTTCTCAGGGGTTACGGTTGAGACAACACAAACCAACGATAAACTCTTAACTGCTTTTATTCGTCCTTGCATTCGTGGAACCCGGGCACTTGATTAACTGCACTTCCGGCGGACATTTTATAGTACATTTTATTGGACGCGGTACTTCGTCGAACACACCTGGCGGATGTATACAATACTGCAATGAGCAACAACTGAGTAACAACTGCGCAATTACTGAGTAACAACTGAGTAACAACTGAGGGGTGAGTAGGGGTTGCCACCCTCTTATATACACGCAGCACTGCGTCACTAGCATAAACTAAGGATATATTGACCTGTATAACGGTACGTAAAGTAGCTACATACCATTCTATTGTCAAACATGCGCTCGTTCTTGGCTGTCGTCCGGGAGTGCAGGGTTTCTCACGTATGTCTGCCCAGGTCCATCACAATGTTTCATCAAGTCTACAATTTTGCTTTAACATAACTAGTTGCAGTTCTTAAATTTATGAGCAATTATTAAACATGTTAGTAAATGAAACATTGAGCCAAGGACCAAAGATCCTATTTCAATTTATTTATTTATTATCCAATTTTTAATTCCTATTTTACCCAAATGTATATTAGGAATATAGTTTACAAATTTATGAATAAAATACAATTTACAAAATACATAACAAATTCAATATCAAGCTGACAAACAGTAAACATCAAGATGAATCATTTAGCTTAAGAAATATTTTGTTTTAGAAAGCCATGAAATATTGATAAGTTTTGTAATTCATCAGAATATGTGTAAGTGGTTTTGAGAAAGTGTAACCTAAGGGTTGAAGCAATAATTCAAGTTCGTATCTTTCAAAACGGAAAAGCGGGCAATCAAATAAAATGTGAGGGACATCTTGAACATGATTTCCACAAATAGAATCACATCTGGATTTATTTTGAATCGAAACAAGTAAGCTGAAAATTTGCCATGTCCAGTTAAGAACTGAGTGAGAACATAGGATTAACGAATTTACATTTATGTCTGTCAGAAGCTGTTGGGAAATATAAATCCTTAGTCAAAGCACTACAATCACTTTTTAACCAGTATTCATTCTAGTCAATGATGATAATCTCCTTTAATGTTTGCCTCACATAAGAAATGGGCCATAGAGTGTATGTCTCTATGCCCCATTTCTTACTTGAGATTACTCGATTATCAAAGAAACTGGTGGCAAGTTCCATGGTGTCATTAGATATATGGCACGTTGCTCCATCTTGCTAGAAATAATCTTCTCTCAATTCGATATCATCCAGCTACTCTACAACTGTATTAAAAATATCCATATAAACTTCAGTGTCTACAGCCATATCAAAGAAAATGTGACCAACGATCCTGGAAGCTGACACCGCGCAACATACTACAAACTTTTCATCATTAATTGGGGTTTCGGGGATCACTTAGGGGTTTACAACAGTCCAGTATCTGGTGTTTTGTGTGTTTATGTAGCCTGACAGATGAAACCATGCCTCATCTGTAAACCACGTTATGGAGAGATCGTCTAGACGTGGAATAAGGGCTGGTGAAGGACACTTCCAACATTTTCTTTGAGATTTAAATATTGTAATGTAATCTCCCAATTGTGAATTATATTCTTCCAAAACCTCACGTGTGTCCTATTATTGGTTCAAAATTTGTAGTGTATTGAAGTGGTTCAGGTCTATATGGATCAGTTAAGTGCAGATGTTCTACTCCTATTAGCCCTGGACCCGTAGGACCGAGGACCCGGGGCTCCTCCTACCCGGGAGCGATGGATACTCCGGGGGTCTTTCCATAGTGCAATACCTGGAGTCTTAAAAGTCCCCCCACCCCCCGCTGAGCACAACGACAAGTTTGGTGGAAGTGGATACGCCACTTACGCGCGTCAACCCCACAGAGAAGACTACCGAAAACCTCGGTGGGGCCGCCTGGTAATCTAGCACACCTTCTACTAGCTCTGCAGGCTAGTATCCGGGATTTATTAGGCAGCCCTCTACACCCTCCGGGCGGCCGTAGCCTGGCCAGAGGTACCCAATTCCCCGTGGGTGTCGGGAACACATTGCCCCCTCGAGTCCAACCCAATCCGAGCAGCTCCCCGACGGCAGGGGCTCAGCAGTTCGGCCCGAGGTTCCTCTAGTAACGTTAGAGGTACCACGAGTGCTAAGAGTCCGCAGCGCCCGCACCACGGCAGCTGAAGGGGACAGATCCCCTCCGCTACTGGAAGGCTTATATGGATCGCGCTATAGAAGAATTAAGAACTGCAATTTGTAAAGGAGGGGGCGAAAGAGAAATGTGAACTATCCAAGATCCACAATGTTTACGCCAGAAGTTTTTTTCAAAGAAAATGTGAAGATAAAGTGCAGTGTCTGCCTGCCACAAGACGGCAAGGCTGAGGAATGCGTGACGTAATCACTTCTGCTAAGCTAATCGTGGTATTCCGATAGGATATGGATGCTACGTTCACAGTGTTGTCACATAACTCACCCACGCTTAATACCTATCGCTGCAGTTACTGAAACGAAGTTTAGATCTGGCAGCAAGGGGAATCATACCCACTGTCATATACTCATTTCGTAGTAAATTTTGACCCTATTTTGTCATGAACTGACAGGAAAAGAGAAATCATATGGATGCTTTGAACAAAATTCGGTACTAACCATACAGCAAAGCAGTCCATGAATGAAATTAAAAAAGTATTTGAAAATGTAGTGATTAGTGTTCACTGGCTCCCTTGATCTAACAGTGGGTTATTTTTACTTGTGGAGTAATCTGAAAGAAAGTTTACGAGACAAACCCTCCTACGTTGGAAGATCTAAAACAGAATATTAGGAACGAAATCAGAAATATTGGAATACCCCAGCCTAATCGTGTGAATGAGAATGTGTTCTCCTCATAATTCTTGTTTAGCGAGAGAAGACGTTTCCAGCATCCTCAAGGTAGGAGTGTTATTTATACATACTTTACACGCGGAGCTTCTGCAGGAGGAAACCCGCTTGTAATGCACTTGTTCGTGCATAGGCGAAATTTTTTGCGCCTATTAGGTTTTAAGTGAAGGACCCTGTAAATATGAATAGGGGATTATAGAGGACTTCAGTGATAATGAAATTGTATCAGAGATAGTCACTTTGAGGTGGCTTGAAATTTCTCTCTTTCAATTTGCAGGAGAAACAAAGAACTAACATGACGCAATTATATTATGTTTTACTTCCATTGTATTCCCTAACTATAATTTGATGTTATGACAGAATATGTGAAGAACGTTTACTAGTAAACATTTTTATCACTGCAAGCTATTGTACCCTGATATTAATAGTAAATTACTTGGCACGTAATACACTATCGCCGTGTGGCATTGTTGTGCTGCTGGCACAAGCCGGAGCCAGGCCCGTTGGCTGGAGAGAAAGAGGCAGAGAGAGGCTTCAGAGCGTTCTGACCATTGTTATTGCCCCGCAAGTTTTCAGAAGGTCTGTGGCTTTCTAGAAACAATGGCTGGGAGGTATAAACACTCCGCAAGGTGTTAGAGCGGCAGTTGTTTCCTGGTTATTGCGACAGTTTGACGATTGAAGTCTACCGCAGTGATTTCATTCTTTCTTTTTCCATGCAGCAAAACACCGAGTCAGCTTTGAAGACAGCTGATTGTTAATTTCACATCTTTTTTACTGCAGCAAAAGATATTTTGGTTTTACTTGGGCTGGATTTGCGAATTTACGTAACCCTCGCAGTCACATAATCACTCTTCTGAATAACTTCAACTTGGGAAAAAGGAACAATTTGTAAATACATATTTAGTAAGTTGTCAAGTCTTCTTAGACCTTGTTAAGGACAGAGGGACCTGTGGAAAGCACAATGCTTGCGTTTAACTACACACTTTTGAAAAATCAAAATTCATGCGTTTACTTTGTCACAGGGCAATGAAATTCATACAATCTAACAAGCAACTATTTCTTAATATGTTGATAAAGCAAAACGTGTAATACAAATTCATAACTTCTCTCAGATGCTTTCTAAGATGACGTCAACAAACGAAATTTTATTATTTAGTTACACATAACCACCATAATTGATTTCACAAAGAATCGAATTTTTTAGGTGAAATAAAGTACTCAGTTATGTAAAAAACTGAAGCTGCTGACAGTGAAGTAAACTAGGTTATTAATAACAACTAAACACTAGTAACACAACTTCACTTATCTTATATAAATCCTGGGGACCGGTTTCAAAGCAAACATCTGCTTTATCTTCAGCCACTCAGCTTGACATCCACCCACTAACTGACTGACTGACCTTGACCACTACCGGAGTTTGAAGGATAGCTCCTTATCTAACTGCCATCTACCGGGGACAACACAAACTTATTGATGATGTCTATAGGAGGGATATCAAAATTCATTACGCGATCCTTATTTTTCAAAATAAATATCTTCTCCCAAACCATTAAATCTATCGGTTCCTTCAATTGTTTCAATAATTTAACTTCTGGATTTACTTCATGGTTATATGACCAAAAATGATCAGCCACTGCCGATTTCTCGGTCTGTTTATATTTAATATTTCTAAAATGTTCTTTCGCTCTGGTTTCTAAATTACGCTTGGTTCTACCAATATAGATCTTATCGCATTCTAAACAGTTAACTTGATAAATACCAGATTTTTTGTTGTCTGAAATTTTGTCTTTTTTAGAAAACTGTAGCAAATTCTTTATACTGTAATTATTATGAGGTGCTAGTATTATACCCACTTCTTTGAAAATTTTTTGGAACTTTTTATTTGCCCACGGATGATAAGTAAATTTTTTGAAATTATAATCCTCTTTTACTTTTTTAAGAGTGGAAACATCATTAACATTTTTTTGATATTTAAATTTTTCCATTCTTCTGATTATAAAATCTTTATTAAAGCCGTTAATTAAAGCAGTGTTTATAATATGTTTATATTCCGCATTAAATTCTTCTTCATTTAGAGGTATGTTTATCAATCTGTAAATCAAACTATTAAAAACAGCAAATTTGTGTGACATAGGGTTAAAACTTTTATTTTTGATATAATTATCCGTATGAGTTGACTTTCTATAGATGCCAAAACTTAATTTATTGTTATTTTTCTTTATTTTTAGATCTAGAAAGGGGATGTAGCCATTGTTTTCAATTTCTATTGTGAACTTGATAGCTTTATCCTGTGAATTTAGAATATTTAAAGCCTCATCTATATATCTTTCAGGAACTATGGCAAAAATGTCATCTACGTATCTATACCATATTTTAAAAATTGAAGGAAAAGCTTTAGTGACTTCTATTTCAAAAAAACTCATAAATAGATCAGCAAGAAAGGGTGAAAGGGGACTACCCATGGCTACTCCTGAAATTTGTTGAAAAACATTTCCATTGAAAGTAAAGAAATTTTGATCTAAACACAGATTAGTAAGTTTCATAAAATCTTCTATTGACTCCTTATCCAAATCATTAGAACTCAACCATTTTCTTAAAAACGTTAGAAGTTTTTCCTTGGGAATACTGGGAAATAGGGCAGTTACGTCAAAGGAAACAAGCCTATCATTTTTTGACAATACTATATTGCTGATCTTGTTTACTAACTCAAAAGAGTTTTTTATACTTAAGCTGTTAAATCTATCAAAAGTATTAAACCTTTTGTTTAGCCATTTTGCCAAATTATACGTGGGTGAATTTATAAAATTTACAATCGGTCTCATTTTATTGCCACTTAATGAGGTTAAAGTCATACCTAAAAAAGAACAGCATATGGTTAAAGTCAGTAATCCAGTGTTACCGAGGATGTATGCCTTGCCGAAGATACATAAACCTGGCAATAAAATGAGACCGATTGTAAATTTTATAAATTCACCCACGTATAATTTGGCAAAATGGCTAAACAAAAGGTTTAATACTTTTGATAGATTTAACAGCTTAAGTATAAAAAACTCTTTTGAGTTAGTAAACAAGATCAGCAATATAGTATTGTCAAAAAATGATAGGCTTGTTTCCTTTGACGTAACTGCCCTATTTCCCAGTATTCCCAAGGAAAAACTTCTAACGTTTTTAAGAAAATGGTTGAGTTCTAATGATTTGGATAAGGAGTCAATAGAAGATTTTATGAAACTTACTAATCTGTGTTTAGATCAAAATTTCTTTACTTTCAATGGAAATGTTTTTCAACAAATTTCAGGAGTAGCCACGGGTAGTCCCCTTTCACCCTTTCTTGCTGATCTATTTATGAGTTTTTTTGAAATAGAAGTCACTAAAGCTTTTCCTTCAATTTTTAAAATATGGTATAGATACGTAGATGACATTTTTGCCATAGTTCCTGAAAGATATATAGATGAGGCTTTAAATATTCTAAATTCACAGGATAAAGCTATCAAGTTCACAATAGAAATTGAAAACAATGGCTACATCCCCTTTCTAGATCTAAAAATAAAGAAAAATAACAATAAATTAAGTTTTGGCATCTATAGAAAGTCAACTCATACGGATAATTATATCAAAAATAAAAGTTTTAACCCTATGTCACACAAATTTGCTGTTTTAATAGTTTGATTTACAGATTGATAAACATACCTCTAAATGAAGAAGAATTTAATGCGGAATATAAACATATTATAAACACTGCTTTAATTAACGGCTTTAATAAAGATTTTATAATCAGAAGAATGGAAAAATTTAAATATCAAAAAAATGTTAATGATGTTTCCACTCTTAAAAAAGTAAAAGAGGATTATAATTTCAAAAAATTTACTTATCATCCGTGGGCAAATAAAAAGTTCCAAAAAATTTTCAAAGAAGTGGGTATAATACTAGCACCTCATAATAATTACAGTATAAAGAATTTGCTACAGTTTTCTAAAAAAGACAAAATTTCAGACAACAAAAAATCTGGTATTTATCAAGTTAACTGTTTAGAATGCGATAAGATCTATATTGGTAGAACCAAGCGTAATTTAGAAACCAGAGCGAAAGAACATTTTAGAAATATTAAATATAAACAGACCGAGAAATCGGCAGTGGCTGATCATTTTTGGTCATATAACCATGAAGTAAATCCAGAAGTTAAATTATTGAAACAATTGAAGGAACCGATAGATTTAATGGTTTGGGAGAAGATATTTATTTTGAAAAATAAGGATCGCGTAATGAATTTTGATATCCCTCCTATAGACATCATCAATAAGTTTGTGTTGTCCCCGGTAGATGGCAGTTAGATAAGGAGCTATCCTTCAAACTCCGGTAGTGGTCAAGGTCAGTCAGTCAGTTAGTGGGTGGATGTCAAGCTGAGTGGCTGAAGATAAAGCAGATGTTTGCTTTGAAACCGGTCCCCAGGATTTATATAAGATAAGTGAAGTTGTGTTACTAGTGTTTAGTTGTTATTAAAGTACTCAGTGATGCATAAAATGACAGTGTTAGAATTTTTATATAGTGAATTATATAGACAAAAATGTTGAATTTGATACCTTATTCTTTCCCTTAAAATGCACAGATTTTAAATTTTTAAAAATTCAAAATATTTTACCTGAAATTATCTTTATCGGTCATTTTATTAAACATAATGGTTTGTGACACTACAAAAAGTTTCATACCTCTAAAATAAGTGGTTTCTGAGAAATGTGTACCCAAACATATAAAATTGCAGCTTGTGAGAAAATGCAAAAAACTAAAACAACAGGTGTTTCGGCTAACTCAATAAAAGTTACAACATTCCTGCAACATAATCCTATACTTTTGTGCACCAGTTTGGATAACAATGATCGCTCTACAGTTAGAAAACTCTTATGAGCTCCACTGTTATCTACGCAAAAGCTGTTGTGATCATCTTGTTGAATGTGAGACAATTTTGTTCTAGAAGCTGAAAATTTACTACAACTAGGAAGGTTAGATACACTTTTAATGTCATTGTTTTTTGTGTTTTTACGACAGAATACTGCCTTTCTCCAGCCAAAACGCTTTACTCTACCCATATTTATAGCAAAGCTTCAAATCACCTTGAATAAATAACACTCAAGTCGATAATTTGAAGTGTAAACAAAACTGCATCTATAATCCACATGTACTTCAAATGTAAACAATTCGCCATATTGTGAGAGCCTTCTGAAAATACACATGCAGCTACATCTGCATCACAGATACCAACAACAAGCATAAAATTTACCGCATAGCTCTGCTGCCACATATGACAAAGTTATAACAATTTTAATTTCAATGGTTATGTACGTATTTAAAGGGGGGCGTGGACATGGTGACGTCATATTTAAATCACCATTTAAATGGCTTACATATTAAGAATACGTATAATGCAATATATCATTGGATTCGTAAAATCTTGCAGATTTTTATAAGACATAAAACAAAAATTCGATTTTTTGAGGCATTCATACGCCCCACTGTCCTTAAGCCAAGCCTAATGTCAAATAATGAAAACTATTGTATAACTTCTCTTATCAACCCGAGTTCAAAAACAGGCTTGATTATTACAGTTTTGTTCCTGGTATTCATGTCAACAAATACCTCCTACCTATACTTGTTTATTCTATTAACATTGCACTTGTAGGCCAGTTGACAACAAGGCACACGCGTCCCGAGCTCTAGACACAAAAAGACACATCTAGACACAAAAGCAAGTACTGGCAAACGTTTTCTAAGAATCTTTATTTTTTTTTCTTTTCTTGATTTTGGGTGAGAGATTGTTCAAGGAATACTAAACTATTTCCTATAGAATCTCGACACAATTTTTGGATGTGCATAGTGTTTCCTCGTCCAGAAAGAACAAAGGCGATGGCAGGTTTTATTCAATGAAGCCATAGTATTCCAGTACCGTGATATAGTTTGCGGAAGTTACCTGGATATAGAGTAGTTTCTTGTCCGGAAATTAAATGTCAAGTCGGGGCAAATCTCTCGAATGTTCTTATCATTCTGACAACTGTGAAACAAAGCTAGGTCATATGTGCCCACTCTATGTACGGCAGATAACCTTTCACCGAAACCGCCTGGGCAGCGGGTTGAAACAATGGATTTGATGTTTTTGTTTGTTGCGTGTTCACGTCACACGACACCCTTGCAAAATTTATGTGCTACGAGCAGTTTCTATGCGCCCTCCTCGTTAACCACACACGCTCTTTTGTTTAACGTTATGGGGAAGGGGGTTATTAAACCTTCAAGGGCGGAAGGTCTGCGTTTGAAGGGAAGAAGCGTTAGTAAGATGCAGATGCACAATGCTCGTACTATGGTTGGGTGTGTACACTTCTGCAGGCGTTTAGGAGAGATCGTTATACTGGAAATAAATAAGTAAAAATAAATAAAATAATTAAAATTTTCACTAATTAGGTTCCCTATCCATAAAAATTCAGATATTAATTATATATCAAATTATTCTATACTTTACTCCAATATGAACTTCACTTTACTTTTTACTGCGAAATATTTTGTCTAGTGGAGGGAAATGCACAAATTCTCCAAACAACAATGACAATGCTTTCATGTTCATTAAAAGTAGCCTGTCTCTATCATCCAAAACAGGAAAGTGGGTAAGCGGGTTCGAGCTTTCAAAAGCGGACGCACCAACGACCATTATTAACCGCGATCAGGCCGGCCATCAGTGATCACAAAAGATTTGGTCAATGCCGTGAATGAACAGATCCGTGAAAACAGATCCGATTCACAATTTCCAATTTAGCAATGGAATTTCCGGAAATTGTCTTTGAAAATTATGCAATTTCGCAAATTGTGTTCACGTTGGATTCCAAGGCTTACTGAGGAACACAAAATGACAAGAATGGCTTGTCTGCAATGAACTTTTTTAGCCGATATCATGAAGAAGGAGATCAACTATTGGAACACATTCTCACTGGGGACGAGACTTGGGTTTCTCACACGACTCCTGAGTCAAAACGTCAATCGATGGAATGGCACCACACGACATCACCAGTCAAGACTAAGGCCAAGCAGACAATCTCAACACGGAAGGTGATGGCATCCGTGTTTTGGTACAGACATGGAGTGTTGCTAGTCGAGTTTATGGAACGAGGGACAACCATCAATGCAGACGCTTACTGCACTACTCTAACCTCCGACGTGCAATACAGAATAAGCGGCGCTGGCCTTCTGACGTCTGGAGTGTTGTTGCTGTGTAACTGCCAGATCACATTCTGTCAGGCGAACCCAAGATCTCATCAGCTCTTTTGGATGGGAACAGATTCACCACCCACTGTATAGTCCAGACCTGGCGCCGAGCGATTTTCACTTGTTCTGCGTGGCAAGCGCTTCCGCACAGATGACGAGGTGAAAGAAACAGTTGAAGACTGGTTATCCTCACAGGCGACAGACGTGTATGACGTCGGTATACTAAAGCTTGTAGAATGTTATGACA
Source organism: Mantis religiosa (assembly GCA_030765055.1). Classification (NCBI taxonomy): domain Eukaryota; kingdom Metazoa; phylum Arthropoda; class Insecta; order Mantodea; family Mantidae; genus Mantis; species Mantis religiosa. The sequence continues at coordinate 204,360,258 of CM060951.1, read as the reverse complement.
AACGTTTAAACAAATATGGGAACCATGTAGAAAAAAATAGAGAAACATGTAAGGAATATAATAACAAAATTGTTGCAAAAAGTTTTGATGGTTTAATTTATAAAAAATAGCACTCGTAAATGTAAATTTTAAATTCTTTTTAGCCTTGTTGTGTATTCCTTCAAAATTAAGATAGGTTTAAGAAGATATGCCGTTGCTTATCACCATGTACATGTGAAGATGTTTTTTTCTTCCTGAAGTCAAAATAATCCTATGTTAATTGCTCACTTCTTTCAAGTGGAGCATCGTGTAAATCTTTCCTAAATTTTGCAGTACTCTACAGTTAAATGGGAATGTGTTAAACACTAATTGAAGCATATACCTTTAAATGTGAAGTTGGGAATTAAATTTAACTACTAAAAGGTCTTCTGTGTAAAACATTTAGTTCCACTGCGTAAAAGCTGTGATGTCTGTAGTAAACCGGGATCAGGAAATTGCAAAGTTTCAAAGGAACGGCCACTACACCGAGATAATCTTGTTAAGCTAAGTCATTTAACACAGGGGCTTAATTATGCAAATCCGAGAAGGATTACTGTAATAGAACTTTGCGCTGTAGAAAAAAAATGTCTAGGGAAATTAAAACACCATTGAAGCTTTAGGAAACCTTAAAAACGTAACCTCAATTTACTTGACTCGTCAATAAATTCTTATTTCATCCACCAGCGGAGTATCACAGATAAAATTAAGTTTACACTTGTACTGCTGCTGGCTCCACGAAACTTATTAACTCGTTATGCAGCTGCGAATGACAGTCAAGATTACTTTTCGCTCTCAAAAGAAAGTATTTTATTGCAACCTCTCAAGCGGAGAGAGAAGGAATTACCTCCGTGCCAGCAACAGTCTCGTTCCCTCTTGCATTCCATCTCTTTCTTGTATAGGTACATGAAAAATTCATCAGGGTTGCTGCCTTGCCAAGTAATTGTTTAAAGGATGCTTTGTTGGAAGCCACTGTCACTCATCCATTACCTCCAGTTTCACTTCAGCTTCCTGGATTCATTAGCTGAAGTGCTCTACAGTAACAGGTGTCATTATAACAATATACTTGGGTAACACGTGCCTAGAAGGTAGAGCAGTTGGCATTCCATCCTAAAACTACTCAATTTCGCTTGAAACCTTCAATTTTGAAATTTCATCCAAAATACAGGGTGGATCACGAAATGTCATACATCTAAATTGTGTAATAAATATATTAATTGCGGGTTGGCAACGCAGGAATGATGTGACAATTACACGTAGTTCATGCATGGTTCAACAGATTGGCAATTTCGCGCATGCGTGATTGCACTGCTTCAGTTTTGTAAAATGGCGGACAAAAGCCGGTTGACGCTACAACAAAAAGTGAAAACTGTTTTGTTTGACGCGGAAATGAAGAGCGTAGCAGAGACAACCATAGAGCCACCCTCGAGGGTTTCTACCATCCCTCTGACAGCCAGGGAGCTGTCCCAAAAAGGGCACCCGGTGCTTCCGTGGGGCTTTCCATAGGGCAAGACCTAGAGACTAACAAGGGCCCTCCTACCATCTGGTCCTGTGGACTCAAGTTGGAATGGAAGTGGATACGCCACTTACTCGTGCCAACCCTAAAGGGGAAGGCTACTGATTTGACCTTGGTGGGGCCGCCTGGTGATCTAGCACAACTTCTACTAGCTATGCAGGCTAGTACGCGGGAATATATGACTTCCCTCAACCCCGGCCGGAGAGGTAGCTGATCTCCCACGGGTATCGGGAACCACTACCCCCTCGAGTCCAACCCAATCCGAACTCACATTCAGGGAGGGGCTCGAATTTTCGGCCTGAGGTTCCTTTAGTAACGTCAGCGAGGGGTCCGCAGCGCTCGCACCACGGCAGCTGAAGGGGACGGATCTCCTCCCCCACGGGAAGACACAACCATGTTTTCGTGTACATTTTCGTACGGGGTGGGCACCCTTCAGACAGCCAGTGTATAAAACACACAATTTGAAACTGACGGCCATATTCTACAGCGAAAACGAACTCGCGTCTCCAAAGAATATCGAGGCTGTGAGAGCTACTTCGGCACGAAGTCCCAGGAAGCCACGAGACGAGCTTCGGTCGAAATGGGCATCTCACGTCGTTCTCTTCAATGTATACTTCGTGCTGACGTGAAATTATTCCCATACAAAATGACAGTGTTGCACAAACTGGCGGAATATGACAAGGTACGATTAGAGTTTGCGACTGATCCATAACACATGGTATTCTAAGTGTGTAGTGTTTAACGCCCGCTTTTACTACATCACTGATGATACATGAGATGAAGATGGAGCACCGGTGGAATGAGATGGCGGGGGAAACCGGAGGTCCCAGAGAAAACCCGCCCCAGCGCTGTGTTGTCCACCACAAATCTCACTTTGCGGTCGCCTGGGATCGAACCCAGGCCGCCTTGGTGAGAGCCAAGCGGTCTAAACACTGAGCCACGGTGCGGCCTCACATGGTATTCTGACGAGTTTTACGTTCATTTGAACGGTAGCGTCAATAGGGCACGAGAACCTCCTGGTGTTGCACACGAGATTGGAAATTACGGAGAAAAAGTTAGTGTATGGGGTGCCATATCCAGCCGTGGAGTCATTGGGCCAATCTTTGTCAACGACACAGTTAACAGTGCGCGCTGCTTGGACAGGTTACAGAACAATTCTCTTCAGCAACTTTATTCAACAGGGTTACCAATGGAGACCTAATGGTTTATAAAAGATGGAGCTCGTCCACATAAAGCAGACGTTATTCTGGATTTGCTGCACCAACATTTCGGGCTCCGTGTGATGTCCCATTGATATCCTGAACGTTTTCAGGGCGGTTCAATATGGCCGCCACACAACCCAGATATTACACCTTGTGATTATTTCTTATGGGGATATTTGAAGGAGACAGTCTAACGCAACAAACCACGCACTCTAATACAACTGCGAGCGGCTATCACAAACGTTTTCGAGGGAATAACAGAAGACATGTGTCGTCGAGTGGTCGGAAACGTCACAGTTCGTCTCGAAGAGGTGGTACGTTAAGGTGGACATATTTAACATGTACTGCACGCTCACTGAGCATACACATTCTGGTGATTAATTTAAAGAATATAATATTGACATGCTTCCGTTATTAGAAGTTATATGAACAATTTTCCATGTGTGACATTTCGAAAGCTACTCTGCACGTCTTTGGAGACATTTGACTATCGATTAAGCGTACTGTATTCCTAGTTCTTATTGCACCAACAAAGAAATATGCAACAATGGGCTTTCTCAAAATGTTTTTCTGGATTAAAATGAAATAGACACAACAATACCTATGTGTTTGTACGATTTTTGTACAAGCAGTATCAGAGAAATTTATGATAGTGCAACAATATTTTACAGTACAAAGCTTCATATAAATATGAGTAGCTGGCAAGCTTAATTTATAGGAGTATTCGCTCAGACTGGTCGATGTTCACCTTTTCTTAAAAAACATTTTTCAACTCGTGTCCGAGTCATCTACAGTTAAAACTCCGCTCATTGGAGGTGACAACCAATCATCTGTGCCCAGTAAGATTTGTACCAATGTTCCAGTTCCAAAAGTTGGCATTAGAAATCAGGAGACCTCCAATGGGCGGAGTTTTAACTTTCTTGGAGAAGAACGTTCTCATGCAGTAGCTGTAGCAGACTTCACTGAAGATGACTCGGACACGAGTTGGAAAACGTTGCCAGCTACCATATTCGTATGAAATATGACTCACTTTAAATACTTTGACAATTCTTTACAACACTTCATGCTCAAGTTGTTTTTGGGAGGCAAGCCAGGTGAAAAGACGATCAGAAAACGACGTTTCGGAAGCGTGTATCTCTCCCATCATCAGGATATTTATTAAATGTTATAACTACAAATGTATCACTGGATATAATACAAATATAAACAAAGACAAAACAAAAGAGTTATAAGGGATACAATTCGTCATGAATGAGCATATTCCCTGCATTAATTTGGTTGACCAAGAATATAATGGAATGATCATGTAAAGAAAATAGTGAATAATAAGGGGAAGACTGAGGGAAACTAAACAACTAACTTGGGATAGGTCAAAATACAGAAAAATGGATGATGACTTGCTGAGGAAATCCAACGCTCCAAAGGGCATAAGGGAGGGGAAAAGAAAAGTTGCTTTTACGGGAAGGAAACGCTATCTTAAAAATGTATGAGAATATCTACGCCAAAACAATGGGGTCATGAATTAAGCAAATTAACTGTATATAATATTGTTTTGCTTAATTTTTGTTTCTACCGTAAATTTCCAAAAGGTCTCTCACCTTTAACTATATGGTATATTATTTATTGAAACAAAAGTCTATTATTCTATTAATACTATATTATAAGACGTGTACAGAATTATTAATAAAGTGGAAACGTGAACGACTTTCGGGGTCAAAGATCACTGGGACAAATCCGATTTACCTCGAACTTTCTAGAGATGAGGCTAAGAAGCTTAGGGAGAATACAGCCTTCCTTCAGTGGCGACGTGAAACGTAGTTCCCTTACTGGTTTTATTTATGAGCCTATGTCGATCAGAATTAATTAATTGGAAGCTATTCTGTTTTACTGTATATTATATCGTCAACTTTATTATCTTCGTAGTAAATTCCATTCCTTTAACGGTAAAGATGCTTAGTGTACTTACAGTTAAGCGCAGAGGTTCTACTCCCATTAGAACGCCTAAACAAACCAAAGAGGAAATCTACAGTAAATTGAAAGATTTCAACGTTCATATACAAGAAATAAAAGGTGGGTTGCAGAGTTGAAAATGGGAATTAGGAGCAGGTATGAGCGTCGAACAGAGCTAGGAAGATCGTACCGATTTCCTTGAGCAGTGTAAGAGCGGCCAGGCATGGCTATACCACGCAGCGCTACTAGCAAGGGCAAGATTTATCCTAGAATGTACCTCATTACTGCAAAACAGTTGTAACTGCAAGACACAGAGCACTTTGGTAGGAAGGAAGACATTCGAATAACATCTTTGTTGTGCTTCAAAGATGAGCAACTAAATTTGCTGTACAACCATTGTATGTACTTATTCATGTTGCTATTTACTTCATTATTTACATTTACATTTCAGTGGGATACTTCAGCAAACATGGAAAAAAGAGAAGCCAGATCAAGAAACTAAATTAGCTGAAATCATTAACAACTTTCTAACAGATTATCGATCAACTAAATATTGTTTTACGAGACATAGAATGAGTTTTTTCATTTGAAAGGCTTCAGAGGTACATTATTGTTCTGAGTAATACGGCCGCAAATGAGTAAATATATAGTAAAATTTTTGCTTTGGAATTTTTTCTAGTAATTCTTCAGATATTTAAGAAATTATTTATTATCTTACATTCGATCAGGAAATGTTACAATCCGCGTTATAATTACTTGGTTGTTGCCACAATGTACCTATTTAAATAATGAGATCAGCCAGAGACAAACCCGTATGTACGATATAAGAATTTGTATGTTGTACATAATGATCTAAATAGATGTGCATTTACGAAGATTTAATGGTTTGGGAACATATATTTATTTTAAAAACTAACATCGCTTAGTGAATTTTGAAATACCAGCAGTTGATTCAGTTCTTAAGTTTGTTTCGTTTTCAGATTTTGGTAATACTGAAAAAACATAACATAGTTACTTCCTTGACGACGAATTTGTTTTCTCCTTGGTTTTATTGACTGACAACACTAACAACGGTTCGTGAAATCTTCTTCCACTTCAACTAATTCAAGTACAAAAAAAATCGACATAATTTTTCTCAAGATAAGTGAAGTTCTTTTTTTTCTTCCAAATAGTTAGAATGGTATAGTAGCAAGTATTGTTACTCCTTTGCAGAAATCTATTGAGACATGTTTGCATGCAAGTACAGTCTTGAATAACAATGAAATACCCGTGCATGGGCAAATGACTGTCTCTCCTTTGTAACAACTTCAAAAAATATACCGAGTAACTTCTGAGGAATGTCAACTTTTTATCAAGGAAAAGCTGAATGGTTTCCTGCTGCTTTCCCCGACTCTCGCAAACCCTCCTGAAAGTCGAAGCTCTGTGCAACAGTATTTCTTTCAGAATATTTTAGGAATGTTTGTAGCACATTTTGTTTCTTCTTCCCCTCCCCTTCTTGGCTCTTTTGTACCGTTTACTCATTACCTTCTGTAGTTTATGTTACGGCAAACAGGAGCTGCTGCTTTTCCTTTGAAATAAAGTAAGAAAAAGAATTGCTAATGTTGGTAGGAGGTAGACGAAAAGGATCCTATAACATGGACAGTAAATGTGAAGAGGTCTTTGTGTACATATAGCTGTATCGCGTTTTTACTGAAGAACAAGGTAGGTAATGGGAAACATTAACTAGGAAACCTGGGTTAAGTGAACAAACTTCTGCGCTCGTAATTTCATTATTTACAACTCTATTTTACTTTAGTTTATACACTGCAACAATGATGTTCTTTTAACGGAAAAAGTAGTTATTTCTACTTAGAAGTTTCTTAAACGCGTGCCATGTGCATGACCTAGTTTCCCCTCTTTTGATATGGTGTTATAATATACAGGGTGTTCATTTTTACCTGTAATTGTACTCGCTGATGGAGCGAGTTTATATACGATTCCCCTAGTGGCTTGCCATCGTATTAGATGTGTTGACAGCAACTTTGAGGCCTCCCTCTGCCGGCAGGTAAATATACTATTTGAGAGGTGGATCTGCCCGCGCAATATAAAGGTGCCCGAGGTGGGCGCGGAAAAGTCTTATCCAGATAACTCAACATGACAGATTAGAACTCGGTAGAGACTGCTAGCACCTACGCTACGGAGGCCGGTAGTACCTGTTTAGATATACCAGTATACGAAAGGGGCATTAACACTGGAAGGACCGCACCCGTCATTTTGACGGATGCACTGCTTTAGAAGACTTATTTATTGCTTATGTTTTTTTTCTGTACCTTCCATGTTCTATGACTTTTAATAAATTACTTATGACAAACACGTCCACAAAAAAGTAAGCATTTTGGACCTTTCTAAAAACTGGTACAAACAACCCCTACTACAAGGACTGCCATCCGTCATTCTGACGGGTACGGAGGTGTGAACAACAGCCTACGGATCTGTTCACTCTGTTGTTTTCCTTCCTGATTTGTTTATTGCACTCTGCAGACCCTTTTTCGATGAGTAAGAAAGTTTTATTCCGCTGAAGTTATGGTCGAATACCTGGGGAGCACCATTTTTCAGGAACACAATGACTAGAAACAAATTCGCTTAAATTTTGTGGTTTATGCGATTTGATAACAAGTTCTCAAAGACTAAGTACAGATCGCTTTGCAGCTGCTACTCCTGTGTGGAATCCTTTTATTGCTAATTCCTTGCAGTGTTACATTCCAAGTGAAAATATCACTGTCGATGCGCAGCTGTTTCCTTGCAAGGCTAGATGCTCTTTTATTCAATATATGAGCAATAAACCGGATAAATTTGGAATAAAGTTTTGGCTTGCAGTTGATGCAACTTCAAAGTATCTCGTGAATGGTTTTCTTCACCTGGGCAAAGACGATCAGTGCCCCGCAGGTGTTCCTCTTGCAGAGCATTTTGTGATGCTTCTTACACAGCGCTTTGTTTACATGTGACTATTTTTCCACAACCAAATTCTGTTCAGAAAATTTGAAGCGAAAAAGCACAATCATTGTGGATACAGTAAAGAAATATTCTTCTTTTGAGTTCAGTGCATGACACAGTTACTATAAATGAACAGCATCCTAAAAAGCTACCAGAATCTGTGGTGTACTACAGTAACACCAAGTACGGTTTTGACGTCGTCGATCAAATGGCTCGACTGTACACAGTGAAATATGGATGCAGAAGGTACTATGCATGTTTTTCAATGTGCTGGCCTTGGCAGCTTTTAATGCATGGGTATTCTAGTAGGAAGTAACAGGGGAAGTAAGCAGACGTCAGTTCATATACAACTTAGCATCAAGTATGTTTGTGGACCATGTTTAGACAACGCTGAATACCGTGTGTTAGGTGCTACGATGCTGCAGGTAGCTTCGAATGAGCGAAATCAGGTGTATAAGAGTTTTTTCTAGTATATACTGTGATTCAAAATTTTATGTTGAAACACATATGTTTGCTAAGGGAACTGTCCATTTTACATTTGGTTATCGTATACATTTTGGATTAATTTTTAGGCTTAAAATGTTCATTTTACCATGTAATTCTTCAAACAGTAAAATTACATACTGGTAAACTGTATAAATAATATTAAATAAACTGGTATGCATTCAAATTTGTTTATAATTTTAAAAAGGCCAAATAAAACTGCTCCCGTCAAAATGACGGGTTGGTCCTTCTCGGTCGACCATACTCGCCGGTCCTTCTAGTGTTAAACTGTCAAATCATCAATTCGTCGATAATATGTAAACCGCAAGCTTTTCCTAAGACCCGTCATTCATGAAAATCCTAGGATGAAAACGAAATCCAGCGTATTAGTGCGATTCATCCTATACATCATCTTTTGTCTTCATGGTCTAGAGGTCACATAATCGCATTTTGTTCCCTTGTTCGCAGGTTCAAACTCAGCTGAGATTTCCGCTGAAAGCCCAATACTGGTTGGCTGCAAAACATCCAAGCTGTAAGTTGTTAGAGAAGCACAAACCTTCGATTTAATTTGTAATATTCAGCCAGTACGCGATCAAGTAATTTATTGTCTTACTTGGTTTACCCAGAACGCAGTCGTGGTTCACTAGCTAGTGTTAAAAATGGGAGTGTTTGTAAAGCAGAAATTACTTTGACCTCTGCATGCGTGTGGGACGGCCACTCATTATTTGCACGTAACATTATGATATCTGATTAGGCGATAATGTAGAAATTGCGTGTCCGTTATGCTGATATTGTGCAATATTAACATTATCAAAGTAATTATAATACATTAGGTCTCATACACAAGACTTCCAGTTTAACCGCTCGGTCATGTCTATGTGTACACTTCAGAGGCCTGAAAAGACATCTGTATGAAGTGTTTTGTTTTGGCGAGTAAGAGCTAGGTACATGTCCCGCTCTAATCTTGTTCTGGGTTGGCTGGCGTCCCATATTTCTGATGTCCACAAAAGGGGTTATAAAATATTATAGGTGATTAATAAGCTAAATACAGTTAAAATATCGGAAAACGTGGTAACCTTTAAGGTAAGCATCCACCACTAAAAGAAAGAAAGAAAAAAAAAAAAAAAAAAACACCACATCATTAAGCTATACTTTTGTTGAAAAGTAGGCCTTTTACTGTTCAACAAATAATTTGTGGAAAGAGTCGAATTATCTCTACCAGAGTCAATATAGGAGGTCAAGCAGAAGACCAAGGTTAAAATTAGCCAGACAAAAGCACATTATTTTTGAGGAACACCTACCCCAATATACATGGGCGATCTGAAAAGTTTCCCACCTAATAAAGATACATTTTTTTGAAATTGTTTTTTATTTTTCAACATAGTGTCCTTGTAACTCTACACACTTCTCCCAGCGATGCTTTCATCTCTGTAATTCGTCCAAGTAGTACTCGGCGTTTTTCTCTGCAAAATAACTGATCACGAAAATTGTCTCTTCATTTGACCAAAACCTCTACTCCAAGCGCACATTTCAGATGAGGGAACAAAAGGAAGTTGCTTGGGGCTAGATCTGTTGAGTAAGGCGGATGGTCAAGCAGTTCAAACCGTAATTCGTGGATTTTCGCCATTGCAACCGCTGAGGTTTCAGGCGGTGCGTTGTCTTGCTGAAACAGGATTTCTTTTTTCTGTAAAGGTGGCCGTTTTCCCGCAAGTTCTGCCTTCACCTTGTCAAGTAATGATACGTAGTATGCTCCTAATGGTTTTTCCATTTTGAAAACAATCTATTAAAGCATCTCCATGACCATCCCAAAAACAGTCGTCATCATTCTCCCAGCCGAAAAAAACAGTTCTTATTGCAGCCTGTTCCCCCTTTGCAGTCCATTGTTTGGGCTGTATTTTTGTTTCGGGTGTATAATGGAGTATCCAAGATTCATCTACAGTAATTAATCGGCGCCAAACCTCGGATTTATTGCGCCTAAACTGCAGCAATAGAGCGTTGGAAATGTTCATTAGAACACGTTTTTGGTCTAACGTGAGCAAACGCGGCACCCAACGCGCGGACAGCTTTCTCATGTCTAAATGTTGACTTAATAATGTGAGAAACACGTTCTTTAGACATGTTAATAACCTCTGCTATCTCTCACTTTAATTCGATGGTCGTCTAGCACCATTTGGTGAACTTTGGCGAAGTTTTCGTCAGTAGTTGCAGTTTTTAAACGTCCCGAACGTTCGACACCTCTCAAGCTCTTACGGTCACGTTTAAATTCAGCTGCCCAAAGTTTTACTGTGCTAAATGATGGTGCAGAGTCCCTATACACAGACGCAAACTCACTTTTGATTTGCGTGGGCGTATTGCCTTTCCAACACAAATATTTAATGACAGCTCGACACTCGCGTTTGTCCATTTTCATAAAAACACTCACGTCAACTCAAACGACTTGCATAACAACTGAGCGTCCAAAAAGGCCTAAACTTTGGTGAGAAACTGTTAACAGATAACAACGAAAATCATTAGCTTTCATTTAGAGTGCTACCATCTTCATATTGAGGTCGGAAGCTTTTCAGACTACCCACGTAGTATCATATTCATTATATTATAATCTCTTTGACTATCGATTACGTCGTAGATGCCTTAGTTATAGGTCTAATGTTTCTTTGGTTATCTGAAAAATCTACTAAAATCACTAACTTGCTAATCCTAACACTTTTTGAACTACACCATTTGATATAAACATAAATATTCTTTGTCAAATTAGATATGGCTTTTGTGGCAGCAAACTAAGATAATCAATTTGAGCTTCTTCTTGAATTTCTTCACATATAAAACTTTCCTGAATCACTCATTTTAACATGCAGTTTAGCATTTCTTATTTTTCCATCACCATAGCTACAGTAGTTCACTATTTAAGGGGACAGTGAGCTCTGAAATGCTAAAAAATCACATTTTTTGCTTTTGGGATTAAAACTTCTCTGAAATTTCCGGAACAAAATGACATACCATTTATGTTTGTACAATTGCTATCAGTTTTATGAGGGTTTTAAGTGAGCATGCTCCTGTTTTAATCGAGACATCCATTTTGCCACACTCACAAAAGATTCCTTCCATCCAAATTCGTGTATCTCCTATCTTTGGTGTAAGAATTGTGTATGGTAAATTTTGTTTCCATCCTGATATGTTGTGGTTGCCTTGCAGCTTGCTCTTTTATTTCCCAGTGTGCCTCTGTTTTCTAAAGTAAACGAAACAAGTATTTGCACTTTTTGGAGATCAGTGATTTTGTTCTGTTAGGTATTTAATTACAGAAATATGCCTGGGAGTAAAATAGTGTACATAAAACGCAAGTTTTGCAAAGTAATGGAAATTAATTAACCTAATTGTAGTTAACTATTAAGCCCGGGCCTTAAAGTACTTACACGTTGTAAGTCGCCATTAAGGTAGTTGTCTCATGTGTTTATGAGAAAACCTAAGTGGTTTACCGGGAAAATACGAGTCAGCTGGAGAATTTAATGTCATTTAATGGAAATAAATTGTTCTTTCACGCTGGCCATGTGTAGGCTAAATTGTGGAAATGTAGAGTCAGAATGAAAATTCAATGCCATAGCCGGGATTTGAACGACGGATCTTCTGGGATCTTACCGGGAAAATACGAGTCAATTGGAGAATTTGTCATATCGGCACGTTGGCCATAGTAGCTCAAGGGTTGGAGCGGCTGGACGGAAACCAGAAGATCCGTGGTTCAAATCCCGGCTATGGCATTGAATTTTTCATTCTGACTCTACATTTCGACAATTTAGCCTACACACGGCCAGTGTGAAAGAAAAATTCATTTCCATTAATTGACCTAATAGTGGTCAACTATAAAGCTCGGGCCTTAAAGTACTTACAATATAGTAAGTCACCATTAAGGTAGATGTCTCATGTGTTTATGAGAACTCCTAGTGGTTTACCGGGAAAATACGAGTCAGTTGGAGAATTTAATGTTATATCGGCACGTTGGCCATAGTAGCTCAATGGTAGAGCGGCTGGACGGAAACCAGAAGATCCGTGGTTCAAATCCCGGCTATGGCATTGAATTTTTTATTCTGACACTACGTTTCCACAATTTAATGTCATGTTGGCAAGTTGGCCAGAGTAGCTCAAGGGTTGGAGCGGCTGGACGGAGACTAGTGGATCCGTGGTTCAAAATTATTTCTATTTTTAAAGTAGGGTAATACAGATTAACTGTGCATTTTTTGTTGAGCTGAGATAACTCGATCCCTTGTTTGATTCGAGTGTTGAGAGGATAAGGAAACGGGATCTGGTGGGCAACATTACACTGCCCACGTGGAGAAACAGATGGCCTTTACGTATCTCTCTCTCTCTCTCTCTCTCTCTCTCTCTCTCTCTCTCTCTCTCTCTCTTTTAACAAGACTGTCTTCCGCAGGTAATACAGGTACCGCATTCCCTTGCTGGTCATAGCAGAGAAATATTTTTTGAAAGGGTAGAGCCAGACTGAAAAATTCAATGCCATAGCCGGGATTTGAACCACGGATCTTCTGGTTTCCGTCCAGCCACTCTAACCATTTGCGCTACTATAGCCAACGTGCCAACATGACATTAACTTTTTCAACTGCCTCGTTGGAGAATTAAATGTCATGTTGGCACGTTAGCCATAGTAGCTCAAATGGTTAGAGCAACTGGACGGAAACCAGAAGATCCGTGGTTCAAATCCCGGCTATGGCATTGAATTTTTGAGTCTGGGTCTATCCTTTCATAGTGCGTCCTACACACGGCTAGTGTAAAAGAATTCCTTCCTGACATATTTTTTGTTTACTAATCTATAACAATAACAAAGGCTGTTTTATGCTTTTGCGCTAAGGAGAGCTACATTAAACGTAGTTATCTCATCTGTTTTTTTTTTTTACTCAAACAATTCTCGATAACTTCTCTACTTGTTATTCACATCCTTACTATTCTTCAAGTTTAAGTTCAGAATCACCTAAATGTGCTTTAACTGCCCAGAGACAACTTTTATGGCATTCCTCTGTATGCAGATCTGAAACTACGCGTTCAATAGTTTTATAAGTGGTTCCTTTGTAACCTTCCTCACAATTCAATATCTGATGTAATCTTAGGCCGTGCTTCGAATAAATAATGCAAAAATATCGCGGAGCGAATACGAAATTGAAGCTTTCTAAGGAGAATAATAAATCTGTGCTAGTATTGCTTTAAAAAATTTTGGGTGGAAAAAGTGAGCTCCGACAATGAATTCTTGGTCGGACAGGCACAAAAGAAAAACGATACGCTGCATGAATACCTTCGGCGTCGAATATTTTACAGCCAAAATGCTCTACAGAAGTCGTTAAAATTTGTTTTTCAAAGAAGCCTCTTTATAACAGGTGTTCTCAGAAACTTCAATAAATATTCTTGGAATCTACTTGACTACAGAAAATTAAGTGGCATCCACTCCTAAGTGATGAATATCAATTAGTAAAAGGTATTCTTAGAAAGAGCAGCAGCAACGAAAGGACGTCAATAAAGACGTCAGAGTTTCTTTATCACTTTAACTTGTCAACACACACAAGTAACAGTGTTACGACTATAACTAGAGCCCGGATTTCTAAGAAAAATACTGGTAAGTGCTTTTTTTAAATACGACTTTTGCTTGCTTATCTTATGCTTTTAAATTACAATAGCATATTTTATTCAATCCATATTAATTTAGAAGTACGAGCGCTGTTTAATAAAGAATGATCATAATTTTTTACGATCATAATTTTTCGCACTAAAATTCAAACTTATTATATTCTGTTAGCTTAATGAGAAACAAACACGACGTAGTAGTCTCATTGTTGGTACTCCTGGTTTACCGCCTGTGAGAACCAGGCAAGTTCAGACATGTTCAGTATCGCCTACCGCTGCAATGGAGGTAACATGTAATTAAAGTTGGTGTTAGAGGAAGATCCGGAGTTTCTTTCAAACGTGATCACTGCTGATGAAACATGATTTTGATCCTGAGATCAAACAGCTGAGCTCAGTGTGGAAATCTCCTTCATCACCAACCCCCCCAAGAAAGCAAAAGTGGTTGCTTTTGCTGGGAAAGTTATGGTCATCTCATTCTTTGATATTCTTGGAATGGTTTATCAGCATGTTGTACCTGCACACACATGAGTAGCTGGAAACTACTACAGGAATGTCCTGAAAACTTTGCAAGGCCATATCAGGCGCTAAAGACCATATTTCCGTGAAGCAGGTTGGATGCTGCACCAAGATAATACGCGGCTGCATATTGCCAATATTATTGCTGAATATCTTGCAAAAATCAACGTGAAGTGCATCCCTCACCCTCCCTATAGTCAGAATTTAGCCCCATGTAGCTTTTTTCTATTCGCTAACTTGAAGAAACGCCTTCGTTGGAGGCATTATCCATCATCAGAAGCAGTGGTGAAGGCTGCGGAGGCGATTTTGAAGGATCTCTCAACAAATAGTTTCCAGCATGTCTTTAAAGACTGGCAGAAACGCTGAGACAAGTGCCTCGTCTTCAGAAGGGACTATTTTGAGAAGGAGCATAAAAATGATGAGGATGAGTAAAGGTACGTTTTCAAAAAGTATTGTGATCATTCTATATTGAACAGCCCTCGTAAAGTTGCACTCTTAGCCATAATTTTATCTTCAGACTGTTTTCATAGTCTCGTTGAAAGAGTTAGGAGCCGATATAAAAACGTGGATCTTCTAGGGCGAAGGACTACCAACGCGACTGCCGGCCTCACGCTCACTTACGCAAGGGAAGTCATTCAACCGATACGGGAAGGAGATGTGACCAGCCGGAAAGTTGGCCGTTTTCCTAGCGTAAGCTCCTCGCTTCCCTCACTATGTTGAGGGGCACCGACCCTACACCCGGGACTTAAAATCCGAACCCGAATGGTGGCATCGAACTCTGGCCGCTTTACTGTCATCGATTAGAGTACAAAGATTTCCTGAAGTCCTTCCGAATTTGTCTTGACATTCTCAGCCAGCTTGCAGTCAATCGAGCTCTTGGTTAAAAGCTGTATCATACTACGCAGAACATTGCAATGAAGTAAAAATTTTGCTATCCTCCTTAGATGCAGAAGATACAAGCAACATCGCCACTGCACAAGAATGTTTTGCTAATATTGGCATCCAAGTTAAGATAGAGTACATCCATAATCGCTTTTCCAAAATACCTGCTATTATAACACAGTTGGAAGCTCTAAATGATACCTTGGAACATTCACTTTCTTTGATATATGAAATTTCAGTAACGTTGTCTTCAGAGAATCACGGTATTGTGAAAACTGCCTTTGAAAAATTCAGGTATTAACGAAAGTCCTGGTTTCGTAACATTTTGTAAAATTTCTTCAAAGCAGAAACGTGTATCGAAGATAACTTAATTCGTAATGAACTGTGGTGCTTTTTGCATGCTCCAGTAATGTGACGTTGAGATCCTTTCCACAGCATAAAAATTCTTCATTAAGAAACACAGGAGCATCCCTCAAGAAAATCTGAAGATACCTCTCTCGTGTACTGTAACAAGCTTGAGTAAGGTGAAAATTCTAACATGCAATACGTTTATGAATCAATGTTTAATTTATTTGCTTATTTGTTTCATTTTTGTGCTTCTTTGCTTCCTTACTTCGCCATTTGATTGTGCTTACAAATCCGGGCTTTACCTATCACAAAATGGAAGGTGAAAGAATTTAAGGTTCGGAAAATTGGTGTGCTAACGATTATAAAATAATAGATTAAAAGAAAACATCTGCAGATAAATAAAATTAAAAGTGGAAAATGTGAATTTTATTTTCTGTCTTCAATTACATAACTTTACAGAAGTCATGGAATAAAATTCGTAATTTTAAATTTAGATGAGAGATTTTAATAATAAATTTAGGCGTGTATCATATGTGCTTTTTGAACCTTTTACCATGAAATTTAATTTAAATATTTAAAAGGGAATTCAAAACTTTGAGACAAGTTTTGAGATCTCACTCTTACATGTTTGCATGGCCAGTGGTAACAAGTTAATTAAGACAGTGCTAAACAAAAAAGCATCATGCCTTTTAAAACAAAAAATAGCTAAGAATGATCCGGAAGTTACAATTGACGAACTCTTTTATAGAAAAATGTTTTAATAAATTCTACAGTTCAATTAAATTGAGGTGACAGCTGAGAAAAGATGTAAACTAAATGGAATTACTCTGTTACAAATCTTGAAAGGAGACTGAGGATTATTTGTACATGTACAGTAGTTGAAGCATACACAATTAATGGCTCTACCTGACCTCAGTCACCTTTCAGGATTGGTAATAGACTTATTTGTACACGTACAGTAGTTGATGCATGCACCATCAATGGTTCCACATGATGGAGTCACCTCAGTCACCTTTCAAGATTGTTAACAGACTAGTTCCATTTAGTGTGCATCATTACTCAGCTGTCAACTGAAGTTAATCAGAGGGCACACTTTTTGAACAAAAAATGTTTGATGTTTCTACAGAAGTATACGTGTGCTCATTGTAAAAATATGCAATATTTCTTCTTAAAACTTTTTTCTACCTTAATTTTATCACAAAAAGTACATATTTAAGATAGGGAAGAAGGGAATGTAAGGGAAAGATGTGATGCAGAGCAGGCAGGCCTCGCGCTAACGAATGATGTGTCGCAACTGAGTTCAAAAACTTTCTGAAAGGGCAATGACCCTGCACTATCTCGGCCAGTAGGTCATGCATTATAATCAACAAGTGGAATCAACAGGGAAAGTCTATACCGACAGGGGTTGTTCTTTTCGCGTTGCAGCTGCGACTTGCAAAATAACATCAGACAGTAAAATATCTGACTGGTTTGTAGTAAAACTGTTAGACCAAGTGAAAAAACGGTTAAAACTTCGAAGTGGATCCACACCAAAGTTGTATTTATCGAAATCTCTATACTCCTAACAGCCTATGTTTTGGGATACTTTGTTTTGTGTAATGCATGAAATATCTACAGAAGCATGTGTAGCTAATATTGTGTACTGCATGAAGGAACAGGCTCGACGGACAATGCGTGCAATAAAAGTGGAGAAGGCCGCAAAATTGGGGCGTATCGACCGGGTGTTGCACACAACGGCTCGTATACAGGTGACCGCGCATGACCACGGCTCGTTTGCAAACTTCAAAGTAGGAACACGGGTGCCTCATGCGTGTTTTCCAAACCATTCGCTAAAGCATACCAAATGCAGTGTTTTAATGTTGTCTGGTCCGGAATGCGATCACGGCTATCTGGTTCAGAGCCGTAATCATCATCATCCAGGTGAGGCCGCCTCCAGGGAACACTGGCCGTGAGCTCGAGTTAACAAACATTGAAACCTCCAGCGTAAGAATCACCGCCATTAGCTATTCTATCTTAAAAATGACATTTTCAACTCTTTTTTTCTGCCTATACTCCCCTTGGCGTCGCCTCACAGTACAAAACATTTTCCTCTATTAGAAAGTTTCAAAGAGATAATACAAGTGATTTAAAGCAATTTTTAAATTTTCTGAGCGTGCCTCCACTCGAATGGTCAAAATTCTAGCATATCTTCCTGAAGACCTCGGGTTTGACTCCCGGCTGGAGTTTTAAGGCTTTTCTTTGGTTATAAACACTCGCTACGCTAAGCAGAATCTAAAAGCATGAATGCGTGAGGGAATATTTTATGTCTTACGAGTATAGCTTTCTGTAGCAATAATAATGTTTGGAGATTTTAAATTGAAAGTTTGATTAAACTACCCAAGAAAAATAAGAGAAGACTTCATAAAATAATTACAATTTATGTTTGTACTCTCTATGTAATTACAAATACATTTTTGATATATCTCCCATTCCTATTTTTTCCATAATTTCTCCTATCTCTGCCCATCAACTATTTCCGTTCACTAATCAATTTTGCTGTCTCATGCATAATTTCATAATTTCCGCTTCTTTGCCCAAACAGCTATACCAAAATGTTATTATTGTTTCCATTGTTACTTAATTTCTTCTTGTTTTTGCCTAGGAAATAGAAGAAGCATATCGAGTTGAATACACCTGAGAAAACATTTATGATAACTACAACAACAAGAAGTCTTGCAACTGTAGCGGGTACTCGCATCTACCTAAAAAGATGTTCTTTTGTGGAGGATTCTTCCAGTTTACTCCGGAATGATGGCTTCCGTTGCCGCTTGTACATACGCTGAGTGACCGGCCAATTCTTTAAGAGAAACACATTAATACTATATATGAATAATGTAAGTAGTAAGTAATCTCTTTAATAGTAATACATAGTAAATATCTCACAATTTGTACAGACTTCTCTTCCTTCGCAACGTAACAGAAGTTTCTCTAACCCAGACGTTTTGTATAAATCAAATTGATGAAAGCCTACTATTTAAGGCTTTTACGATAAACAATATATCAAAAATAAAATATTCTACTCCTTTGTAACCTTTCAATGCCCTTTCTGAAGTCACTAGCAAATAGAGGTACGTGAGAATTTTATGAATAATACATGAGACATGGGAGATGGCGGCCAGAAAAAGAAAAAACGACGCAATAAATTATGCGCTTGTTACCAACACCTTGATTCCTACAGCAGGTTTGCATGTTTCCTTCTGTACCTCACTCCATTTAATGCTGTCCATTTTGAAGTCAATGAAATTATAACAATGAAGGCCAGCTACAGGACGTATCTTCGTGGGACGTTCGTAAAACAGGACACTTTATATTAAGATACCTTCATAACAAGTAAGTTATATATTTTCTTTTTCTGGGAATATCCTGTAATGTCCTTTTCATTCTAAATGACTTTTGGATAACTGGTAAACCATAAATATATTTTACCAGAGATTTCATTTTCTCAAAAATGGCTCTATTTTACGCTCATTTTCTTCTCGTGCAGCCAGCCAGGTGAAAAGATGATTAGATATCAACGTTTCGGAAGCGTGCATCTGTCCCATCATCAGGATATTTATAAAAGCTTACAACCTCAAATGAAGTACTGGATATAACGCAACCATAAACAAAGACAAAACACTATCAAAATTCTCATTACTGAACAAAAGACTGTTTTCAGTAAATTAAATGCCAGGTTAGGAGATGGCGTGAGTATAGAGAATTGTGTCAAAGAAACGTAACTACTTGATTTTCAAGCTGTGTTGATCATTGTTTCTTAATTCAATGGATTTCCATTTTTAAGGCCGGTTTCCAAGAGGAGCTTAAAGCTTCAACTCTCTGGCCTTGACAGTGAGACGTGTGAATGCCTCAAAAAATCGAATTTTTGCTTTATGTCTTATAAAAATCTGCAAGATTTTACGAATCAAATGATATATTGCATTATGAGTATTCTGAATATTTAAGCCCTTTAAATCGTGATTTACATATGGCGCCACCATGTCCACGCCCCCTTTTAAATACAATCATAACCATTGAAATTAAAATTGTAATAACTTTGATTTTTCGCATCAGAGCTATGCCGGAAGTTTTATGCT
Organism: Mantis religiosa; assembly: GCA_030765055.1. Lineage (NCBI taxonomy): Eukaryota > Metazoa > Arthropoda > Insecta > Mantodea > Mantidae > Mantis > Mantis religiosa. Next base: position 204,340,642 of record CM060951.1, on the reverse strand, counting down.
TGTTGTTGGTATCTCTGCTGCAGATGTGGCTGCATGTGTATTTGCAGAAGGCTCTCACAATATGGCGAATTGTTTTCATTTGAAGTACATGTGGATTATAGTTGCAGTTTTGTTTACAGTTCAAATTATCGACTTGAGTGCTATTTATTAAAGGTGATTTGAAGCTTTGCTATAAATATGGGTAGAGTAAAGCGTTTTGGTTGGAGAAAGGCCGTGTTCTGTCGTAAAAACACAAAAAACAGTGACACTGAAAGTGTATCTAACCTTCCTAGTTGCAGAAAATTTTCAGCTTCTAGAAAAAAAATTCTCACCTTCAACCAGATGATGACAACAGCTATTACGTAGATAACGGTGGAGCTCAGAAGAGTTTTGTAACTGTAGAGCTACCTTTGTTATCCAAACTGGTACAGAAAAGTACAGGATTATGGTGCTGGAATGTTGTAACCTTTGGTGAGTTAGCTGAAAAAACTTTTAGTTTTTTGCATTTTCCCCACGAGTTACACTTTTACATGTTTGGGTACACATTTCTCAGAAACCACTTATGTTAGAGATCTGAAACTGTTTGCAGTGTCACAAACCATTATGTTTAATAAAATGACCGTAAAGATATTTTCAGGTAAAACATCTTGAATTTTTAAAAATTTAAAATCTGTGCATTTTAAGGGGAAGAATAATGATATCAAATTCAAATTATTTTTTTCTATATACTTCACTATATTAAAATTCTAAAACGCTCTATTTATGCACTTCTGAGTACTTTATTTCTCATAAAATATTGGATTCTTTGTAAAAACAATTATGGTGGTTATGTGTCACTAAATAATCACATGTGTTTAGAAAATTTCGTTTGTTGAAGTCATCTTAGAAAGCATTTTAGAAAATTTATGAATTTATATTACATGATTTGCTTTATCGACATATTAAGAAATAGTTGCTTGTTAGATGGTATGAATTTCATTGCCCTGTGACAAAGAAAACCCATGAATTTTGATTTTTCAAAAGTTTGTAGTTAAACGAAAGCATTGTGCTTCCTACACGTCCCTCTGTCCTTGACCAGTTCCACTATAAGAAAGTTATACTAACATACGTTTTGCTAACATTTAAGTTAGTATGAAGCACAAAGAGGTATAAGCGTTTTAAGAAAGACAATTTTGTGTACGAAACAGCAGAGAAAGTAATCTCACTGCAATTATTTTCTTAAGTGTTCTGATGCAACTTATCATGGTGCCGCATTAAACTGAACAAAACACTTGGAATCTCGACGTTCAATTAATTGTTAGTTGTTTGCAGGTAACAGGAGTTGCTTAACTGGAAAACAGCTTGGAGTTTTCCTACCGCAGCGCCGCCCTGACGGCAAGTAAGTAGTTACAGATGTGAGTGACGTTAACCTGACAGGCAATGGGACGGCGTTTGTTGCAGCGCTAAACTTATTCCTCGACTGTCTTCTGTCAAATTCAAGGAGTGGAAAATAGGCGGTTAATGGATGTAGATGTGCTTCAGAACGCAGGGGTCATTAAACCCTTTATTATATACTGCATCAGTTATAAATATATACACAAATCAATCCACAAACAAAAGGTTTATATATGATGATTGAGCTATACATAGGTGGTCTAAAATGTTTCTGAACTAATAAAGATATAAGATTTTTTTTTCAGAATTTCTTTTTATTTCTCAACATACCTTTCTTGTAACATTACACACTTCTCCCAGCGATGCTTCAATCTCTGGAACCCATCCAAGTAGTACTCGGCGTTTTTCTCTGCAAAATAATTGTTCAGAAGGAGATTGCCTCTTCATCTGACGAAAATCTGTTCTATGAGTGCAATTTTCAGATGAGGGAACAAAAAGAAATCGATTGGGGTTAGATCTGGTGAGTAAGGTAGGTTATCAAGCAGTTCAAACCGTAATTCGTAGATTTTCGCCATTGCAACCGCTGAGGTGTGAGACGGTGCTTTGTCTTGGTGAAACAGGATTTTCTTTGTCTGCAAATGTGGCCGTTTTTCCACAAGTCCTGCAATCAGCTTGTCAAGTAATGATGCGTAATATGCTCCTGTAATGGTTTTTCCTTTTTGGTGCTAATCGATTAAAGTAACTCCATGACTATCCTGCAAAACAGTCGCCTTCACTTTCCCAGCTGATTAAAAAAGTTTCTTTGAGCCGGCTCCCCCTCTGCAGTCCACTGTTTGGATTGTATTTTGTTTCTAGCGTATAAAGGTGTATCCAAATTTCATCTACAGTAATTAAGCAGCGGCAAACGAGCATTTATTGCACCTAAATGCCCCATCAGAGCTTTGGAAATGTTCATTCTAACCCGTTTTTTTGTCTAACGTGAGCAAACGCGGCTCCCAAAACGCGGACAGCTTTCTCATGTCTACATGTTGATTTAATGTGTGATAAACACTTTCTTTTGACATGTTCGTAGCCTCTACTATCTCTCTCACTTTAATTCGGCGGTCGGCTAGCAACATTTGGTGAACTTTGGTGATGTTTCCATCGGCAGTTGAAGTTTTTGGACGTCCCGAACGTTCATCGTCTCCCAAGCTCTCACGGCCACGTTTCAATTTCAATGTGGTAAATGATGGTTCAGAGTCCCCATACACAGAATCCAACTCATTTCTTGATTTGTGTAGGCGAATTGCCTTTCAAAAACAAATATTTAATGACCACTCGATACTCGATTTTGTCAATTTTCATAAAAACACTCACATCGACTCACTCAAACGACTGTTACATAACAGCTGAGCATCCAAAATGGCTGAAACTTTGGTGAGTAACTGTCAACAGACGATGCAACGAAATTCACTAGCTTTTATCTACGAGTGCTGCCATCTTCATGTTGATGTCGGAAGCTTCATACCACCGTCGTAGTAAGCCAAAATAAAAAATAATTTAAAAAATAAAAGCTCATTAAGAAGAGACTGACCTTAATTCCTGACAAATGAGATAAATACTCAAAATCCATAAACGTAATGAATAACTTGAAAATGTTGAAAGTAGATACATGTAAAGAATATATATCATTTTTTCTTACAAGTGTCCATGTGAGACCTGTTTATAAAAACATTATCATACTGCATAAATGTATGTAATCCAGAAGAAACAATCAAAGCTGAATAGAATAGTACGAAAGTACTAAAAAGTCTACTGAAGACCTAGCTAACTGCAGAGAAGCAAAGATTAAAAAGCTATGTAGAAGAAAAGAAGCACGTTTATGGTATTTATATAATCGATTGAAGGACATAAATAAAATATGAGCTATATTTTTAATAAACACCTCATAGGCAACATAAAATTAAAGTATATGATTAATATTAAACACCACCCATTGAGTACAGGAATTTTTGGATTTAGAAACAAAATATAGAAGAACTAGAAAGAATAACAAATTTCAGTGTGCAGGTTCATAGATGAATAAAATATGGACATACTACAAATTTCCTTAAAAGCGAGTGGTGTGGATAATATAAAGGCTGAATTGCTGAAACAAACCCCCAGAAAGTTTCCTAATAAAATTGTCACAAAGTTGGCAAATAAGTGTAAGAGACTAGAATAATATCTATATTTAAACAGCAGAATACAAAATATGAAGAAAAAGTTTAATAATGTATAACTGTAGCGTTGAATAAATAGATGAAGGGTGTCCCACATCATATGTCACGTAGAATAGCGACACTCCACACTAGATGTACTGTGGTTAGGATGCCAACCACAAGATGTAACGTTCAAGGGAGGTGTCAGGTTAAACACAGGCTGAGTGGCTTCGCCAGAGGGTGGGTGAAGTAAAGGGCAGTGGGAGTGTGGTGAAGGATTGACCTTAAAAAATGACATGCAACTCTGGTATAAAGAAATGTTTAATTTACATAAATAAAGTTACAGTGCAAGTAAAAATGAGTGAAGGATAAAGGATTGGTCGGCTTGTTCTTTGTAGAAATTCCTGTCATATCAACTTCTATATTGGAGAACAGTCTTAAGTTGCCTTTAAAGAGTAGAGGTTCGTAATTGTTCATAATAGATGGGCCTTAATATTGTGACTTAGTGGGTTCATAGAACTAAAGGACTTGTTTGCAGAAACTTAAAATGTTGTTTAAGACAAGTAAAAACAACTTGTACACCCCTGAGAGCAACAGAATGACACAGTACACACACGCAGCCTACAAGGTCTCTCGTTGCTTCACCACATGTAAACGAAAGAAATCACTTACGATATACTTCACATAGCTGCACACACAAGTAAGTGTTTACTAGCAACTGACTCAGTCACACCTTGCGAGGCTTTGTACAACCCTGACAGCAGCAGAATGACTTAAGTGTTCATTAACAACTGACTCACACCTTGCGAGGGTCTTTATAACCCAGCCATTATTTCTAGAATGCAATAGACCGAACGTACCAATCACGATGCAGCGTGAAATTTCAGACTATCTCTGTCTCGGCAAGCGCTCAACGCTCGCGTAGCTCTGTCTCTTTCGCATGCGTCCGGCACTGGTTTGTCACAGCTCAAAAAAAAAAAAAAAAAAAAAAAAAAAAAAAAAAAAAAGCGATCGGTGGCACTATGAAACGATACCAGACGCTGACAGTTCACTCGAGCCTTGGTCAGCTAACGTGACATCATGTTTGCGACGAAGGAAAGATTCCCAAGTTATCATACAATATGGAATATATACTTCCAGCACATGAATTGCACGTATACCAACTGGAAGTCGCATGTTTGAAGTTGAATAAATTACGTCTTAAATTTATAAATTCTATAAAATTAAACTCTTCAGAAACGCATAAAAATATAATCCTCATACTATGTGGGCTGGAATAAAGTAGAATGGCAAGAACTTTCCTACTACACACTCCAATAGGCCATAACGTTTGAACCAATAATAGGATACACGTTCACGTTTGGGAGAATATAATGCACACTTGTGATAGTACATTACACTATTTATATCTCAGAGAAAATCTTGGAAATGCCTCCACCAGCATCTATACATGTTTGCACTCGTCTCACCATATTCTCTGAAGTTTTACGGAGAGCATCCTCGCCAATGTTACACATTTCGGTTCGAATGGATTCCTTGAGAACATCAATTGTCCGTGGCCTATTGTTGTACACCCTATTTTTAAGATACCCCCACAAGAAAAACTCCGGTGAGGTTAGGTCAAGGGATCTGGGGTGCCACAGACCTTTTGAGATTATTCAATTATCAAAGAAACTAGTTACAAGTTCCATGGTGTCATATGTATGGCAGGGTGCTCCATCGTGCTGGAAATAACCTTCTCTCAATTCGGTATAATCTCCTTAATACTTCAGAGAATATGGTGAGACAAGTACAAACATATGGTTAGTAATTGTCCATAATACATGGGCTTTAAATATGAAACAGCTGACGCTAACAGCTGACTCGATCCTCCGTCAGCTAACGTGACTTAAACTGACTTCACGATTACGACAAAGGAAAGCTTCCCAAGGAATCATACAATATGAATTGTGTAATTCTGGAACATGACTTGCACGTATGCCAACCGAAAGTTGGATATTTGAAATTGAATAAATTACATCCCAAATTTATCAGTTCTATAAAATGATAGCTATCACAACCCTGAACAAAAATCGTTACAAAATTTAGGATAGAATAAAATAGAAATAAAAAAACTTTCCTACAAGAACAAAGACGGGACGTGACGGAGCAGCACTGATAATGCTTTCTCTCTAACACAAATAATCGAGAAAGGCAGAACAAATGAACAAATAAAGCTACTTGCAGATAATATAATAGCATTTGATAACATGTCATGAACGAAATTCTGAGCTATCAAAACACGCTAGTCAAAATTTAGAAAAAAAGCATTTAAACACGGAAATTAACTGTTCTTTCACACCAGCTGTAGGCCAAATTTGGACACACAGAATGAAAAGCTCAATGCCAAAGCCGGGATTTGCATCACGAATCTTCGTGACCTAATAGTGCTTGGATTATAAAGCCCCGGAATTTATGCAACATTAAGGTGTTTCTCATACATGTGTGCGAACTCCTAGTGGTTTACCGGGCAAAATGCGGGTCAGTTGGAGAATTTGATGTCCTGCTGGCACATTGGCCATGGTAGCTCAGTGTTAAAATCAATAGGATGTAGACAGCGTGGCTCATATCCCAACCATGGCATTGAATTTTTCAGTTCGACTTTACTTTTCAACATAAAAATCCACATGGAAATTCTAACTAGCCACCTCTAATGAAATAACGTGTTTCAGTGTAAAATAATCCTAAAAAAACAAACTAATAAAAGAAATATGATAATTTCCTTTGACATGTGGTAGTTAACAATGAAAATAAAACAACATAAATGTATTAAGTTATAGAACTACAACAAGCAAAACAGGAATAAAAAGTAAAGTCAGGAAAGAGTCAATAAACGATTCCAATACCTGTTATTACCAAAGTGCAATAAATATAAATCATGAGCACCAACCCTAAAATTAAAATACTATCAGCAAAATGAAATTCCTCAGATCCATATCAGGGTATAAAAGAATGATACTAAACGAAACGAAAGTTATGATATGGTGATATATAAAAGAGGGATCACAGTCCCAAGAGCAGAAGAACTGCATCTCGATGCAGATATAGAATTAGAACAGCTACACTTGAGAAAGCTGTTGGAGAAAATAAACAATGTAATGGCAGGACCCGCTTTAACAATTTTATGAAGATATAAATGAATGAATGAATGATCGTGCATATTCCAAAATTTCACAGTTTACAACTTTAGGCTACATTCATTACCTTGTTGCTACACTGGTCTTCTGCTCTGGCACGTAGCTCTTAACCTTCATGCCTCCTTGTTACTTAATTACGCTCATCTCACCCCCCTCATCTTCCTTTCTTATATTCTTTACCATTCTTTACCATTTTTCTTTTACTTTCAGTAAGAACTCACCAATACTTTTTACCTTATTTTCTTCCTTTCATGTTAACATTCTTATAGCTACTGTCCTCTTCTCTACTTCCTTCCACTTTTACTCTCAAACTTTTTTTCTCCACATTGCAACCTCCTCGCATTGTTACATAATGGCATATGGTTTCTTCTCCCCCCCACACAATTCACAAATTCCCTTATCCCTACCTCTTTATTGTTACAGTTCTCATCCAAGCTAGCCCTTCTCTCTTGCCTATTGCAGTAATCTACATATGCTTCTCGTCCAAACTTTATTTTTATTTGTTTATAAAATTGTAATGATTTCATATTTTCTAGACTTGCCCATATTTACGTATTTCTATATCTTCTATTCTGAAATTTACCAATTTACCCACATCGCTTGTATTCCTTTCCTCTAGTATCCTTGTATCTCTCATTCCTATTTTTTCCAGAATTCCTCCTATCCCTACCCACAATCTATTTGAGTTCTCTAACCTTTTTTTGCTGTCTCATGCATAATTTCATAATTTCCCCTTCTTTTGCCAAACACTTATACCAGAATGTTATTATTCTTTCCATTATTTTTCCATTTCTTCTTGACTTTCTTAATCCACTAAAGCTACTTCCCTAGTTGCTGATCTTGGTAAGCCTAGTACCTCATCAGTAAACCTGTAATTTTGGTCCACCGTGTTGTTTACCTCTGTGCCGCCAGGTCTCCACTGTATTCAGCATTTTGAATTCCACTAGTGCTGCATACATTATTTCTAACCACTTGGTTGTTATTTATAGCTTATATTTGTATATTCTAATCCAATTCATTGCCTCCTTTCCTTTTGCTTCAATTTTTCTCCTATGAGCTCCCCATTTTCCACTTATACCCTTTTGTCATTTAGTAACCAATTTTTTATGCTTTGTTTTAGTTTAACTCCATTCTTGAGGACCATAACTTGACTTATGTTTATTTTTATTCCCCACTCTTCATTTACTTCCTTCTGCAATCCTACTAACGTTATAGATCCTACCATTATGTCATCCGTATATAGCAATTTCTTTGTTTGCTATTATCGGACAGTGCTGATTTCCCGCTTTAACCTTGTCTGCTATCTCGTCTATAAATAAGTTAAATGATGAAGATATATGAAATAATTAAGAAAGAAAATTTGTGAAGAAAGTGCACCAAGCATAACTTTAGTAAACCACTACTGTATGTAATGGACGTACAAGGCCTTCGATCGTGGCAGGATCCGAAACGCAGACTTCACATTTACGAATACCTGGAGGAAACTAAATGCACTTCTGCTTAGTTACATGTTCAAAATTGAACTAAAGTTACACGTAAATTATCTGTGTCCAGGTTTATGCTTTCATTTGTCATTCTTACAGCTCCTTCTAGGCAGCTAAAAGCCTTTCTGTGCTTGTGGAAATAGGCAAGAAGTAATAAAAGTTCCCTTGACGGGTACAAAGAAGCACTGCGGCTCGAATTTCACATTTCCTTACCGATTAGGCAATGAGAACCCAATTGGTTCTCCTTCCGTCATTTGCTTTGGCAACATCAAAAGATTTGATAACGTTAGAGGAAAGCCCTTCACAACTTTTAATCAAAATGTAGAAGTTTAATAGAAAACTTATTCTACAGAGCGAATGACGAAGTAAGAGAAAACGAACTTCAGCTTAGATATTGGAAAAGAAAATTGAAGTATTTCCAAACGGGAAATATGCTATAACATTATACTGGGTTAAGTTGCACGTCTTTATTAACCTCGGATATCAGATATACGAATTCAGTAATTCATCTTAATTTCTCTATATTTTAATTAAAGTAAGCATGAGAAAGTGTTGCATTTCATTCCAAATTTTATAGCAGAATTTCACTGGAAACGTTTGTTTTGAGGCCACCTCAAAAATGTGCCCATGTGTTGAATACACACGTTTTTCTCTGCTCTGGTATGGAGTATTTGTTCTTAAAATGCTTATTATTCAGTATATTTTATATGAACAAATACATTTTGATATTACAGTTTCCTAGAATAAAACCTGAATAACAGACCTTAAGCGATAAAATCATCTAAGGGTGGATTGGTAAGTAATAGCTTTAAAATTTTGTTCTATTTTAAATGCCAAGATAGAAAATAACACTAACGATTTCAAATTTAACAAACTATCAAATTTAATAAACTATCTCAGAAATAGGTATGTCCAAAGTTTAATTTTAAATAATTTATGTATCTTAAACATATGTACATCTAAAATAAATGGTGGCCGCCTCGGTAGCGTAGCGCGTCTGCCTTACGTTCAAGAGGTCCCGAGTTCGAATCTCGGTCAGAGTGACTTACCTGGATAAAATTTTCTCCAGGGTTTTCCCTCATTCTTAAAGATGAATGTTGGGAAATTAAGCCCTATGTACCCTGAGCCTATATGAGCTAAATCTGCCCATTTCAATCATCGTCCAACATGACGACGTTGGAGGACATAATTATAGTAAAACAATAATAATAATAATAATAATAAATGGAAATTAATTGTTCTTTCACGCTAGCCGTGGGTAGGACGCACTATGAAAGGGTAGATGCAGACTGAAAAAGTCAATGTCATAGCCGGAATTTGAACACGAATCTTCTGGTCTCCGTCCAGCCACTCTACAGTATTGAGCTACTATGGCCAACGTGCCAACATGACATTAAATTCTCCTACTTACTCGTTAATGTCATGTCGGCACGTTGGCCATAGTAGCTCAATGCTTTAGAGCGGCTGGAAGGAGACCAGAAGATCCGTGGTTCAAATCCCTGCTATAGCACTGAATTTTTCAGTCTGGCTCTACCCTTTGAATAATAATAAAGTCATAAAATAACAATAATAACAGTAATAAGAAAAGAAATAATAACAACAATAACAATAAGAACAACAGTGACTTTGTGTGTTCTTAAAATAGAAATTCCAGGTTGCAGAATTTAAAAGATGCTCTTTATTTCCGTAGGAAGGTAGTTTGTACACCCTTGACTGCGGAATGACGTAATATATACCAAAACAATCTCTATTTACGTGTGCACAAGTCACTAAACAAAATAGTTCACTTTCCAATCACCGCTGCATGCACACAATTATCGAGTCTAATTACGACTGTCCACCACTGTCGAGTCGCGGCTTCTTTTATATCTTCACTCATTGTTCTAGAAATTTGTGCAATGTTCTCTAACAATGAAGACGGCGTCAGAGAAAGATGAACCATACAGACTTCTGTCTCTTTCTTTATCTGTTACGGCAGGCTTTTATCTCAGCGCTGCACTATCTGTCTCTCTACGCACACCGGCCGTGCCCGTCACAAGAATGCGGTCGGCAACAATAATATAACAAATAAATGGCAGTTCACTCAAACATAGTATACTACATTTTATAAAATCAAAATTATGGAAGCACTTTCTATAGAGAGTAGTTTGGGATTTACAAACGTTTTTCAAAATTATTATCAAGTTTGGTTTTATGGTATTTTTCGATTTCAAGTCATACACTTCGTACTGTTCAGACCTATGCGTAGTCGAGGACCTCAAAAGATACATTTCCGGGGAGGTTTCCACATCGAATTCTTGTGTGGAGTTAAGTATTTCCTTCACTTATTCAAATGGTCCCTTCCCGCTCTAGAGGATTTGGAGAGTGCCACTGGGAAGTTCAAATCTATTTTTGTTAGGGACCCCGGCTTCTGCTGTGGTCTCTTCAGACTGACCACACTTACTACCCTCTTGTGAAGTGAGAGGAGTCCCTATTAAGGGGTATAGGCCCAAAAGACTTGGATAGTAGATGAATTTCCGTTTCGAATCTTGCCAAGAGGACAACAGATTATTAATAAGACAAGCGGAATACCAACCACTGAGGATGTTAGAAAGATTGAGGCACAATAGTAATCGAATGGACTAGTGGAGGAACAGTCGATTCTACCCAACCCACGTCAGAACCAGGAGGAGCCCGTGATGATCAACCGATGATGACAACTTTGGATACTGAGGACAACATTCACTATAAATGGGATAAAAGGATCACCAACAATCAATGATGTCAGAATGACTGAGGTGGAATAGTAACTGAATGGACTAGTGGAGGGGCAGTCGTTTGTACACTCAGATGACAATCTACTTCAGGACAAAGAGCCCGTGATGATCAACCTATAATGACAACTTTGGACAACCCTTGGAAGGATAGAGGCTGGCAGATGTAGAATGGAACAACTCGTGGTCAACAGGAAGAAATACGATAAACCCAATTTAGGTTACGTCAGCAATCTTATTAAAGAATGAAAATACCTTTTTATTTTTTTTTAGGCAGATGCTTGTAAGTGTTTTATAATTTTTAGTGTATAATTTGTATAAAATTGCTGAATAGGTTAGATTTATACTGCAAGCTGCTGAATGGCAGCAGCAATAGGTTTATTACTTATTAAGGTTAATTAGAAACAAAATGTATCTGCACAACTGTGATTTGTAAGAAAAATAATAAAGTTAAAAGGAATAAAATCGGTAGATGCCATGCCTTGGTATAAGCCAAAGACTTGCTAATGCAGATTTTTTTTTTTTTAACTCGTCACTCGTCACAAAAGCTCCGTGTTTGCGGTCACGTGAATCTGAAAACCGTAATAAATTTAATTATAGGAATTGGAAGGGACGTACAAAATTACAAATTTAATAATTACAAAGGACGATTTGTCCTCTGTCGTGAAGCAGTAGGCTAAAGCATTATGCTTCGGATAGCTGCCACGGAATTACCCCGGGTACCGGGTATAGAACCGGTGTCCTCTCAACATCCTAAGGATATTGAGCATCTAGGCTGGGTAGCAAACCCTGATCTAGGAAGCCAACTTTCCAGCTTGAGGTGCCGAGATGCTGACCACATTTTCTCCCCGTGTCGGTTGTATGATCACCCACCTCTGTCTTGTGTATGTGGGCGTGAGGTCCGTAGTTGGGTTGGCGGCTCAAGTGCGCTTTGGGCTGTTACGCCTTATGTTATTTTTAAGTCCTTTAGATCACAGTAGAATAACTATGCCGTAAAGGAGAAGGTCAAACAAGCTAAATTATTCCTATTGATTTTATAAATAAAATTTTTAACGTTATTCTTGCCAGTCACGTATAAGGGGAGAAAATATGTAGTATAATAATCTCGAAAATGACTCATCTGATTTTAATAATTATTTCCCGTTTCATATGGTTCTTCTGGGTGCTAAGCGAAGGTTGAATTACAATTTTGATACTTTTCTTTTAGTTGCAACTCTGGGTTACTTTATAACTGTAAAGTTAGGCAAATGGCGTTTAGCAGACCGATTCCTGTAAGGGACGCCTTGATCCAAGTTATCCCTCAACAGGGATTCAGTGCTGAAAGGCGATAAGTGACCAACTTTGTATTCATCCTTCACTTCCAGACATCCCACAATTTTTTTAAGTTCTCTCAACCGCGCAGTAGAATCGATCACAGTAAATTCCCTTTCAAGTCTGACAGACTATAGCATATTCTAAACAAAGATATGGAGAGACCAAAGTTGGCGACAAATGTGGAACAGTTTTAGGGAGGGGGCAGAGATAGTATTAATCAAGAAAAAGTCTGTAAAAGGGATACAAAAGTGGGAAGTCAGAGAGAAAGGGTTAGTAATAACTAAGAATAACCAACACTTAAGTTTGGAGCAACTGGAACAAGGGATATAAGAGACAAGAGGGTCAACAATACATGGAAAACCAGGGTTTGTGTGAATTGAAACCATAATCTAAGGCAAGCAGATACGAAGGGTATATTGGGGGTAAGTATTGTGTATTTTGTATTTATTTATCATCTTTCTTCTTTATACAATTTCATTGATACAGTGAAATTTGTAACATTTCTTTCACACAATAACAAAATGACTTATTCATATCTAACATACCCTTTCTACCTACTTGCCTCGAGTCTCGGTCTCAATACACATAACCCCTGGTTGGGAGTAAGTAAGAAATGTTGTTATTGTGTGTTTGGAATATTGGTAAGGGTAATGTATTAATGGATGTATGTATGTGTATAGATGAGAAATAAATATGCTATTGTATTCTTTAGAGCCCAGTAATTTATTACACTAAAGCCCTATTTCACCAACAGATGTTGAGATTAATGGCTGTTAGTCTGTTTAGCGGTAGTTATAACAATTGCATTTTACCAACAAGTGTTAGCTTAACACTTGTGTTAAACCTCTTGTTAAACTAACAAGCCATATTTCTGTTGTTGTCGTCGTTAACAATTGTAAAATTGTCAAGATGGCGGGCCTGACACAGCTTTTGATGTGGACTTGCTGTGTTTAGATCGACTAATTGTCCTTACCTCCCATTCTCCCTCCCAATCTCCCTCCCTCCCACTCTCCCTCCCTCCCACTCTCCCTCCCTCCCTTAACTTTTTTTATTTATCTTTCTTTTTGTAATTTACGTCCTCCAACATTTAGTCATATCGGACGACGAATGAAATGGGTGAAATGATGCTCAATGCGTCTGGGGTCCATGGAGCTTAGAGTTACCCGACATTCGTCTTTCAGGATAAGGGAAAACCTAATCCAGGTTACTCATCCTGACTGAGATTCAAACTCGGGACCTCTTTAATGTGGGCATTCTTATAGAGAACAGCCTATAAGGAGAAATGATTTTGAGTAAACTTTAAAGAAGATTTTTTACAGAGGTATAGACTGTCGAAACAAGTTGTTTGAAGGTTAATGAGGACGTACAAGAAGGTGGAACATGCATCTAAAGGAATGTGCTGATCTCGCCCTTGCTTCGAGTAGTAATAACTTCGTTATTTTATAATTCACTGAATTATGAAGATAACACACTCTTCATCTCCCGTCCTCAAACCTTCAAGTCACTCGTCACTTCTGTCCTTCTTCGCACCTCTTTAAATTTACGTAATACTGACGAAGTTGCTTGGTACTTCTGGGTTCTGACATTTGCATTTGAATTAAACTCATTTCCAATCTTTTCCCATGCAACATTTACCCCATACTTCCTCTTATTTTCCACAATATTCTTATACGAGGGCTGTTCAATAGAGAATGATCAATTTTTTTGACAACGTACCTTTACTTATCCTCATAATTTTGATGATTCTTCTCAAAATAGTCTCCTTGAATGCGATGTACTTGTGCCAGCGTTTCTGCCAGTCTTCAAAGACATGCTGAAAAAAAATTTTGAGAGATCCTTCAAAATATCTCCGCAGCCTTCACCACTGCTTCTGATAATGCCTCCCACGAAGGCGTTCCTTCAAGTTAGGGAATAGAAAAGAGTCACATAGGGATAAATCCAGACTATAGGGAGGGTGAGGGATGCGCTTCACGTTGATTTTTGCAAGATATTGTCACGGCAACAGGCATAAAAGTTTCGGCAAAAATAAGAAAACAGTCGGCGGATAAAGTTTCATGGTAATAATGAATTTGCTAAGCAGTTAATGATAGCGCGGCTATTGTAAACACGGCCGGCGGGCAGCGATAACTGAGGTAAAGGACTCGCCGATATAGATTAAGTTACTTTGGTTTCTTTATTCTTCCGGAAATTTCTGGACTGATAGAGATTGTTCGGGTTCTGGCTTATTGTAGAACAATCTAGAGTTACGAATTAGGTATTTAAGGACGTGACGGCTCGCAAAGTGGTTGTGTAACAAGAGTTTTTGTTGTAAAGACATGTAACGAGAGTGTTGTTAACGTGGAAGTTGAGTAAGCTGTTTGTTACTGTCATCAACCTTGGTGTTGTATATGTGATGTAATGTTGTTACTTGAGAATTGAACAGTGTATCTCTACGAAAATAAAGGAGATTTTTAATTTCTGCAACTCGGCCTTTTAATTCTATGAACCCACAAGGTCACAATATTCAGCAACGTTGGCAATATACGGTCGCGCATTATCGTGGTGCAGCATCTAGCCTGCAACATAGAAAAGTGGCTTTTTGCGCCCGATATGGACTTGCAATGTTATCAAGACATCCCTGTAGTATTGACCAGTTACTGATGTGTGTGCAGGTACAACATGATAAACCATTCCAAGAATATCAAAGAATGGAATGACCATAACTTTCCCAGCAGAAGCAACCACCTTTGCTCCTTTGGAAGTTGTTGATGAAGGAGATTTCCACACTGAGCTTTACTGTTTGCTCTCAAGATCAAAATGATGTAGCCAAGTTTCATCAGCAGTTTGAAAGAAACTCCGGATCTTCCTCTAACATCAACTTTAACTGCATGTTACCTCCATTGCAGTGGTAGACGATAGTGAACATGTCTGAACTTAGCTGGTTCTCACAGGCGGGAACCAGGAGTACTAGCAATGAAACTACTACGGCGTGTTTGCTTTACATTAAGCTAACAGAATATAATAAGATTGAATTTTAGTGAGAAAAATTATGACCGTAAAGAGTTATGATCATTTTTTGTTGAACAGCCCTCGTATTTATTTATTAATTCAACTAGCAATTCTTTCTTCATTAAGGAGAAACTTTTCCATGGCTTCTCTTCTGATTTTGTTCATCCGCCATTTTTTTCAGCTGTGTGTAAACGAAAATAAAAACAAAAGGGCATCGCAGTACGTTCAGAAAATAAGAATCTTCGACAGCTTTCTATATCTATAATATTTACAAATCTCTCAGCGTTAGTACATGTTTGGTAACATTTTCAGAACACGAGTTGGTGAAATACAGGAATTTTAACACTTTTGTTAACTCTAACAATTTGAATGAAAAGAGCCAGACTGAATAATTCAATGCCATAGCCGGGGTTCGAACCAGGGATCTGCCGTTCTCCGTGAGATTGCTCTAACCCACTGAGCTACTATGGCCAACATGCCGAAATGACATTTAATTCTCCAACTGACTTATGTTTCCCGGTAGACCACTAGGGGTTCTCATATGCTATGAGACACGCACCTTTTGTGACGACTTACTATACTGTAAGTACTTAAGTCCCAGGCTTCATAGTTAAACCACTTTGTTATTCAGGTAAATTGATGGAAATAACCATTTCCATCTGTAACAATTGTTACGTTACATTTGTTAACGTTGATTTTAACATCTGATGGTGAAAAAATCGGGCATGAATAAAATCAGTGGAATTAAGAAAACAGAAGCAATACTAAGCAAAACGATAACCAGTGCTGAAGTGTAGTACTCCTTATCTCCAACAAATTACTGAAACGCATAATACAATACCCAGAATTGATATTTTATGATAAAAGATGACGCAAGGAAAGGAAGAAACCGGATAAGTTACACGCACAAGATATTCTCGCTAATAAGGTTCATTTTATAGGTCTCCAATATGCTATCTATCCCAACCTCTTTCTATGCAGTTCATATTAGTCGAGTCGCAACCTTAACAGAAGGATTTTATTTCGCTTTTTTGTTGTAGGTAGCAAAAAGGATATACGAGGTTGAAGCAATAATGACATTCTTCAAAACGGGGTCACTCCTTTGTGGCAGCAAATGGATGGTGACTCAACAATGAAAAATGCATTAAACTGTGTATCGTACATTCCAAAAACAAAAACATGTTTTAATGAGAAACACACTTCCTGTACAATAAATTTACAGTGCTATAGTTTATAGTTTGACAGATACACAGAATTTATTATATATAGTGACTTTGTGGGTTCGTAGAATTAAACGTCCAATTTGCCGAAACTCTAAATGTTCTTTATTCCCGTAGCAATACACCGTTCAATTCTCACGTAACAACATTACATCACATATACGCAGTCTTCCAAGGTCGATGACCATATCAAACAGCGTTCAGTTTACAACACCAGCTCTCGTTACAACAACACTCTCAGTTGTTCTCTGCTTACCTGTCCCGCGACTGTTTTACAACTCTCCGCTGTCGTACCACAATCGCTTATATATCTCATCCATAAATTCGAGAGGTTTCGAGTACAAATAAGCAACCAACTTTTCTCTGTGAATCACGATATCACTACAATCTTCCAGACGTGAAATCCTATCTGTGCCGGCAAGTTCTTTATCTTAGTTGTCTTTTTCGCCGACGCTTTGTGAACACTAGCCGCGATATTGTTAACTAATTATGAAAGCTCTTTATTAACCTGAAACACTATCCGCTGTATGTTATCTATATGCGCCGAAACTTTAATGCCTGTTGCCGTGACAACATATAATATTGTGACTGTGGGTTCGTGAAATTAAAATTCCAATTGCACAACTCAAAAATGTTCTTTATTTCCACCGAATTACAGTCGGAACTCTTGCCGATTACACAGAATTGCGTAATGCACAAAATTACAATTCACCAGTTCATTTGTCGCAGGGCCACCGCACGCTCAGTTACGTACAACTCCTCTGATGCACGTTCACAGTCTTCCTGTCCGTTAACTCACTCGGCTCTCCTCACGGCTGCTCGTCAAGAACTGAACTGAACTCTCGGTCCCGTCGTCCCTCTATAGGTGGCTAATTGTTTCTAGAGAATTCTTTACCATGGAGGGGAAAATATTCCGGAGATTTCGCGTTCTTTCAGGCGGCAGGAGGAGGGGGAAACGAAGATTCAGTCACCCCCGTGGCTTCCCCTCCCTCCACTCTGTCACGCCTCCGCAGGCGGCAGCTGACCGGCGAGGTTGCGGTACCGATGCCACACGCCCCCCTCCACCGGCCATCCACTCGCGTAGCCGACCGCGAGTTTGCTGATTGGGTAAAAATATATACGAGGGCTGTTCAAAAAAGAATGATGATAATTTCTTACGGTCATAACTTTTCGCACTAAAATTCAATCTTATTCTATTAGCTTAATGTGAAACATGCCGTAGAAGTTTCATTGTTGGTACTCCTGGTTCCCGCCTGGGAAACCTGGCAAGTTCAGACATGTTCAGTATCTCCTACCGCTGCAATGGAGGTAACAAGCGAGGAACAAAATGCGGCTTTGAAATTCTGCTTTCGTCTCAACAAATCTTCATTTGAGGCCTATACAATGTTACAGGAGGCCTATGGAGAGTCAGTTCTTCCCTACAGCACAACTCGAAGGTGGTTTAAAATGTTTAAAGAGGGGAGACAATCAATTTCAAAGGAAGGTAAACCTGGTGTTCCAGCTACTGCTGTTACGGAAGAAATTATCAACACTACTGCTGCCATTGTGAGAGAGTATCGACGAATTACCTTAAGATCACTTTCTGAAATACTGAACATTTCCTTTGGTGCCAACCACACATTGGTGACAGTTACATTACAAATGAGACATGTTTGTGCGCAATGGGTTCCAAGATGGCTGCATATTGCCAATTTTGTTGCTGAATAACTTCCACGTCTCACCCTCCCTATATTCCGGACTTCGAAGCATGTGACATTTTTCTATTTCCTAACTGGAAATAGACAGAGGCCGGAGTCGACAGACTTTCTGGTAGACCTCACTGCAACGTTGTCCCTCCATCTGATCTCCATTACAATTTCACATCGTATCTCCGCTAAGGGTGTCTTTGAGAGTAGAAGTGCCGGCGGGAGTCTCGGCGTTACATGCCTATATGATATGCTACGACTAGCACGATATCTGGGCTCCGAGACCAGTCATGTGTGGTCATTTCCATAAGGTTCTTTAAACATAGAACAGCTAATACTATAAATAAAACAATAAAACTGCAATGGATAAGTTGTCGGTTGTACTGATTTGCCATACAGTTTCCAATCAGTAAAGTAGAGGGACCTGCCCTTTGCACTGTCATGACTCCTTGTAACGGCCGCTCTCCGTCACCTGTCATCTCATCCTTCCTCCCGTGAAGCCCCACTTGTGACATAGGCACAAGTGCCGAATCTCCTCCTTACAGTAATCCAATCAATTCAAGCTATTTTAAGTACGGCTGTTCAAACATACACGAAACCCCCTTTTATAACATTTTTGTTTCAGTGTTACGAATACTCAAAGCATGTATTTGCGGTGAAATATTGAAACTGACAATTTTGGTTGGAACATAGCGCTGCTTTTCACATGTAGGCGGCAGCGAAAATAAAAACGTTGCGTTGATGTAACGATGCGAGCATAGGCGCGTTGACAATCGACAGCCGAAATGACAGTGGAAACAACCTGTTAAAACAGAGATTGATGGCTAACTGTTAATTAATACAACCGCTAAAACCTGCTATATAGCTACTACAAACAAGGCAGTTTCATGGATGGGAGTGAAGATTCATCATTTTGGAATTACGTAAACAGAACATTTTTGTCACAGACGTCCATAAAAAGGTATCTCCCCCCGTGCATATATACGTAAGCTGCTATCTGTATTCCATTGACATGGAATCAGCGTACATTCCGATTTGTTTCAGGCTGTGTACTTTTGAGTTCTGCTTTAACAGCGTTCTTGACCAGCTCAGACTGGAATATGTGTACCTACTTCTGGGTTTTAAACGGATCCCACATAAAGCATGTAGTTCGTAAGTAAAGGGAAAAAGTGTGAGGTTAAAGTGGCAGCAGCAACTCCACATAAATTCGTGCAGTTTCTGCTTATTGACAAACTATAACCACGAACGTCGTGGAGACGTTCTGTATCGAATTTCGTAGAGCTCTACCCTTGTGACCTGCAGTATACCAATGGAGAGAAAGTCTCCGGGGCCTGAGACGCAGGGGGATTGCAGTAGGTTCCCACACCATCCCTAGACAGGTTTAGGACAACCCATGTCAGTACAGTATTTTTTTCTGTAATTTACCTCCTCCAACGTTAAGTTATATCGGACGATGAATGAATCGGGTGAAATGATGCTCAAATAAACCCGGGGACCATGGAGCTTAGAGCTACCTGACATTCGTCTATCACGATAAGGGCATTTCTTTTATTTTGGAGGGGGGTAAGGCAATTCAACAAAGGAGATATTACGGTAGGAAGTGGATGCGGCTTTATTGCAGCCTTGGGACAGGAATTTGTGACTATTCGTCGTTAATTTGTCTCCATCTTCATCAGCCACACGTTCGGGCGCAATTTGGGACAGGATTTCTATGTTGGACGCACAATTCTTTCTTCTTTCCTTTTATATTCCCACGTAGCTGTACGATGCTTTAATCTCCACTCTTCTTTATCCTATTCGGCCCCACGTTGGGCGCCATTTGGGACAGGAATTTGTGACTATTCGTCGTTAATTTGTCTCCGTCTTCATCAGTCACACGTTCGGGCGCAATTTGGAACAGAATTTCTATGTTGGACGCACAATTCTTTCTCTTCTCGTGTGAGTTTCTGCGGCTATCTATTTCCTCTGGTCACCAATTGTAGCATCTTATTCTAAATAAGAGTCATGAGACATCTGTTTTTTTCAGGCGTGGTTCGGAATAAAGTTTCGGAGAAGTCAAATTCTGTTACTATTTAATTGTATTATTTAGATTACGTTCTGCTTGAACTTCCTTTCCCAGTCACTTTCAACATGTCGATAAATTCTTACTTTGTTATATCTATACAGATTCAAACTATTGCTTAAATGTTCTTGATCTTGCACCACTATTCATTACAACAAAAATCTCTCTATATCAAGATCATTAATTTATCGTAACTATCGTTACTCCTCTCTTAATTTTGTGATTGGCCGATTTAATACCACGTCACAACATTACGTCAAATTACGTCATACAATTATATACATTTTTACATATTTAAATTATTAAATATATTTACATAATCATTTTTAATAAATTTATAAACGTTTCAACCAAAAAGTACTGTTACAGCCTAGATGGATCCCGCTAAAAGCCTTCCCATTATTCGGGGTGCAGTCGCAATGCGAGCAGCCGATGGCGGTAAGCGGGTAATGAATGATGGCCAGGCGTCGATCATGACCGAGGTCCTGATCGAGGAATGTGGGAATTGAATGCGTCTTGCAGCGACATAGTCTCTTTAGGCGTTTGCAGTAGAGGGGGCATAAGTCCGGGCAGGAAGCTCCGGGGGTAATTGTCTAGCTGGGCTCAAAGTAATGGCAAAAGTTGGAGCCACTTAGTTCCTAGAAGTTCGGGTCAAGTCCTGTTGTTGCGTGGTTATGGCAGTGTATGGGTGTTGTGGTGGAGCTCGGTGATTCGCCGGTGAAGCTGCACTTTTTTCTCCAGGATTTCGTCAAGTTTGTCGTAAATGCTCTGTTGGTCTTTAGTGGTGATGCTTTTGTGAAGTTTCTTGGTAAGGCTGTCTTATCTTGGTAAGGTTGTTCTTGATCGTGAGGCAGCCACGCTACCATGTACACTACCGAGGCGGACACAGTATAGTTACATACCGTCCAAAAAATTCTGACGGCTTCTACCTTTGTGAATGAATCTAATCGGTTTTAGTGTACAGAGTGGATAGGGTGCATGTTTTTCTAACGGTTCTGCTTCTTGTGTAGCATGCGTACCCTGTCACACACATTCCCTGCCTTGCTCCACTGTGTAAGGGGGCATATTCCTTTCAGGGATCTTATTTCCGTTGCTGGACAATAACTGCCTCAGATAGTTATTCAGCTCACTTGAAGCATTACATCTGTAGCTGCTGAGAGCAGGCCACTGAGCTATTGAGCGAGCGGGTTAACCTTGTGTTTGTGCTGCGAACAAAAGGCTGTTCACCGTTTATGACGACAGTGGTGAGTCACAATGAATACTATTGGTAACTAGGACGTCCTGTGTTTGACTCCCAAGCGAATAAAATTCCGGTAAAAGGGACTGTACCGTGGAAGGAACTGAAATGAATGTGGAAAGAAAGGGAAGGGAGAGTCGAAGTCGACCAGTTCACTTTAGTGAAGTAGTAATTTGGGTAAAGTCAAGTAACAGGGAAAACAAAAGTAAGTCATTAAATGACAGCTGACAGTTACGAGAAGTTATAATTTCTTTTTTTGTATTAACATTAGCCTGTAGTAAGATCCTATTTTAATTTTCGATTACATTTTGGAGTCTTCACTATTTACTTGTTTCTTGCAATACCGCGGAAATGACCTATGGAATTTGAAAACCATACATTTTTGTTTATTTTCTTATTTTGTTTCTATATTCATTTTCATTGATACACTGATATTTGTAACATTTCTTTCACACAATAACAATATGACTTCCTCACATCTAATATACCCTTCCTACCTGCTTGCCTCGAGTCTCGATCTCAATACACATAACCCCTTGTTTTCCGTGCATTGATGACCCTCCTCTCCCTTGTATCCCTCGTTCTAGTTTTCCAGCCCTTAATTGTTAGTTATTCTTCATCAATCTTAACCATTTCTCTCCAACTTTCCCCAGATATTCACCTATATTTCTTACATTCTTTTCTCCTTTTACCAATAACATTTTCTTTACTATTAATACCTCCCCCCTCCCTAAAGCTGTCCCACTTTTGTTGCTATATTTCTTCTCCCCATATCTTTGGAAAACCGTATACAGTCACCTACCTTTAAAATTTGACAAAGATTGTCTAACTTGTATGCCTTTCGTACAACAATAGATAAAGCAACAGGCTATCACAATAATAAAGTGCGATCCATATAAATCTGAACCAATTCAATAGGCAATACTTTCCCTTTGAAAGCTCTTAGAATGTTTATATTTGTTTTACTGATCTTAGCGACTCTCGGAGAATTGTCAGCACTGACAATTGTTGACATTTCTTTTATACGACTGTAGACACTGAAGTTTATATGGGTATCTTCAATACATTTGTGGAGCAGCTGGATGTTATCGAATTGAGAAAAGGTTATTTCCAGCAAGATGGTGCAACGTATCGTACATCCAATGACAAAATGGAACTTGTAACCAGTTTCTTTGATAATCTAATACTCTCAAAGGGTATGTGGCCTCCCAGATCTCCTGACCTAACCTCACCGGATATTTTCTTGTAAGGTATCTAAAAATAGAGTGTACAAGAATAGACCACGGACAATTGGTGCTCTCAAGGAACGCATTCGAACGGAAATAAGTAATATTGGCGTGGATACTCTCCGTAAAACTTCAGAGAATATGGTCAGACGAGTGCAAACTTGTATAGATGCTGGTGGAGGACACTTCCAACATTTTACCCGACATTCGTCTTTCAGAATAGGGGAAAACCCCGGAAAAAACCGTATCCAGGTAACTTGCCCTGAACGAGATATGAACTCGGGACCTCTTGAACGTGAGGCAGACACGCTACCATCTACGCTACCGAGGTGGGCATATATTGAAGGTAAACATGTTATAAAACTAAACGAACATAACCTATCGTTTATTCAAGTTTTCATATCGTGGCAATTTTAAATAAGTTATGTCCAGCGAGTAGAATATTACGTAACAAATCGTTTACGTAGGCACTTCATTTCAACATATCTCTCCAATAAACTATGTTCGAACAAATGTTAATAACTTTTCGTATTAACTCCTTTGTCAACGTCTCCTCAAGCGCTTCAAAATATACTTGGTGCTTCTGCGAGCTCGTTTGCCTATTTCACTTATCTCCAAACTAACAAGAACTTTCTAATGTTGGCAGCTGAACCGGAACTTTCTACCTCCATGAACCTACTGTGATACTATCAGTAACTTCCAACCAAAACTCCACGCTTCCACAGTTAAAGCTGGAGGATATCAACACATCTGTATTTACTACACAAATATAACTATTTGAAACAGCAACTTTACTTATATCAAATGATGTAAGTTTTTCTTATTAATTGCTGAGATCGATTTCGTAAACTTTTGTTTAAATCTTCAGTTACAAACAACTGCGTTGTCAACGCTATCATAACTAGAGCTTGGTTTTTACCAGTACTACCAAAATCTTAAAACGAAATAAACTCGAACAAACGAGAATCGACTGTCGGTATTTTAAAATTCACTACGCGATGTTCATATTTTAAAAATAAATATTTTTTTCCAGACCATTAAAATCTATCGGACCATTTAATTGTTTTAATAATTTAATTTCAGGATTTATTTCATGCTTAAATAACCAAAACTGATTTGCTATGGCCGATTTATCAGTCTGATTATACTTAATGTTACGAAACTGTTCTTTCCTTCTGGTGTCTAAATTACATTGTCTTTTCAATATAAACTTGATCACAATCTAAACAATTAAATTGATAAATACCAGATTTTTACTGTTAGTGATATTTATACCCTTACAAAATAAAAGACGATTACAATTTAAAAAAATACTTATCCTTGGGTTAATAAACATTTTAAAAACAATTTTAAAGAGTTCGCTATAACTTTAGTCCCTCCAAATAAATACAGTATTAAACATTTACTACGTTTCTCTAAAAAGATACAATTTTTAATTATAAACTATCTGGTATTTATTAATTTAATTGTTTAGACTGTGAGTAGGTTTGTTTATTATGTTCTGGCCAAAGAACTCTGAAAGGAATACGTTCACTACAGACATACACACGTATAGACAATCCCACAGGGTTCTCTCTTGTCCCCGACTATTTAATATATACATTTCTGATATTCCTGACTTAGCTCCGACTTCTTTAGCTCTTTACGCTGATGACACAGTACTATATTATTCTCATGTTAATCTCCAGCACGCACAACAACTAGTACAGCTCTCTTTAGATCGCCTAACTCATTGGTTCAGCACTTGGCGGATCTCATTGATCCCTCAGAAAAGCGAAGCTAAAACCTTCACTCTTCGCCGATATACTCCGCTTACTCCGTTGTGTCTCTACAGGAACAATGTCCCTTGGCTCCCACTAGAACTCCCGTTAAATACCTTGGAGTGCTTTTGGACCCTCGGCTGAACTGGCATGCTCATATCGATCGTCTTATATCACTGGTCTCCGGGCGACTTTAAAAAATCTCACCTCTGTTGTATCGCCGTTCCAGCCTCTGCCTACAGTCTTCATTGTTACTCTACAAATCACTCGTTCGTCCGCTTATTACATATGCCTACCAAGTGTGGGGGCCGCACACACATGTCATCTGCGTCGTCTTCAGGTCATACAGAATCGCTTCATGCGCATCGCTACCAACGCTCCACGGTTCATCCGTAATCAGCAGCTCCATCACGAACTAGAACTGTTACCTCTTCACGACTACATTCGCAGGATCGCTCGTCGTTTCTTTTCCACGCTGCAAGAAGTTCCAGGAGCTGTGCATTATAACATCGGCGTCCGCATGCGCCAGCCCTCACGCTTGAACAGGAGACTACCACCTGCCTCTGAGTGATACATCTGATTCGAGTGATTCTAGTGCTTGATTTCTTACATCTCCATTATTGACATAATTTCTCAGAGAGTACTATTGGAGTTCTAACTTAATGTAGTTAAGGGGCGGCCCGTTAGCCTACCCCTGAGTGTTATTGTTCTTATTGTACTGCTACCTTCTTTTCACTCTGATCTGTAAAGCATTGTACTGCTGATCGAACAATAAGAAATTAGGGAAAAAAACATATAGACAAGGTGACGTAATGATATACGAGTCGCGCACAGATAGAAACGCTGGGAAGATAACATGCAGCCTACTTATTACACAAGTGGCAGCCCGTTGTGACACTGGATATGATTGTTTTTTTCAGAGCTTCTTCTTCACATTTATCTATAACGCTACTTATAATTTCACGCCCTTCCGAATGCACAACCTTAAATTTCTTAAGATCTTCAGACATGGTGAGAATAGTAAATCTTACTGCACTGAACTAGTTTTGCATCTTGTTACGCAAGTAGTCTTCGTGACTTTCTGCTGGTGATTGCTGAATGTTTACTGTACTGCTCACTCGCTGTGAAACCGGACAGCGGTTCCCCTCTCCCCCACACCTCATCCCGCGGAATTCACGAATCCAGAACACATCTATAGCTGTTTATTTCAGGTTTATTTACATTCATTCAAAGAATTTGGTATCGTTAGCTATATTAAATGTTAACTACTTATTTACAATATGATTTTGCTTTTATTATTCCCTCCCCCCCCCCCTCTCTCTCTCTCTCTCTCTCTCTCTCTCTCTCTCTCTCTCTCTCTCTCTCTCTCTCTCTCTCTCTCTCTCTCTCTCTCTCTCTCTCTCTCTCTCTCTCTCTCTCTCTCTCTCTCTCTCTCTCTCTCTCTCTCTCTCTCTCTCTCTCTCTCTCTCTCTCTATATATATATATATATATATATATATATAAGATATTGTCGCGAATGCATTGTTGCGACGAGGTGGCGCGGCGAGGCATTCAAAGAGACGGACAGTGCTCTGAGGATATAAAAGCTTGCCAAAACGGTCGGGGGAAGGAGATGGATTTCTCGAGAGTTCATCTTTGTTCTAGCGCCGTCTTGATCGTTTTAGAACATTCCGGATAGTGAGTAATCTATAAAAAGGGAGCCGCCGCCAACCAGAGAGTCAGTCGGTAACTGCACGCGTGCGCGTGAACAGCTGTGTGTACTTTGTTTGTGGTCGATGACCTTGCAAGTTTTATTGTGTATGTGACGTAATTGTGTTTCTACGGAAATAAAGAGCAATTTTTAGTGTTTGTAACCTGGACTTTTATGAACCCACAAAGTCACTATATATATTATTTCTCAAAAAAAAATTAGTTCTATTTGTTCTAAAAAAAATTCAGAGACCCAAAAGTGTAATAGGTATCCGGACAGGCTCGTCTGCTTGTTATCATCCTTGAAAAACATGTGAAAACTACTGTTAATTGATTTATGGGGTGCTAAATGCTTTATGTATGTTTATGTGCTTATAGAAAATGCATCAAGTATTATTTAGGGAATTTAAGTTCATTGATGGAAATTATTCATTTTTTTACACCAGACGTACACTGGCTAAGGAATGGGATTGATTGAGTCGACATGAAAAACTCAATGCCACGGCCAGAGTTTCAACCACGGATCTACTGGTTTCCGTCCAGTGGCTCTTACACATTAAGCTACCATGTCCAATTTGCCGTCATGACGCCAAATTCTCCAATTGCCCCATATATTTTCCTGGTAAACCACTAGGGGCTCTCGCATCCGAGATACACCGTTTGTGGCGAGTTACTATCGTAAGTACTTGAGTCCCAGGCTTCATTATTTAACTTTTACTATTTAAGTTAATTGATGGAAATTATTCATTTCTTCACACTAGCTCTATACAGGCTAAGGAATTGGATTGAAAAGAGTCGACATGAAAAATTCAAAGCCACGACCGGGATTTGAACCACGAATCTACTGGTTTCTATGTCATGACGTCATGTTTTAATGTCATGACAGCAAATTCGCCATGGTAGCTCAATGGGTAAGTCCACTCTCCGCAATAATAAACTTAGATCTGTGAAAGAACATCTGATACCCTGGGTTCCCTCCCGTCGGTCTTCTCGTCGCGAGGAGGTGAGTTTGGCTCTGTTGCTTTTTTACTCATAGTTTCTATTTAAAAAGGAGCCTGCTCCACTGTGTCCGTTTTGCAATGAAGCGTTATCTGTACGACACGTGCTGCTAGAGTGTTTTCACCTAGCAGACCTTAGGACGTCTCTGCAGCTGCCGGCCAGCTTTGCAGATATGCTAGCGGACGATAACGCAGTAGTGGAGAATGTATTTAGATCCTTTTCTAGGTTAGGCTTTAGGATTTAGTGAACGAAAATTTTAGTAGATTTTGATTGAATATTTTTATGTAGGTGTAGTTTTAATAGGTTTATTTACACTTGTATAATTTTTAGAAATTTTTATATCTGGCTTTTGCCATGACTAGCTTTTAAAGGGCGCTGATGACCGCCGTAGTTGAGCGCCCTCATATACATCATCATCATCATCATCCATCATCCATCATCCATCATCCATCATCATCATCATCATCATCGGGTAAGAGCGACTGGACGGAAAACAGTAGATCCGTGGTTCATATTCCGGCCGTGGCATTGAATTATTTATGTCGACTCTATCAATCCGAAACCTTGGCCTATATACTGCTAGTGTGTAGAAATGAATAACTTCCATCAATTAACTTAGATAATAAGAGTTAAAATGATGAAGCCTGGGACTTAAGTACTTACAATGGTAAGTCGCTACAAACTGTGTATCTCGAATTCGACAGAGTCGACATGAAAAATCCATTGCCACGGCTGGGATTTGAACCACGGATCTACTAATTTCCGTCTATTCGCTCTTACGCATTGAGCTACCATCGAAAGACAGGAATAAAAGAAATTAATAATTTCCACCAATTAACTTAAAAAATAAGAGTTAAATGATGAAGCCAGGGACTCAAGTACATTAAGTCGCCACAAACGGTTTATCTCGAATACGAGAGCACCTAGTGTTTTACTGGGAAAATGAGTTAATTGGAGAATTTAATACCATGGTGGCAAATTGGCTATGATAGCTCAATGGGTAAGAGCGACTGGACGGAAACCAGTAGTTCGGTGGCTCAAATCGCAGCCGTGGCTAAGAATTTTTCATGTCGACTCTATCGAATCAATTATCTAGGTAAGCTTCACGTAGTGCACTTTCAAATATGAAAGAGCTCATGATAAAGTAGCATTTTAACTGAAATAAAGTTTAAATAACAATATAAAACAATGGACATCATGGTCGGTGGTTCTAGTATAGTGGACTGTATTGGAATACGCTACGAGCGGGATTCGGCACGAAGGTCTAAATTTGGTTATTGTATCTATGCCCCCAGGTAGGCCTCTCTCGGGAGGAAGGATGTGGTGAGATGAGAGAGGATGGACGTCCCAAGGAGCCGAAAGAGTGCAAAAGGCAGGGTTACAAACTTTACCAGTTGGAAGCTTCCTGACAGGCCCTTACACCAGACTAGGCCCACCTACAGAGACCAGAGTCAGTCCTACTGCAGAAGTTTTACCTAAAACATATCACGCTGTCATGCAATGCCGAGACACCCGCCGATACTGCTAGCCTGAAAGGGACCACCAGATGAGACATATGAAATGATAATGAAGGGAAAAGGAACTCGGCATTCACCTGACGACCAGGAGAAATCCGAAAGGACCCATGGGTCTCCTAGGTTGGCCACAGGAATCGTATCCGGAACTCCCGAATGCCAAAGACCACAGACGAAACCGCCAGGCTCGATCCTGGTATAGTACTTGAAGTCCTGCTGTATTCCCACTCCACCAATAATTTTGTAGCAATATCACTCCCTTTTAAAAGTTATTCTTAGTACAGGAAGCGGCGATACTGTATGCAGTGCAGAGTTTTCGTTTAAGGACACTGGGAGGTTATGTTTACCCAGACAAGGCTAATTTTTACCAATATTAAAATTTGAATATTGTCAACCGAACATCGGAGTTCCCGATAGAACCAGCAGCTGGCAGGAAGGGACCCGACGGGAAGCATGCAGGCACGCCTACCCATTTATCTTGTAGGGCTAACGAGAGGATGGTTGCAAAAACATCACTAGCCATCTCTTTCTCCTTCCCTGACGTCTGGAACCTCCGGGATGATTCACTGAACCGCGAGACTTCCAGAAACAGCGATCTTCCTGTAAAAATGGGCTGCAGTTAGCGAGTCAGTTCAGTTCTTGTCGAGCAGCTGTGATTAGCGCCGTGCTAGTGAATGGACTGGATGACTGTACGTTTATCAGAGGAGTTGTACGTAATTGTCAGTGTAGAGTGGACCTGTGCGAGACGAACTGGCGAATTGTAATTGTGTGCGCTACGTAATTCTGTGTAATCGGCAAGTATTCCAACTGTAATTCGGTGGAAATAAAGAACATTTTGAATTTGTGCAATTGGACTTTTAATTCCACGAAACCACAGTCACAATATATAGAAAACTAAACATGATCAGAAATTGAAATTCGGTATAATTACTGTATAAAGATGTGTGCATTTAAATACTGTATAATATTTAAATTACGTTCAAATAGGTCCATGCTAAAGGGGCATAAATCATACCGTGTGTCCCGAAAAAAATATTGCACCCTATATTTCAGGTGCACTTTACTTGCAGGAATTTAAAGCTACATGCACCAAGATTTATCCTAAATAACCTAAGATACAGTTTGATAATGTCGGCTAAATGAAAATCACATATAGTTTATACTATGCACATGAAAAACTAATAAGTTTTGAGTAAAAGAAAAACATTAATATTTTCAAGGACTGAATATTTGTTTTCATCCATTTTATAAATCACATGAATAGAAATGTTATCCGGATATGTTCAGGGAACATTGACAAATAACCACTACAAAGTTTGTGTCAATACCTTTTATGGTTTGAGAAAAATGCGCCTAAAGTATGAAAAATCAAGGTTTTGGGAAATCACGATCAAAGATTAAGCAGCATTCTCAGGAAGTGGGCGTATCATTACGCCGCCATCTTTAAATTGACGAATTAAATGGCTTTAATACCAGCTGACAACCTATCATTTTAAAGCTGAAGAAATATATATTTATTTAACATTAAAAAAATGGATTTTCTGAGACCTATCGGCCTCCCAGTGCGATACTGTATGCATTGCAGAGCTTTCGTTTAAGGCGTAGTTCATTAAGGAGATTATTTGAGGCCTTCAGCGTTTGCGTTGCTCATTTCACGAATCTCGAAGCTTCATTAGAAAAAAAAAAATAAGCGAAGCGATGTTTATTCAACGTAATAAGTGCTACAGAAGCCGATCTCGCTGTCGAACTTCTTTTTTTACATTAATTAAACTCCGGATCGATGCAAGGTAATTATAAATCAATTACTGCAAACGAGCACTTCTGTAGTTCATTATAAAAGATTCTCTTCCAAAACTTTTGTTACATTTAATTATGTGATGCAAGGAGAAAAAAGTATTCTGACAAACTAACTACAAATGGGAGCGAAAAGTGTAATTCATATTGAAAACAAAAGACGGTTTAAGTTTGCACACGGATGTGTACCTCCGCTGTCTTCAAGCGCCACTTGAAACTTCTCCTCCTGCAGAATTGTAAACACTGAATATTAGGCTAATATATCCTTACGAGTAGGTACCGTTATTTAATAATCATAAAATATTAAGAATTCTAATGCATCTATTTACTACTTAACACTTCTGACTACTAGGGAACATGTGTAGGTTGATTACGAATAATAGAGATATCATAATAGCTGAAATACTAACCTAGTATATAGAACTTTGCGTTTCAAAATTTAATTAGATAGCTACAACATAAGAATGAAATGGGGTGCGCCAATACGGCGATCCTACTGTCTTAGTGTTGACAGTTCAACGGCTAACGGGCGACAGCGATGACATTCAGTATCGCCTACCGATGCAATGGAGGTAACACGCAATTAACGTTGATGTTAGAGGAAGATCCGGAGCTTATTTCATATGTAATCACTGTTGATGGAACTTGGCTACATCATTTTGATCCTGAGAGCAAATAGCAAAGCTCAGTGTGGAAATCTCCTTCATCACCAGCCCCCCAAAAAAGCAAAAGTGGTTGGTTCTTCTGGGAAAGTTATGGTCATCTCATTCTTTGATGTTCATGGAATGGTTTATCAGCATGTTGTACCTGCACATACATCAGGAACTGGAAAATACTACAGGGATGTCTTGAAAACATTGGAAGTTTATATCAGGTGCAAAAGACTACATTTCCATGGAGCAGGCTGCATGCTGCACCACGATAATGCGTGGCCGCATATTGCCAAAGTTGTTGCTGAATATCTTGAAAAAGTCAACGTGAAGTGCGTCCCTCACCCTTCCTATAGTTCGGATTTAGCCCTATGTGACTTTTTCCTATTCACTAACTTGAAGAAACGCCTTCGTGGGAGGCATTACCCATCATCAGAAGCAGTGGTGAAGGCTGCGGAGGCGATTTTGCAGGATCTCTCAAAAATGGGTCTCCAGCATGTCTTTGAATGGCAGAAACGCTGCGACAAGTGCATCTAATTCAGGGGAGACCATTTTGAGAAGGACCATCAAAATTATAAGGATGAGTGAAGGAACGTTGTAAAATTGAGATCATTCTTTATTGAACAATGGTTATCGTACAATTTGAAGCTTAAACCCTTGAATTGGAGAACAGTTCGCTTACGTAGCTATCGTTCATATACACACAAAACAAAATGATTCAAATTAGATGCGTTCTACGATATAAGGTGTTTGCTACAGTGAAACAAAATAGTGACATTTCAACTATTAGTTATTATACCTTCTATTTTAAAGACGCCATAATTTTATAGTGTCTGTAATGGACTTTAAACCTGTTTTTGTTTCATTAATATACTAAATGCGTAAGATAGAAATGTGTATATATGAAGCATTGTTACATCATGAATCTCGGGCACTAATGCTATGCATTATGCGCAGAAAGTTTAGTCTGGCAGCAACAATATCGCTTCTTTCAAGCAGAAATTTGTGACCATCACTGATTCTCCTTTATTTTAACCCAAGAGATTTCACAATATTATACATAGAAGACACAGAATCCGCATATTCTATTTCCCCTCTCATTAAATTAGTAAGCCGTTTGGCAGTTGGATATTCACCCTTCTCATATAAATCATAATTTATTCTACGGGAAGCCAACACACTTTCGAAAATTGTCTAAGTTGGTGGCACGTTTTATAGCTGCTCGATGTTTCCCTGATGATATAAATATGAAAACTTCTCCTAATTTGGTTGACTGTTTACCTTCTTTAACAATGTTCGTCACAGAATGAGTACTCACGTGACAAGCTTGTAACATTAATTCTCGACTCTGAGCGAAATTTGAACTTTCGAAAATCTATTTATTTGACATCTGTTTGAAAAAGGAATACATATTAACAGAATATTTGTAGCCTATTTATGTAAAATCTTACGAGTTGTTTCGCAGTTACTACTAGGCGCACCAGTACTAGACTTGCTAAGCGGTATATTTAGTAACTTTGGATATCACGTGTGCACTCTTAAAAGATCACCACTTTACTGAATGTAAGGTACAAAATGCTACTACAGCATAGCACATGTGTGCTTTTCTTCAGTGAAAGTTAACAATTCTTTTCTTTCTAGTCAGGCGCCTTATGTATCCATATCACCGAAACCAGATATGCTACAAACATGGGGTGTGGACAGTAATCTTCAGGGAGAAAAGCTCCGTAACATGGGAAAACAAAATAGTTCTTTAATTGGTATGTTTAGAGTACGCAAAGAAATTAACCGCATGCTTCGGCAAAGCGAACCAGTATGCGTGTTGAACTGTACAACGTTGTACGCACCCATTGGCTAGTAGCCATAGAACAGCCATGCCTAGCCCCACCTTTTGTTCATTCCTATTTTGTAGCTACCTTAGGAATATTTTCACAAAACACATACATGGAAAGATGTGTATATACTTGAGATGTTTGTATCAACAAAAAACTGCACATCTTGCAATTTCTGGGAAAGTCTATGAAGTACTTTTGACAAAAATAGTATGACCTTGTGTAACTGCAACGCAATAAGAGATAATTTAAACATAATGTATGATAAAGTGTAACCATTTACAACACAAACTCTGTTTTTAATACCTTTATTAGGTCACTGACCATTATATAAGTTGAATTTTTCAATAGGTGTCAGTTTTTAAAATGATGTCACTATTTGGTTGCTTCTTCTATCTGTGACGAAATGGTATTTTTTTCTTTTGTAATTTACGTCCTCCAACGTTAAATCATATCGGACGATGAATGGAATGGGTGAAATGATGCTCAAATGAGCCCAGGGTACATAGAGCTTAAAATTTCCCGACATTAGTCTTTTAGGATAAGGGAAAACCACGAGAAAGCCTTATGTAGCTAACTCACCCTGACCGAGATTAGAACTCGGGACCTCTTGAACGTGAGGCAGACACGCTACCGTCTACGCTACCGAGGCGCGCACAAAATGGCAATGATTCTATTTATGCAAACGTTTTGCTCAACTTTAAACGGGTGGAAGCATAAGTTTTGCTTGATTTATTCCTATTTTTATTTGCTTTGTGGCACACACAAGTATACACTTAATATTTAATTTTGAATATATCTTAAAATTGAATAATATGCGCTGCATAACAATAAATCGTATCGGGTAAACAAAGCCATGTGAAATATTTCTTTAAATTAGCGTAAATATAATGAAGTGTTAATATTTATTAACACCTTCTCTTTAAAACACCTATACTTCCACATGTTTTGAATCAAACTTTTAAAGCACTATCCTTCTTTATGTAGACAAAGAGAAAATCAACTTTCAAAAGGATTTATATCGCAAACTCGAGTCGCAGCGTAGTCTCTGCGATATATCGATTGTTCGAGGAGTTGCTAGGCAACAACCTGGTCCACCGTACTTCCTGCTAGACATTATACGCGGTGTAAGACGTCAGATAAAACACGTAAGCATGACTGTCATATCTCCTATCTCCAGGTCTACAGCTTCCGGAAGGACAAATGCAGCCTGTCACTGCGAATTTTGTTTGCGAGGGAACAAGAATCGATAAAACACGCGTCTAGCTTCAAGTACCCTGCATGTGTTGAGGTTATGTTCGTGCTCAAGCTACTACGTTGTGAATATCGCTAGAGTAAACCTGAAGTAGTGATTTGCAAAACAAAACTTTGTTCTCACATATGCACCTTGGTCTATTCTGTTTGCAACAAGAGTTTCCATGCATTAATACTTTATAATCATCTCTGAAGCATTCCAGTCCCCTAAATTTTCCAGTTCCTCTTCTAAAAACGTTCTTACAAATGGCGGTGCTTTTATTTCTTCCTGAAATATGATTGCAGACATTTGCTATTAACATTATTTTGCGGTAGGTACAATAGAATAACTCAAAGTTAATATTATTCCTGGACGATCTTTGACTGTTGTAGGTCTGAGCGTTCTTGTTGCTATTGATATTCCTTAATTCTCTTCAGATTTGTTCATTTAAGCGACTTTAAACTTCGAAACGGGACCCCCAGGTTTAGTTCCCATCCCTAAGTATTTTTATCTGAAAAAAGCTATTACCCTCCGCCAAATTTGAACCCCTGAACTCGTGAATCAGAGGCTAGGGTGTTATCCTTAGACCGGGAGGGCACAGGTACAAGAGAGGTTATTGGGCTGAGGTTATAGTCAAGTCTTTTTTTTCTCTGTCTCTGTCTCTCTCTCTCTCTCATATCGGGCGATGAATGAAAAGGGTAAAATGATGCTCAAATATTCCATAGAGCTTAGACTTAAGTGATATTCATCTTTCAGAATAGGAAAAAACGCGGATCCATATAGCGTACCATCACCGGGATACGAACTCCTGAACGCGAGGCTCACGCGCTGCCATCTGCGCTAACGAGGTGGTCTCAAGTTTTAGGAGATAACCATGTCATGACTTTGAATCGTGTCCTATGCTATTTTTTGTGGTCATTTACATCCTACAGCATTGTCATATCGGACGATGAATGAAACAGTAGAAAAGTTGCTCAAGTGAGCCCAGGGTCCATAGCCCTGCCACAAAACCTTATCCATATAACTCACCCTCACCGAGATTCCTACTAGGGACTTCTTGAACGTCAGCCAGACACGCTATCACCCACGCTATAGAGGTTTACGAAAAAATAAATATTATATTGTAACTCGAGAAAGAAGCATTGTGAGTTCGTAGAATTAATGGTCTAACTCGCAGAAATTCAAATCGTTCTTTCTTTCCGTAGAAATACGCTTCGTACATCTCTGATAACACGTACGCAATCGTCCAGTCTGTCTGCACTCTGTTCACTAGCACTGCGCTCTTCACGGCTGCCTGCCAAGAGCTAACTCAAAACTGATTCCTCTAGCCCAATGCATCACCAATTGCGGATCTAGAAGTTTCCCGGCTCAACGAAACATCATGGTCTTTCCAGACGCGGGAGGAGGGAAAGAGACGGTCCACCGACTTGTGGTTACATTTCTTCCCACTCCTTCATCGAGTGCCAACCAGCCAGATGGGTAGGCGTGGGCTGAACGCTGTCCGTCTCCCACAACTAAACTGTTGTTTAGTTGTGTGGTTCCCTGTACTTTGTCATTTATTTTGGTCCATATGTTTACGTACGGATCTGGTATTTCAGGGGAAAGTCTAAAGGTTGATTCTGTCTCTCCTTGTTAGAAAGGTGCATTTTCTCTTACGTCCAGGGAGCCGTTTCTTATAGTGATGTGTGGATAACTGGTTTCGTTTCGTCTACCTGGGTCCTCCTTGCTCTCGCAGGTGTATTCAAAATTATCCTCAACTTTATCGTATTTATTTATTTCCTGGATTCTAAGTTCCGCTATGTGAACACCTGATTTTACCTGCACGTATTGCACAAAAAAGGTTTCTTTCTCTAATAGGTTTTCTGCCTCTGTTAAGTTAATGACCTGGTCAGTCAGCTGAGAGAACCCGATCGTTGCCTCTTCGTTATCTCGTCGTATAGTTAAATACCTGCCTGCATAGTTGATGTTGGCTTCAAATGCCTCTAGGAAATCACTTCCTAAAATGATTTGGACTGCCAGATGTGGAATTATTAAGAACATGAGTTCAACGTGCATTTGTCCTAAACGAAATGGAATCATTGTTTGTTTTTGAATGCGTTGTTTTTTTCTGCTGATGGCTGTCAAAATATATACATTCTTTGTGGGTAGTGTTTGTAGCCGTAAACCTTTCATTTCTAAGTCGTTAAAGAATTTTAAACTGCATACAGAAGCAGTTGCTCCTGTATCCAAGGTTGCCTGATAAATTTCTTCGTTTATGCTGATTTCTATTTGTGGCGTTTCTGCAATGTCCGGTTGTTTTATTTTTCCAGTCGTATTGTCACTTTCCGCCTCTGTCTCATCTGCCTGTATTTGTAATTTTGCTACAGCTTTGCTCTTGTTCCCATCTTGTTTCACATACCTCGGGGTCGGATTCGGGAACGTTATCCTACCCACATCTAGTTTTCCTGGTGGAGTGTGTTCGTTGCGCCGTTTAGAGATGTGTGTGTAGTTGGGACGAACGTCTGATTTGCAAACCATTTCTGTCGTGTCACTGCGCCATTGTTATTATATACTGTCGTTGGAGATGTATTGCCTGGGTTTTCTTGCTTTGACGTTTGCTGGTTTTCCCTACTGTTCATGTGTTCTGTCCGGTTGTCTGTCACGGCTGGTCGGTTTTCCTGGTAATGTCCATTATTGGTCCAATTACGTTCTGGTGGATTTTCTCGTGGTATGTCGTTCGTATAGGGTCTCCTAAAAGCATTGTATCTTCTGTCTCTTGTTGTGTTCCTGTCGTAGACGTTTCTCCTTTGCTGGGGTCTTTGTGTACGTACCCAATGTACGTTGTGTAGTTGTGGTTCCTGAAAATGGTGGGGATTTTCTCGGGTTTGTCTTTGGTAGCGTGTGTTGTAGTTTCTGTGTTCAAATGCAGGTACATGGTCTCTGTATCGTTCTCTATTCTGGGCATTGTCATTTCTCCGGGCATTTCCTGTGTTGTATGCCCTGGTCCCACTAAGATTCGGTTCATTGTATACCGGTCTGCCCTCTCGTGGTCCTGTGTTTGAGTCCGTCATCTGTGGTTGCAGTGCCGTCAGAAGTTCGATCGTCTCGTTTATAGTGTTCGGTCTTGCTACTATTAAATGGTTCTTTATATGTTCTGGGAAATGTTTTATCACGAGATTAATGAATTCGTGATCCTCTATCGGCGGGTCAAACATTTTACTCTGTTGTGCTAGGTCTAGAAAGTAGTCAACCATCTGTGTTCCCTTGTGCAGATATTTCCCTGTATTTATTTTGGTCCGCACAGCATATTGTGTGGCACCATTCCAATATTTGGTGAGAAAGTTTTGTCGAAACTCTGCATACCTGGTATGGTCACCAACTGCTAATCGAAACCACGTGAGTGATCGTCCCTGTAAGCCTTTCTTAATAATAAGCATTTTGTATTCCTCTGGGATGTTTTTAAGAGTGAAATATGCTTCTACGTCCATTATATAACGCTTCGCGTTGTCCCTTTCATCATTGAATGTTGGCACGGTAATTTCATTTAATAGGTTAAAATGGTAGGTGTATCCTGTATTTGCGCAATTATTGAAAATGCTACCCTGATTCACAATATTACATGTATCTGTGGGGGCTGATGAAGGCGTGTTCTGGCACGAGTTCAACATCCCCTGCCTAACCGGTACGTTCGGAATGTCAACTCTGAGGCTGGTCATTTGTTATTCTGAGGTCGTTAATGGCCTCTTTGAGCACTGTCATTTCTCGCGTATGGTTTGCAATGGTTACTTGCGTTGACCGGTGAGCTGCGGCCGCCTGCGTCAGAGTTTCTTTAATTATTATGAGTTCAGACTGTGTCTGCTCGTGCCATTCCTTTTGTCTATTTTCTATACTGGCGCAGGTATTTCGCATCTCATCGCTCAACTGGGCATGCACATTATTACTGGTACTAGACATGTTATTTATTCTTTCTTTGATATTTACAATGTCCTGCTGTGCATCATGCATTTCTGTACGCATGTGTAGAAATTCTGCCTGAGTTGTGGCCTGTCCTAATCTAATGTTCTCTAGGTGTTTGTTTTGTTCTATTAGTTTACTTTCTAACTGGTTTCGTAAAGTTAGAGTTTGTTCTGTTATTTTCTTTTCTAGGGTCTGATTTTGCTCTAATATTTTCGTTTCTAGTCTTTGGGTTTTCTCTCCTAGTTCTCCTAATCTGGTCTCTAGGTTCTGACTTTGTTCTTCTAATCTATTTTCTAGGGTCTGGTTCTGCTCTACAATTTTAGTTTCTAGTCTTTGGGTTTGTTCTCCTAGTTCTCCTAATCTTGTTTCTATGTTCTGAGTTTGTTCTTCTAATCTAGTTTCTATATTGTTCTGAAATTGTTGGAGCATCTGTTGCATTGTAGTTGTGAGGCTTACTACTGTTGCAGTACTAATGACTTGTGCTGGGCTGTTCATGTTTTGCTCCTGTGACTGTTCCGCCATTGTTACTTTTGTCGTTCTACCACTTCTCAGTAGCATATACTTATTTACAGTCTACGGATGTACTACTTGGCTGTCCCTATGTCTCTTCTCCTTGTAGAAATATGTTTAAGGTGTACTTACACGTGCTGATGTGTTGCTTTTACCTCCTTTGGCTCTGATGGTTGTGACGTCCCTGTTGTCGTGATGGATGCCCTCGTCCCTAGCGTTCTTCTCCGTTGTCGTGATGCTGAAGTTGTAGTTGTTGCTTCCTGTTGTCGCCGTGGTCGGTCCCCTGGTCCTCGGCGTGCGTCTCCGGTGTCGTGATGCTAAAGTTGTATGTTCCTCGTTGTCGTAGTGCCGAACTTCAGAGTTGGTTTAGGACACGTTGGGTGCCAGTTTGGTGTGGGTTCTTTTTCGGTTCGTTGTCCTATTGTGTGCTTGGTTAGGGATGGAGTGTGAAAGGTTTGACGGTGAGGTGGAAAGGTGGGTGTTTTGTCTAATTGTCGGTGAGCTGGGATCTCTTTCTCAGGGTTCGGTTATGAAAAGTCGTGTTGACCGTCTCTCAATTCCTTTATTTTTTTCTTTAGCCTGGCTCTCGTAGCTCTCTTGCTAACACTTGCGTTGTCTTCCTAATTTTCCTTTCCCCTTTACGATGTTTTTACGTTGCTTCGCGAACTCCCTTGTTATTCCCTATATTTGCACTATCTTCAAGACCATAACTCTAAGTCGGACTGCGACATCGGATCCTACTTTTATCGCAATAACGCGTCTTCTCCCCGTCGTATTCAGAGTAACCTTCCAATAACACGTCTTCTCCCCGTCGTATTCAGCACAAAAGTAACGCTCTTTCCCCCGTCGTATTTTCAGCTTCTATCCTAGCTTTTCTTTCCTATCACCGCCCATTTTCTATTCCTTTCCTATTTTACGCCTATCACGTGGTTTACTCTACATTTTATTGGCTGGGTTTATTTCTTTAATTTTCTCTTATTGGTCCCCTCCGTCTGTCTTTCCTATGCAGCGGTACTGTTCTCCGCCCCTCTGGGTTGTATGACCTCTCAGCGTCATAACGGTATTCTATCATGCTTGGCTGAGTTTTCCTTATCCTTCGCATACCTTACTGGCGTCTTGATGTCGGTTCTATTGTTCTGCTTCCTGCCTTGTCTATGTGCCCAGAAGCAACTCCTGTCCCATTTTTCCTTCATTTATACTATATTGCTATTTCGAATATTCTTTTTAACTTTGTTTCTTATATCATTTATTCCCTTTTTATTCCCATTGTGCTTATTTATGATCTCTACTGTTGTATTAGTTTCTAGTTATCTTTTCCCTCTTGGAACCTGAGGTTTCTGCTTCACCCTGGACTCATTTGAGTATCATTTCACCCTATCCATTCACCGTCCGATATGACAACGTTGGAGAACGTAAATTACAAAAACCTCCATATAGTCCGGATTTAGCCCCATGGGACTTTTTCTATTCCTTAACTTGAAGAAACGCCTTCGTGGGAGGCATTATCCATCAACAGAAGTAGTGGTGAAGGCTGCGGAGGCGATTTTGAAGAATCTTAAAAACTGGTTTCCAGTATGCTTTTGAAGACTGACAGAAACGCTGGGACAAGTACATCGCATTTAGGGGAGACAATTTTGAAAAGGACGACCAAAATTATGAGGATGAATAAAGGTACGTTCTCAAAAAATATTGTGATCATATTTTATTAAACAGCCCTCGTAACAGGGTTGTTTTAATTCGTAATTAAATACACTCAGGATGGAGTTATAGCATTAATCCTCTGGCAATACAATCAATAAGGGATTCAGTGTAACCTGCGAGGAAGTAATGTCATACTATACGTAACGTATCATGTAACACGAGTGTGTGTGTGTGTGTGTGTGTGTGTGTGTGTGTGTGTGTGTGTGTGTGTGTGTGTGTGTGTGTGTGTGTGTGTGTGTGTGAGTCCGATTTATCTCCCAGAGGGTCACAAAGTACTAAGCCATATATTATATCACACTCAAGTTGCTATGTCCGATTACTCTTGAGAGTCAAGTATTCCATATATCTTTTTAATTCTTAAGAAAGCACCCATTATATAACTTTTATGTGAAATAACATTTATTTTCTTAGACCAACGAAACATGTGACTGTCGTGTATCATTAATTTCAATAAAATAGCACATCAAATGTTGATTTTCACTTTCAAAACATAGTACTCTGGTTTTTCCGATTATTTATGGGACTCTCTGTATATGGACGTGATACCGGCAATCGGGTTGGCAAGCTAAGACCCAATTTGGGTTATTATACTGTGGATTATTCTCATAATAATCATCATTATTATTATCATTATTATCACTATTATTATTAGGAAAAGTCATCCGAGTGAACAATATCTGACGTTTTTGCTATATATAGAAAATTTGTACGTTTTTTAATCAGTTAATTTGTTTTAGTATCAATTCGGAATTCCTACAGTTCGTGTAGATATTTCTCTCGTGTGGGTAACGAAGTGAAGACCTACTGAAGAAAAGTTAGAATGGAAAGAAATCTCAGCTTACCCAGGCAATTTCCGGAGAGGCTTTAAGGCAATATCAAAACCTCACAAATGCCACGCAATGTCCTATAAAGGCTCCCGATGCTAGGAACCAATCAGAGGTTACAGGACTGTGACATGCCGATATCGAATGGAGTTCGTGAATGGAATAGCTATTACAGCCAAAACAAAGCCCAGTCCTTCCTGGACCTAACTAACAAACACCTGCATATCGATTTCAAAAACAAGAACATGTGGGTTGTTTTTATATCGCGGCTAGCTGCATGTTTAGAGATTGACAACAAAGAGCAATCACCAGCATTTGTTTCGTGGCGCTTCAGGGAACATATCGGCAGCGAAGCAGTTGCCCTCAGCTGAATATCTAGAGTCGTGTACCGACAGTCGCGGTAGATAGACGTGTTTTGTGCGCGCTGCTTCCGTGAGTGTTTATAGTGTAACTGTGTTTAACTGTGGAATACGATATCTTCTAGTGAATTGTATTTTCACAATCAGTGCAAACAGTGTTCTTTTACTGACGTGTACTAGTGCCCTTTGGGTACAGGTGTGTTTCTTTCTCTTTCTCTATTTTTTTTTCTTTTCTTTCCTCACCTATTATGTCTTTCACGCCGGAAACTACCGGCCATCTAGTACGCTCAGCTATCGATATGGTTTATAATACCACTAGTGAATTCCCACAGTTACCAGTGCCTCTACAGCAAGCTCAACCAGTGTCTACGCAGCCAACCCAGGTTTCTCGCACCAATACTTTTAATCCTAATTCACCAGTGCGTCAATCACCCTTACGCCCGTCACAATTACATCTTACCACGTCAACTGCTGCTATAGTTACCGCTAAAACTACGAGTGACGTTATCATGCATGAGACTGCCCCATCTAACAGTTCACCTGCAACCAGCTCTAGTCGCGCTGCTACACACGCTGCTGCTGCCACAGCTGGCCCGAGTAAGCGTCGCTGTACAGCTCCCCCATCAGAACAAACAACTGCCTCGCGCTATGCTTACTCTGTTTCCACGCACAACCGCTTCGCACTACTAGAAAACAACACAGCCATGGACGAGACAAGCAACTCCGAGACACCTAAGGAAAAAGTTCCACCAATTTGCTTGCGCAACATTGGTAACTATCAACTTCTATTACAAGATCTAAAAAATAATGTTACCTCTGAATTTCACACAGAGCTTCGCGGGTCTATCCTTAAGGTTCATCCCTCTACTTCTGACGATTTCCGTAAACTTACTACATACTTCAGCTCCATACAACAGGAATACTATACTTACAGAAATCCGACAGATAAGCTTTTCTCGGTAATTATCCGAGACATCCCTCCTTCGCTCACTGATAAGGAAATCTATGACGAACTGTGCTTACAGAACTACCCAGTGCGGAAGGTCACTCGACTTATGAATCGGTCGAAACAACCCATTCCTCTCTGTGCGGTGGAAT
The DNA here is from genome assembly GCA_030765055.1 of Mantis religiosa. Lineage (NCBI taxonomy): Eukaryota > Metazoa > Arthropoda > Insecta > Mantodea > Mantidae > Mantis > Mantis religiosa. The sequence goes on along the minus strand of CM060951.1, from coordinate 204,298,063 downwards.
TGTTAAATAGCGATGATGGTAAAGCTATACTCAACCTAACTCGCCTGTTCTACAGTGTTGTTAAGGTGGAACATCGCCGTCGTAACACTGACATACCGCAATGCACCCGCTGTCAGAATTACGGTCACACAAAGAACTATTGTCAGCTGACCCCGAGGTGTGTTCGCTGTCTAGAGAATCATCACTTCTCACAGTGCACTAAACCGAGAGACACTCCAGCTCAGTGTGTTCATTGTCATGAAAACCATCCAGCTAACTACCGAGGTTGTCGGCATTATTTAGAACTGAAATTCAGAACACAAAATAGCAACACAAGGCAACAGCCTGGGAATTCTCATCGCTCTCGTCCCCTACAACAATCAGACAATCCTGCACAGCAACCATTACAACCCCCAGCTGCATCACCAGTACCTCCAACTTCTTCACCAGCAACTTATGCCAGTGTAACTTCTGCTTCCTCGACGAGGCGTACTACTACACAACCGGATCCCTCTGACTCTTCTTCTCTCTCGGCTCTGCTAAGTAGCCTGTTCACTCAACTTCTAAGTTCTTTATCCACGTTCCTCACTCCTCTCTTACCGCAATTTACACAATGTTTCCAAAACGCTCTTCTAACTATTTTCCGAAATGGTGGCGTGTAATAGGCCATCTCTTTCATCACTCACTCTCCTGAACTGGAACGCTAATGGCATACGCACTAAACGTGCCTCCTTCGCTGCCTTTCTCAGCTTGCACAGTATAGATGCTGCCTGTATCACCGAGACTCATCTTCTCCCGAATGAACGTTTCTCTGTTCCAGGCTACAAGATTTATAGATTTGATCGGAATGCACCTACCGCCTCTGGGGGAGTAGCTGTGCTAGTTAAACGTTCTCTGACTCATCATGAAATATTCCTACCTGTGATTCCCGGTTTTGAGGTAGTGGGCATTAAACTCTCTCTTCGCGATAGCAACGATCTCGTTCTAATGAGTGCTTACAAGCCCCCAAATAGTAAGCTTAATACTCACTATTTCTCTTTCCTTTTCCCAGCAGAAAGCTGCACTCTCTTGCTAGGGGATTTGAACTCGAAGCACACTTCTTGGGGCTGTAGAGTCACAAACCCGAATGGACGGCGTCTGTTTGACACTATTAATGCCACTGGTCTTCACATACTGGCTCCCACAGAACCGACTTACTATTCTGGCAACCCACAGGTAGCTCCTGACATTTTGGACATTGGGGTACATCGCAATATACGATTACCTGCATCGATTTCTGCACTGCCAGCGCTCGATTCCGATCACTGTCCAGTGTTGGTCACATTTAACCTCACTCCTAATATTTTGCCACAAATCCCGCGACTCATCGATGGTTTTGTCAACTGGGACATCTTTCGCACACACCTGAATGCTGCACTCCACACATCTTATCAACTGGGTACTGCGGATGCCATAGACACTGCCGTTCACCATTTTACCTCTGCCCTCTCTTCCAGTGTACGATCCTCTACTATCCGCAGTCCTCAACCTCGTCATTTCCCCTCCTTGCCTATCCATATTACTCAACTCATCCAAGAGAAACATCGCATCCGTCGACTGTGGCAACGTCAGCGTCTACCCTGGCTGCGCCAAAGATTAAATAGTCTCATTCGACAAGTACGGACCGCACTAGAGCAACACCGATTTCAGGAGTACCAGCGACAATTAGCCACTATCCGTCCCGGAGATCATACCTTATGGAACATCACTAAGAGGATTCTCCGAGAGCCGACAGTGATTCCACCTCTTCAGGTTGATGGGACCCTTTTGAGTGACTCTGCTGCCAAGTGTGACGCTCTAGCTACTCACTACGAGCGTACATTCACGCCTAACACCTGTCTTGACTCTAATATTCCCTCTTCCGTGGACAGGGAACTCCTTGAGTACCAACTTCGTCCTACAGCGCACAACAGAATTTCGTTCACTACTCCACGTGAATTGTCCCGCTTTATCCATCGTCTTCCCGTTAAAAAGTCTCCAGGTCATGACCTTATCCCTAACGTTGTGCTGAAGAATTTGACAAACAAAGCCCTAGCTTATTTATCATCAATCTTCAATGCTGCTCTGCGCATTGGTCATTTTCCATCTACATGGAAACATGCGGAAATTATAGTCTTCCATAAACCCAACAAGCCAAAAAATCTTCCCTCAAGTTACAGACCAATCAGCTTATTACCTACACTTTCTAAGCTTTTTGAAAAGATTATTCATCAACGTATTTCTCATTTTTTGATCCATAATCAGATAATTCCGTCTTTTCAGTTTGGCTTTCGCCCGAAGCATGCTACCACTCACCAATTGCTCAGAATCACGCAGTCTATTATTCAAGGTTTCGAAAACAGGCAGTACACCGTAGCAGCATTCCTAGATATCGCCCAGGCATTCGACAAGGTGTGGCACAGTGGACTACTACTTAAAACATATCGCATTGGTCTTCCTTATTATCTGATACAAATCATAGCAAGTTTTCTCACCAATAGAACCTTTGTGGTGCGCATTGCTGGTTTCACATCCACCCGACGGCCTATTTTAGCAGGTGTACCTCAAGGTTCAGTACTTGCACCACTCCTCTTTAATATATTCACTTATGATCTTCCTGATATAGCTCCAGTTTGTACGGCGTTATACGCAGATGATACTGCTCTCTATTATTCTCACGTCAATATTCTTCATGCCATTCAGAAACTGCAAATTGCCCTAGATCAATTAGCTCATTGGTTCTCTCACTGGCGCATTTCCCTCAATACTAACAAGACAGAGGTTAAGATCTTCTCTTTACGACCTTATAGGGATCCTCCATCACTATGGCTGCTGGGGGAACCGCTCTCATGGTTACCAAGCAATGTGCCAGTGAAATACCTTGGGGTGTTACTGGACACTCGACTTACTTGGAACGCCCACATCTGTCGGTCTGTTACGCTTGCATTTGCCCGGATATCAAAACTGTACCCTCTACTCAACAGGCGCACTTCACTTGGTTATGAATCCTCCCTGCTTCTTTACACATCTCTAGTCCGTCCCATTTTTACCTATGCAGCTCCAGTCTGGGGTGGCACCAGTAAGACTAATCTCCGCCGACTGCAGGTACTACAAAACAGGGTGCTTCGTACAGTTACAAACGCTCCATGGTTCATCCGAAACCAGCAGCTTCATCATGAGTTTGGTCTTTTACCCGTTCACCAATACATCCGACGCCTGGCACGTCCATTCTTTTACCATCTCCAGGAGGTCCCTGGAGCTGTTACCTACCGTCTCGGCTGCCGCACTCGCCAGCCAACTCGCCTGAAGCGCAGACTGCCCCAAGATCTTCTCCTAAGTGACGTCTCCAGCACAGACGACTCAGACACGTGATTACTACCATCAGACTTTAAGTTCTCAATTTGTGTTATAGTTATCCTCCACATTTAGTTAGAGGAGTCGTTCATGGCTACCTCCATTGTTATGTGTCCTGTTCCTATGTATCTTATAACAAACATCTGTAAAGCATAATTGCTGATCGATGGATAAAATAAAATAAAAAAAAAAAAAAAAAAAAAAAAGCTGAATATCCGGATCATGACAACAATAAAACGAGAGCTGTGAGCTGTAGATTTTCCCCAGCTCTGATGGTTTCTGGTAATCGCAGAATCAGTCGCCATAGCTTGATGAAATTTCATGCATGAGGGATTTATACCATGTTTCCTCTAAGCGGCTTTCCAAATGAGAATCATAACTCCCAAAACTGATGGGTATACCTCCCTGCAAATAGAAATTTGGCCATTCGACCAGTGGTCTGTTTGATTTTTACAGAGATTTAGGATTTAAAGCATCAGGTTTACAGATTTTAAACACATCACTTAACATAACCAATTTTCATTCTCTTGCTTCTGTATCTTAAAGACCGGTGCGGTTTCCATATCTTAGAGATGTTATTTTCTCTTTTACTATCAGTACACTATATTCAAAATTCTGTTCAATAAAGAATGCTCATAATTTTCACGGTCTTAATTTTTCGCACTAAAATGCAATCTTATTATATTCTGTTACCTTAATGTGAAACAAACACGCCGTAGTAGTTTCATTGTTGGTACTCCAGGTTTCCGCCCGTGAGAACCAGGCAAATTCACACATGTTCAGTATCGCCTACCGCTACAATTGAGGTAACACGCGAGAAACAATATGCGGATTTGAAATTATCCTTTCGTCTCAACAAATCTTCAGTTGAGGCCTATACAATGTTGCAGAAGGCCTATGGAGATTCTGTTCTTCCCTGCAGCACAGATCGAAGGTGGTTTAAAATGATTAAAGAGTGGAGACAATCAATTTCAAATTAAGGTGGACCGGTGCTCCAGTTACTGCTCTTACAGAACAAAACATCAACACTGCTGCTGCCATTGTGAGAGAGGATCGACGAATTACCTTAAGATCACTTTCTGAAATACTGAACATTTCATTGGGTGCCACCCACACGTTAGTGACAGTAACATTACACATGAGACGTGTTTGTACAAGATGGGTTCCAAGACTGTTCATTCCCAAAGAAAAGGACATTCGTATGCAGGTCTGCATGCAGTTAAATTCGATGTCAGAGGAAGGTCCGGAGTTTCTTTCAAACGCAAACACTGCTGAAGAAACTTGGCTACATCATTTTGATCCTGAGAGCAAGCAGCAAACCTTAGTGTGGAAATCTCCTTCATCATCAACCCACAAAAAAGTAAAAGTGGGTGCATCTGCTGGGAAAGTTATGGTCATCTCATTCTTGATATTCATGAAATGGTTTATCAGCATGTTGTACCTGCACACACATCAGTAACTGGACAATACCTTAGAGTTTTGCTGAAAGCATTGCAAGTCCATATCAGGCGTAAAAGATCACATTTTCGTGAAGCAGGCTGGATGCTGCACCACGATAATGCGCGGCTGCATATTGCCAATGTTGTTGCTGAATATCTTGCAAAAATGAACTGAAAGTGAATCCCTTACCCTCCCTATAGTCCAGATTTAGCCCTATGTGACCTTTTTCTATTCCCTAACTTGAACAAACGCCATTGTGGGAGGCATTGTCCATCATCAGAAGCAATGTTGAAGGCTGCGGAGGCGATTTTGAGGTATCTCTCTAAAAATGGTTTCCAGTATGTCTTTGAAGAAACGCTGGGACAAGTGCATCGCATTCAGAGGATTTTGAGAAGGGCAATGAAAGTTATGAGGATGAGTAAAGGCACGTCAACACAAATAACTATTCATATACACAGCGAAAAGAAAAGAAAAGAAAAGAAAAGAAAAGAAAAACTAGCATCATTGGAATTATGGTGGTACCAACAAAAAGCTTGAAATGTCTCTTACAAAACAAGGCTTAGTTTAGAAGTATCTCTTCAGTATTGCAGAAAATATGATCAGTTTTCTGAATGTTTACGGAAAGTGACGTGGAAAAAACTTAACACTCACTAATATAATTAACAAATTAGGTATAAAAATTTCCCAAATAATTTTTTAACTATATATTTGTAATATAGAGTGCTGACATTATAATAAAATGTAAAAATAAAAAAAAAGGAATTTTAACTGCAAGTGAAGTACCTATTCATCTTAAAATGATAGTAAGTTTATTATAATTATTAGATGTAACTGTGGAGTTATCCATTTCCATGGCCTTACTTGTTATTATTTAGCATTTTCAATTCGTTTTTGTTTTCCTACGACATGAAAAGAGAACTATATTTAAAAACCATAGTTAGTGACCAGCGCTAAATCTTTGATTGTCGCATAAATCTATTGCATTTCTATTTTCCCATTGTATGTTCAAGTACGTTACCTTAAATTTCTCATTAATTAATATACAATTGAACAACCGAACTGAGTATGCAACAGCTCGCTGCGTTGCCAACGTATGAAAACCAATTCCATGCGTTGTCTCGTTTCTATATATACATCCCATTTGTTTGAAAGTTATATATAACTTACGCAAAATAAAAAAAAAAAAAAAAAAAAAAAAAAAAACATCTAGAAGTAAAAACGAAAAGCAATAATGCTGAAAGTAGAAAACATGTACAGGTCACAAAAGAGAAAGAAACAGAACGACTGTATCCTCATGAAGCCTGTAATGCCGTTATGTGGTACATAAAAGCTGAGGTCATTTTCCTCTCTAGAGCTTTTGGCTACACTGCAGAAAACTGTTGAATGAGAGAGCGAGCGCAAAAGACAAAAGAAGAGGGAAAAAATGGCCAGAGCATTATGTTTTTCATCACAAAAATGGCTGCGTTTTAAACAGCACTTTGATCCTAAGGGAATAGTGAAACATAACATAAAATGAATTTGTGTTATTAATATGGGAATGTTTTGTTTGTTTTTTGTGTTTATGAGGTTTCCTGCTGGTTATAATGCTTTCAGTTTAGTTTTACCTTTGTTTAATTCCCACATGAGAGAAAGTACAGAATTCTGTATTCTGCTTGTGAGCATGGCATTTTCTCTGCTGTATTTCGAAAGAGTTAAGATAGTTATGTATGAAACTGATACTAAGTGACTATTACAGAGAAATTCTTTATGTTAATCATTTTCTCAATCAAGTTTTTCCATTTTTTTCAACATATAAGAATATTTGTTTTTAAATTATGGTGTCTCTTTGTTTAGTTAATTTTGAACTAGGAATGACAAGAAGAAATGGAATAATAATGGAAGGAATAATACAATTTTGGTATAGGTGTTTGGTCAAAGAAGGGGAAATTGTGAAATTATGCATGAGACACCAAAGAAGATTAGAGAACTCAAATAGTTTGTGGGCAGAGGTAGGAGGAACTATGGAAAAAGTAGGAATGGGAGATATATGGAGATTAGGGGAAAGGAATACATGTAACGTGGGTAAATTAGTAAAATGCAGAATATAAGATATAGAAAGCTTTCGTAAATAATGTGTTCGTGTAAACATTCTAGATTAGGTGAAAGTAGCCTAATATGGGGTGGTGTGCAATTTGGGGTACTGTGGTATCTTGGCTGCATAGTGCTGAACCTTCCTAGAAATGTGATGGGCTAAGAGAGTTTTGACGATTAAGCATCCTGCGGCTACGTCATGGCTTTCCTGCTTGAGATCGTGTCACAAAGGAAATTTGCCCCTTGAAGTTATTTGCTGCTATTAACATCTGTGTATACAAATATAATAAGATATTTATTGTTTTAAACACACCTTTTCTGATGTAGTATTAAGTTCAAGCAATCTTTCTATGCCCAGTCCTTTGCCTTAGTTCAATTACAAAACGTGCTGGAAGGACTAATACATTAAAAATGGTGAGTTCCCTATTATGGGGTACCCATGAGCTTAATTAGGAGTACCCCATATTAGGAGCTACTATTGTACTTTTAATATTCATGTTAGAAACTAAACTTCTACTGTCACGAAATAGAAACATGGCTGAAAATATCATTGATCGAGCGGTTCCAATTTACCAGATAGGGAATAATTTGGAAAAGTCTATCTACGTGCAGCCACTGCACAAACAGCTAGTAATTGGTTCCGCAAAATGGGAATATATCCACTCAACCCCAACATTTTCAGGCCACAAGATTTTACAATCCATAAAAATGGAACGTGCAATGAACACGATGAAACTTCTGAATCTAAAAATATGGCACAGGTGACAGATCCACCCACCTCCTAGAGGAGATTGAACCTGGCGGCAGACATCAGCCCAATCACAACACTGAATCAGAAGACAAGTTCATCACAAGTCCACCCATCTCGAGCTGTGACATCTTGTGTAATTATAAGCCCACCACACAAAGCTCAGCTTCCTTAAAAGAAGTCAAAGAAAGCGGACAAGTCTCCGCCAAAAGCCAGATGGACCTTAGCATTGCAAACCAAAGCGACAAAGATAACCAGAAAAAGAAGGAACTGCACTACTGTATTTTCGTGCACCGAAGACGAAGATTTTTTGTGCCTCTGGAATCGGAAGAAGAGTGGGAAACGAGAGTGACGACGACGATGATGAAGCTGCGGAATGCCTGCATTTTGTGCATGCGTGTTTTTTTTTTTTTTTTTTTTTTTTTTTTTTTTTTTTTTTTTTTTTTTTAGGACCGAGACGGAGAAATAGGTTTGTGGAGGTGATAATTCCAATAGGTTCTGTTGTAAAAAGTATGTGAGAAAAGGAAATAAATAAAAGATACCTGTCTAGCAATTAGGCACCAAAATTGGATAAGTCGGGATATGAACCTTGGATTTGATTTTCACATCGGGTATCAGAAAGTCATATTTAATACAGACATTAATTAGTGTGAACCTTTGTACTTATAAAGCTAGAAAACTCTACCATCCCATATTAGGAATCATTTTTTATTTTAGAGAATTGCATTTTATTTGCATAACAGTGTATTTAAGCTCGAGTATTACATTCTAAATGAGAGGTAAAGAATTGGGGTACACAAATGTATAGAGACTAACATGTGTTTATTGTTGGTCATACAAAAACGTATCCCATATTAGGAAACTTTCCCCTAATAGTGAGCGAATGCACTACGCATCTATCTCTTTCCAAGAACCCGTCAATTTGCACAAAAATCTCGATAACTGTGGCACGGAAATGCTTAGAAATATTCTTTCTACATATTAAACATTAGATAAAGCTTACATAAGATCCAAATTCATCAGAAAATGGTAGTCGCAGTATTTTGTCTCGAGTCATAATGGAATATTACATTTTAAAATGAGATATAAAGCTATAAAATGTTAAAAATATGGCGAAATCTTTCAGTCTACAAACACACATGCGGAAAAAGAGATGCTGAAGGACATGTAGAGTAGCTAAACACGTGAAAAGTGGAGATGACAAAGCCGTAACATGCCTCGAGTATTATTACAGAAGAAAGCTCATGAACAAGAAAGAGCCCACAAGGGCCCAAGGCAACAAGGGAGGTGAAAGAAGCGAGATAACATTTTCCTCTGTATTTCGTTCTCAAGAACAGGAGAAACCTTATGTTGCCATCTATATTCAGAATTGAGAAACCCACAAAAGCGGCCTTAGCTGTAGAAACGGAGATGCTCATTTCTTTGGAATTTCTCCCAAGGGCATAAAAACAATCTTCTTGGGTTTCAATTTCTTTGCGACATACTTTCGATATGCTTCTAAACCAGAAGCATATAACTATGACTATGTAAGTAATTATTAAAAACATAAATATTCATTACATAAAGTCTGTTTTATTAAAATAGACATCTTCTGTGCAGTAAGCCGTTAGCTATTCTTTGTAATTATATAAACAGAATATAAGTAATATAAAATTATAGAAATGCATTGAAAATAGAATTTCACAAGCTAGTTCCAGGAAATGCAATCAAAGTTCCACAGCAGCATGGACGTATTTAAGGAGGGGGTTCAGGGGGTCCGGACCATCCCAAATGAATTATCATTTCAAAGTTTTAATAAATGGTTGAAATAAAACTTAATTTAAAATAAATCGAAAAAGTTTATTCAAGCTTCTCATCTTAACGTCTCCAAACATGAAGTTATTTAAGAGATAAACGAAAAGTTACTGCACAGCAGCTATAGAACCCATTAAAATACACAAATGTCAATTACAACAATGTATTGTATTAGAATTCCCAGATACTTAAATGTATGTAATTTTTAACTTCTAAGTTCCTGTCCCCTTTTTCATTCAAGGAGAACTAATACTTAAATGTATCGATCAGTGGTTCGCTTTTTAAATATCTGATTACTGCTTATATCACTTTATCCCAGGTATAAAACAAAAAATGTGCAAGACATTTCTACAGACTACATCCATAGATATAAGACAAAAATCAGCTTTTCGAAGAACAATTTGTAGAAGCTTGGGGGAGAAAGTCATGGGAATATAATATACTACATGTGTTTCTATTTTTTACTAACATGATGAAAAGACATTCCTGATTAATTACTTATTAAAAGCGAATAATTCAACGTAGTATTTTTAACCCTCCAGGAAATTGACTTCTAAATACGTGCCTGCACAGAACCTAAATATCTTTTGTACCATGTGGTTTATTTATCCGAAACTTGGTGTACGAAGACAAGTCGTGCACAGGAAATTAAACAATTGTTAAATTTTTACTACCTGTTTAACCAAAAGTGGCTGCAACATTTTAATTTTAATCGGTACATCCCAGTTTCCTTTTTACAGGTTCGGATAGTATTCTTAAATGGCTTAAACAAGTATCCACATAAATAGTTCTGAGTAATTTTATTAATTTTAAATAAAAAATTATAAATGAAACAGCAACTGACTCAAACGTTTATTTTTTCTTGTGATTTGACTGTCGTCTGTTTATAACCACAGAAATAGCCTATGACTTACTAGGTGCAAAAACTAAGCTTTTGAAGGCCTTATGGCTTCACGGCTGATCACCCGTGAAGCCATAATCCATAACGCTCGCCGCGAAAGCTTCAAGTCTTATTTTTGAAGGCCGTTATTACTTGCTGTCGATCCAACACAAGTATCTGGAGGAGGAGAATGAGCGAATGGGCACAGAGATAACCTGCACCTTGTTTTGCCACCCTGCTGTTTCCAATGAAACTACGCGTGACTGGCGAGTCACCTATTGGCTGTAACAGTCCCATGTACCTATTGCTACTGCGCATTTAGGCTAGCTACAAGATAAACATGGGTTGAGCCAATCCGGTTATCGTACTCTCTTGGTGTTGCCAGTTCCACGGCAAGCGGGCGACAGAGATGGAAAATATATCTGTCGTTGTCTCAACCTAGCAAGTATCATACAGATGCTGAGATTGACAGTGATACAGATGCTCACAGAGAAGTTCGCTTAATATTTCAGGATGTGTGCGAGAACATATACAATGATTATCGTACAATATGAACCTTAAAACTGGAGAACAGTTCGCTTACGTAGCTATCGTTCATATGCACACAAAACAAAATGATTCAAATTAGATATGTTCTACGATATAAAGTGTTTCCTACAGTGAATCAAAGTAGTGACATTTTAACGATTTGTGAATATAGTTTCTATTTTAATGATACCCTATTTGTATACTGTCTGCAATGGACCTTAAGCCAAGATATGAATGTGCATTTATGAATCAATTTTTAACCATGAATCTCCTGTAGCAATGTTATGCATTGTGCGCAGGAATTTTAGTACTAAAGCAACAATATCGCTTCTTTCAAGCGGAAATTTACAACCATCATTGGTTCTGCTATATTGGAACCCAAGAGATTACAGAATACTATGCGTATAAGATAGAGAATCCGTATATCCTATTTTTGCCCTCAATTTCGTCAACATTTTCGCAGTTTGATATTCACCTTTGTCATATAAATCATAAATTGTTCTACGTAAAACTCACTTTTGAAAATTGCTTAAGTTAGTAGCACGTTTTTAGCTGCCCGATATTTTCCCTGGAGATCTAAACTTCTCCTAATTTGGTAAACTGTTTGCCTTCTTTGACAAAGTTTGTCACAGTATGAACACTCACTTGACAGGCTTGTAACATTAGTTCTCGATTCTGGGCGAAATTTGTACTACCGAAAATGTCTGTAATGGACATCTGTTTGAAAAAGGAATACACACTAACAAGAATATTTCTGGTCTATTTATGTAAAATCTTATGAGTTTCGCAGGTACTACTACAGGCACCAGTACTAGGCTTGCTAAGCGGCATATTTACTAACTTAAAAAAACACGTGTGCGCTCTTAAAAGATTACCACTTTGCTGATTGAAGGTTAGAAAATGCAACTGCAGCATAGCACGTGTGTGCTTTTCTTCACTGACAGTTAATAATTCATTTGTTTATAGTCAGAAGCCTTATTTTTCCATATTTCCGAAACCAGATGTTCTACAAACATGAAGTTTGAACAGTTATCCTCAGAAAAAATAGCTTTGTACCTTGGGAAAGACAAAATAGTTATTTAATTAGTATCTTTAGATCGCGCAAAGAAATTAGGCGCGAGCTTCGGCAAAGCGAGCCAGTATGCGTGCCTAACTGTACAACGTTGCACGCACCTCATTGGCTCATAGCGATGGAACAACCACGCCTAGCCCCGCCTTATTTTCATTCCTATTCTGTAGCTACCTTAGTTTCCTGGACCAGCATTGCTAGCCATGCGACTTCATCTGAAAAAAATTGTCTTAGAAAAACTGGATTACTCTAAGTGCGCCCCAATCTAAATTTTTGTATCAGAACAGTGTCTCACAAAAGTTGATGCAAACTTGAACCTTATAGGGATGTTCTTGACAATTTAAAGGAATTTTTATCACAGATATTTGGCTTTTAAGCGTTGAATTCTACTGCCAAATCTGCTGTAGATAGATAGAAATTTTCTTACACATGGAACAGAAAAACCATTGAGGTGAGGTATTCTTAGTTGCACTGCTCGACGATTTGATCCTGTTGAGTTCTTTACGCTCACCGTTTCAGTATATCATCTTGTAATTCTTGTCACCACTGTGCCCGGAACAAAAGGACATGTTATTACACCAATTTTCTACCTCCAACTGCTTGTCTCCATAAGTAATAATTAAAATTAGTTATATTTTCAGGGCATGTTTAGCTTCAGTAAAACGTTGAGATCGAATTTATTAATGAAGTAGAAACTTTCGTCTATGTACAGTAAACAATATAGAGTAAACTGTCAGAATGTGTGGTCCTTCAACAATTTTTCGAAACAAATATATATGTATATTTAGCACCGAGGGAAGCGAGTTACAATCCTAGCCAAGAAAGATCCATTCCGGCTATGAGATGATGATGCTGGCACCATTACCTCATCATTGGATGATCTCCACCTTGGACAATTGAATTAATACATCTAGGCTTCTCAGGGTTGTAAGGACACATTATATAAGGTGGCATGCAGAACTTTTATTCCTGTTATTTCAGCATAACAAAAGGCTTTGAAACATTATGGAAAATAGAATTGCTAGAAAATAAACAATACAAAACAATCACAATGAGAGAAAATTCTATTGTATTTATGTCCTACATTTACAAGAAAAAATACTTGCACAAAAACTAGTTTAGAAAGAGAAGGTTCTGTCATTGAAGGTCAATCCACTCTTAAGCTTTGCCGTGTTGTACATTTTTTGGAAATATGTTTCGATTACCTGAGATTAGTACTCAGGTAATATTTTAACCTCAGATTCTGCAAAAGCAACATAAACTTTTGGCTGTATATAAACCATTCTAACCACCAGTATGGTTCTCCTGCTTAGGAGATTTCAAGTAGCGATATCTGGAGGTCTTTTCCAGTGTTACAAAGAGAATGTCGAAAAATTGATTTCGGCTCGTTCTACTCCATTAACTGCCATTCATCGTTCTCTTCTCGAGTGTCGGCCCCAGATGCTAGAAACGACAATAGTACGCGATTAAGAGGAAAACCGCTTAGAAAGCAAGAGTCCGTTATTGTCAAACGTTCTGTGAAGATGACGCAAAGAAATCCGTCTTCTGCGAATAAAAACCGCACCTGTTATTCAAATTAAATGAAATCGTGGAAATAGGGTTAAATTTCTGGAAACTACCGCGGTAATACTTTTAGCTTCTTCTGCACAAGGTAGAGCAAATAATGTATTCCACAACCCATGTGGAAAAAAACAGGCATGAGATAGAGAGTGTAGCCAAATGCAAAGCAAAGAGTTTGGTCAGCAGCACACTTGGTAAGTTTTTTATTTTTCGAAATGCGACAAGAATATTTTTCCAAAAAGCCTAACTTAAAGTTTTGGAGAAAATATGTAATCCATCTATATATTTCGTTATCACTACAGGCCGAAGAGATATGCGCTCTAATGCGATACAAGTTAGCTGAACATAGAGTATGAGTGACGTAAGATGTACAGCACGACCATCAAATGTGCAAACGTCGAAAACAACGTAGTACTTTGCGAACCAGTGAAGCATTGTCTTGCAAGTATACGCAGATGCAAGATCAAGGTATAGTATAATGCAACTGTTTTGTTTCCTTAAAATTCGTAAGCTTTCACGGCCGGTGTCAGTAAAATGTATAGTCTGTATAACAAAGTCAGTATAATATAAAATGTTTTGTTTCATTTCACAGCGTGGTGGTTGTCATGGTCCGGCCATACCCACCTGCAGTTGTTTACATGCACGAGCGAGAATACATTATTATTCTTTTAACAAAAACAAAAAATAATGTAAATTTTTGATACAGTTTGTTCAATATGTTAGATATTGCTGGGGGTAACTGAGGCAACATTAAACCACGCCACTTCTTGCACTTCACTTTACACTCTGTGAGTAACACGTGCCACTTTGGATGAAGAAAGCGTGTAATGATGATTATTGTATTTTAAGGGCGCTGAACTTCCAGCGGCTAAAAGGTTAAAAGGCAAATAAAATCAAGATAAAAACGACGGTGTGGCAAACACTAAAATGGGCTTAAACAATAAAAACTGAAAGCTTTAAAAGGCTAAAAGTTCTAAAATCTCCAAATGGTTAAAATCTAAATTTTAAAAGTTGTGTTTAAAAAGAAAGCTAAAACTTTGCCCACCGCCATCTCGTGATCCGCGTGTATCTCTGCCAAACTGATCGGCAGCTGGAGAGACTTCCGGAGACGAGTTAAGCTAAAACAGTCTAAAAGTACATGACTGACCGTCAGCTCAGCACCGCACAGCGGGCAAACTGGTTCTGGGGTCCGGTTTAGTAAGTAACTGTGGCTAAAATAGCAGTGCCCAATGAACAACCGAGCCAAAATCACTTCCACCCGCCGGGATACTTGTCTGGAGGTCGCCCACGGAATCGGAAGCACCTTAACCATTCTAAACCTGTTGCCACACAGAGCAGACCACTCATCGCGCCAGTACGGGAGCGCCGCTCTACGGACAAGCCCAAAGTCTTCCGCAGTGACGAAGGGGATGTTAACGCTGGGTTCTACGGTGGCCACCTTAGCTGTCGCATCCGCCCGTTCATTCCCCTACACACCCACGTGACCAGGAACCCAAGCACACACCACGCTTACGCCGCTGGCGTGTAAAACGTGGAGGGCGTCCTGGATACACTGTACAAGCGGATGGTGGTTGTACAGCTCACGCAGACTCTGGAGTGTGCCGAGGGAATCACTTAGGATAAAGCAGTTTTACATCACAAGTAAAAATTCTCCCAAAAAATCCATCATCCATGGGATTACAGACAAGCTGACGACAGATATCCATTCTACCTTCAGCCTTTTCACTTGTCAGTTGATGAGACACAGATCTACAGATTCTGTAGATCTGTGGCAATGTATGGTTCATTTGATGCACCAAGTTCTTCTGGAAACCTACGGGTCCTTTCTTGCGGATTTTATCGCAAAACTTGGCATGAATCCTCAATATTCCATACTTAGGTCATCCAGGACGTGGTAAATCTTTAGGACCGTATTCATAGTTAGATTTTTGTCCGGACCAACTTACTACTTCCGGTGGACTAACATGTACCATCGATTTTCTTATTCATAAACCGGGATTAGCGATAGTCCGGGGACCAAACACGTTAGTCCGGCTCAAATTTTGGTCCGCCCGCCTCCGAGGGGTAGATTAAAGGTGGACTATCTTTGCAAAATGGACTTTAAAATCTGTATAACATGATAAAAACTCTAAAACTAACCAGTGGACACTACTCGGGGGCGTGGTAGATTTGTGTGCATAAGCGTGTAAATATTGGGTAGGTGGTTTTTCTAACTGATGGATAGAGGTAGAGGTAGATAGGTAAGCGTATGTGCAGAGATTACAGTTAATAACTTAATCCCTAGCTGGAAGCAAATGGCTCGACCCGCCCAAAACCCAGAGGGTGGCTCAGGGACTGCCCTCCAGCGGAAACATGGAAGCTCCAGTCAGCAGTGATCACTTGAGTGGCCAGCCTGTGACAGATTTGAGATGTTTGAAGTGGCAAGCTAATGCGTCGTCGACCGACTGACATCCCCAAGTGATCATGTAACATGAAAAGGGAGACGAAAACACAAGAAAGAGCAACTGAGATATAAGACACGCCACTACAGATTAGTCTTGCTGAGCAGGTAAAACGATCTTCCATGAGGGATCGAACGCAGGTACTTTTGAATAAAAAGCGCCGTGCGTTATTGCGGAGCTGTCTCGGTTCATAATTGACATGCAGTTAATTAACTTATAAGCAAACATGCTCATTGGGGCAACAAACATGAGGTTTTTGTTTACATACAGGGGTGGGCATATGTAGGTACACTACAGTGGCATATTGCATACGTGATTTAGTTATGCATAATGTATTGTACACTAAATATATTCAAAGGAAACCACCGCATTGCAAATATTGACTATTACTAATGCAATTACTAATAGCAAATTCACGCCTGTTTTAACATTTCATCAAAAGTATGCAGTTTTCTTGCAAATAGCTTAACTTTAACAACCCGCCCTCCAAAAGAAGTCCATAGGTGTAAGTTATGGAGATCTTGATCCTTAGTTAAATTAACTGCCACTGTAATATAAGATTAAAAACACCTAATAAAAGGACAAAAGGCGAACGAATGGACAAAAGGCAAACTCAACAAGGATGTGAAACAACAGATAGTCTCAAAGAGATGTCTTTTTTAAGAAAAATACTTATTTAAAAATGTATTTTGACAAGCAATTAACGATAAATAATTTTCCAAGTATAGATCGTTAGATTCTATGATCTAGAGCCATCGTTCAGGAAGGTTTAATATCCTGTTTTCTGATGTGAACAGCTTGGTAACACCCACTTTACGGCTTCAATATCAAAATTTCTTCCACGTAGCAAATGGTACATGGATAGAAAAGTATGATAATCTGATGGCGCGAGTGAGGCCGCGTCGTGGCTCAGTGGTTAGACCGCTTGGCTCTCACCAAGGCGGCCCGGGTTCGACCCCAGGCGACCGCAAAGTGAGATTGGTGGTGGACAACACAGCGCTGGGGCGGGTTTTCTCCGGAATCTCCGGTTTCCTCCGCCA
Organism: Mantis religiosa; assembly: GCA_030765055.1. Classification (NCBI taxonomy): domain Eukaryota; kingdom Metazoa; phylum Arthropoda; class Insecta; order Mantodea; family Mantidae; genus Mantis; species Mantis religiosa. Next base: position 204,281,142 of record CM060951.1, on the reverse strand, counting down.
TCTCATTCCACCGGTGCTCCATCTTCATCTCATGTATCATCAGTGTCATCGCCTGCGGTGCCGTATGTAGTAAAAGCGGGCGTTAAACACTACACATAATGCCGCGAGATGACGACTGTATGATGGGTGTGCTAGCAGTTCTATTACTCCTAATTTCTGAAATTTTTCCAGGGTTGTTCGTGGTCTGTCGTGCTCCATTGTCCTGTTGCAATAGAACTATTTCGCTTAACTAGTACTATGTATTTCCGTCTCAAAATTTCATGAACTCGTTGCAGTTGTTGAGAATAAAGATACGCATCAGTCGCCCGCCCATTTGGAACAAACTCCCAGTGAACCACACCTTCAAAATTTCACCAGACACACATTACCTTGGGACCAAACTAATTTTTTTAACGATGACTTTGGCAGGTTGGCGGGAATCAAGCCACTGTTTCGCGGCACTAGGGTTTTGGTAATTTACCCATTTTTCCATCACAAGTGAAAATTTTCCCAAAAAATCTACCATACATGGGATAACGGACAAGCTGACGACAGATATTCACCCTACATGTAGCCTGTTAACGTGTCAGTTGATGAGACACAGAAATACAGTTTCTGTATAATTTTTCAATTGTCTCAATGCGGCAATGTATGGTTCATTTGATGCACCAAGTTCTTCTGGAAGCCTACGGGTACTCTTTTGCAGATTTTCTCGCAAAACTTGGCACGAATCCTCAATATTCCATACTTAGGTCTTCCAGGACTTGGTAAATATTTAGGGCCGTATTCATAGTTAGATTTGGTCCCGACCAACTTACTACTTCCGGTGGACTAACATGTACCATCGATTTTCTTATTCGTAAACTGGGATTAGCGATAGTCCGGGAACCAAACACGTTAGTCCGGCTCAAATTTTGGTCCACATCCGAGGAGTAGATTAAAGGCGGACTATTTTTGCAATATGGACGACAATGAAGTGATGAATGTAGCTGTGGTGTGTAGAATTCGTGAAATAAGACGACGGAGGAAAACTTATCTACCAAGAACAGAGGTTATTACGAACTACGGCAGCCTAAACTTCAAAAGCAGGTGATACAGATATAGTAAAGCGAGCAGGTGATACAGATATAGTAGAAATGATTCGTCCTAACCTGTACGTCAGGAACTATAACCGAGGTCTGAGTATCTCAATTGACACTTAAATCCTAACAAAACTTCAGTATTATGCCAGAGGATAAAAAGGCAACACTGCTGACCTGCATCAGTAAGCTGGCATTATCAACAAACCCGTTTTAAATTTCCCTCCACGCCTCCTCCTTTCTCATATTTGTATTCGTCGACACGGATTTATTTTCTATAATGTTCATTCTTTCTTGGACTAGAGAAAACAAGAACTTCTTCTCTTTCTCTCACCAATTGATACCTCGCTTCTTCATATTACCCATATTCACATCACACCAGACTTTGTTACCTAACCTCAAACAGCAGAGCAACCGTAAGAATGTTTATGAAACAGTTGTGAAACTACCACAGAGATTTATAAACTTGTAGGTACACTGTGGTTTGTTTAGTACTCTTTGGGACTTGCACTTGCGCAGAAGAATTATTCTACGTCGTGTAATATTTGCTCTGTGCTGGTCCACGGCTTTACTTCTTCCGAGACTTTTTATCATCTATGAATACCAAAAAGTTAGACCGCCTTTGGTCCGGACCAAGTTAGTCAGAAGATAGTCTAGATCAAAGTGATAACTGTGAATACGGTCCTTTTTATTTTCGATTCTATTTTTGAAACCTTTCAAACATCATTGTTTCACAGGTTCACTAACCACACTTTCTCCTTCCAATTCACATTTTTCGAACTGCATCACTGGCTTTATAATCTTGTTTGCAGTAACGTTTTAGAAAGAGTCTATGTTAAAACTTTAATATATCCATTTTGTAATTTTTGTTAATAATAAATAAAAAAGTTGGCATTACTTTTGAGACAACCTAATAATAATGAAACAAATAGCACTAGAAATCAAAATTACTTACATTAATCTATAGCATTTATTAATCATACAATGGTATATTGTAGCAATATTTTCGCCTGCCCATTGCTCCATAAATTATTAGACGTTATTAATTCAAGAATTATTAACAATTAAGTAAAGAGTTAAAACAATAACAATATCCATGATTTTATAATATTTGTATGAACGTATCACATATATAAATTATGTATAACATGTTGTAAACCTCGAACATTATAACCAAGAAAATGCAGAGGCGTAGTTTCTCCGGATTATCTGCTTGGTTTTGGGTAACTAACGGTACAACTGCCGTTGTGGCTACCCTCTTAGCGTTGGTCATAAGGGTTATTGGCCTTCCCTTTTGTTTAGCCAAAGAAAGAAGTTTAACATTTCTGGGGAGTTTCGAAAAGTGCAGTTTGGAGTAGTCTCAGATAAGGAGAAGTCTTAAGCCCTAGCAGCATCAAGCAACGTGAAGTGCGAGGTTCATCCGACGTTATATAGAGTACTCTCAGATTAAGATAAATATTTTAGAGCTTCAAGCATGCCTATATAGCTATGAGTACAGTCCGCGAGTGCCGCCTACATTACTGAAACCTACAAACATCCGAATAACTCGACGCCGATACAGAAGTATTACAACACTTTCTGTTCAAGAACCCTAAAAGAATCCCAGTCTAATCATATCACCTACTCCATAGGTAGTGATACACATACTCGTCGAGGCGAGATAATTGCGCCTGCTCAGCCACAAGAGCGAGGAGTACAACGAAGTCAAGAGATCGTTGCTTCGAAACCCGACGTAGCGACGCACCTTCGAGGTAATGACAATATCTAAACATGCCCATCCCTGTAAGTTTACAAACCCAAATGCTATAATGAGAGTGGAGTTTATTGCCAGGTTAGCTGGATACTATTAGTAAAGGAGAAGGCGGGATGATGTTTGGTTTTATGCAAGAAGAAATAAAATTTGTCACCGTAATTGGGCACCATAAGAGTAATCCATAACCATTTGGAGCTATGAACTTCCAATAATTTCTACCACTCTCTTTCTTTTACTCTCATTATTATGAGGTACATCCGATGTAGTTTTCAAATAAACAATGGTAACAAAATTTAACAGCGTGTTTTCAGAAGTGTTTTGTTAGAGAAATGAATCACGTGCTCTATCCAGAAAAATGCTACTCAATTTGTATGCCAGTACTGACCGCTAGCACAGCAAGACATGCCGATTTAAGTGCCCTGAGCAATTATACCTAGGTCAGTAATTTAGACGATATTCATTTATCTTAGCTTTCTGTCTTCATGTCCGGTTCGGCAGCTTCATTTTGTTTTGTCCCGGCGCCTAGCGGGGTCGTAAGTATTGATTAAAACTTAATTTGTATTCCTCGTGTGGCTTAATTTGTATCTTTTGTATTTGCAAGTGCTCTCTATAGAATCGCTAAACTCAGCTGCACAATCTACTCACGTCTGACTTCTGTGCTTCCAATTTGGAGTCATCTGACTCAAGTAGAATATATACAGGTTTCCTCGGAACGTTGGAAAAGTTATGTATTAGATGCCAAAAATTAAATAGAGTATTAAAGTTTACTATATTACAGCTCTCAAAAGTTAAAGGAATATGAACGCTGGTCAATGCTCAAGCGCTGCGTTGTTGTCAAGCGTAGTACGTGTAGCGCAGAAGTTCTGCACATAGCAGCAGTTTTACCCGCCAGCAAAGGTTTTGGCTATTCTTCCCGTAATTAAACAACACATTAAATATTCCTAAAACATTAAGATCTTACCTTGACACACGTCACAGCAGGGGAACAGCAAGCATGGCTTCCAATCCAGTAACTCGCCTTCCGACTTCATGGATCTTACCCGGAGATTGAAACACAGGTACGCTCACATTTTTCTAAGGATGAAGCTGCTTCACTACAAATTCTAGACACTGTGTGTACACTACCTACGCCACAAGGTTACAGAGTTCATTCCCGGGAGTTTGAAAAATCTACAGTTGTCCTATATCCTGGACTGAAGAGCTTTCGTAAAAGCTTGTTCATATTAAATATAATTTTTCTGTCCTGAGAATGAATCACTTCACGTTTGTTGATCGCAAAATCACTTGTCCCATCTTCGACGGACATGTTCATGCACTCGAATCACAAAAATTGGAAAAAGATATGTGTATAATGATAGTTTAATGTAATGTTAACAACATTTCAGCTTGAGTTCAACACAAGACTTAACGATGTCATTCACTTTAACAAACCGACAACTCTACTCTGAAAACGAACTGAAAATTAACTCGGTTTCAAATTGCGTGACTTCTGTTTTAATAGTAGGTGCATTATTTATTTATGCTTGAGATATTTTGAGGAGAGAATGTTGTGTTGCTTTACAATGTTATCCGTGTCAAATGAAGGGATGTTGGGTAACCATAACCATGTAAAGATAAAACGTGCATCGCCTTCGTTATAAGTATTGTAGAAACAGGATCTTTGTACAGTCATAATCAGGAAGTAAAGTTCTTTCTTATTATAAGATTGGTATCTCTCATTTTTCAAACATTTGTCCAAGCGTAATTAATTAGCATAATGTTCTCAGGCGCGCGAAATGCGTGTACCACATTCGGCAGCGAAGGTAGGCGTGGCAAGCTTAGGATTAGCTGGAGTCTGCACTACGGCCCGCCTCCATATTCCTTTAACTTTAGCGAAGGTTATAGTTTTTAGTGCGTTTGTTACAAGCGATGTACCGATAGAAGTGTAGCTATCGCCTAGCAATTTGCCATGAGAAAAATTCTCTGTAACCAGATGACAAGCCAAAGGTTGTAAATATTGTCACCTAATTATCGAAAGGCACGTCCAGCTAGCAGCTGGGTGGGCGACAGGAGGCATGCAGACCACGCCTACCCATTTATCTTGTGGCGTTAACTGAAGGGGATGTTGAGGAAAGTGTCACTGGTCGCAGGCTGCCTCTTTCCCCTCCCCCTGACGTCTGGAAGATTCGGGATGATTTTCCGAGCCGCGAGGCTTCCAGAAACAGCGATCTTCCTATATAAGGACTGTAGTGGACGGCAGTCACCACATGCACAGCAGTCATCCGTGGGGCACCACGGGATCTGCCCACGCGCTTCATCCTCGCCGCCGCACAGCCACGCTGGCCTTCCACGCTCAGTGCCACTAGGATCTGCCGCTGCCGCACCCAGCGAGGACTTGAGGACCATTCTACAGAGTCTTCAAGAAGAGGTACAGAACATCAGCAGACGCCCCACCTCGCTTGAGACTTCGACTGCCGCATCCGCCCTCACCGATAGCCTGCAAAGCCTACACAGCGAGGTCAGTAACATTGCACCAACACTTACTTCGCTCCAAGATTCCATCATGACTGCCATTGCCAAGAACCACCGAGACACACAGAAACATCTCGCAGCAATAGTTCCCAACCTTACCGGACTAGAAGAATCCCTAAAACAGACAATCGAATCACACCACACCACACAGAACGGAATCAACAACATCGGAACAAGACTAGACCATCACCTTCATCTCACCGCTGCATGCGACAACAAAATGCATCGTGTGGAAGAATACCACAAGATGCTCGACGAGTCTCTCGACCAGATCTACATTGAGCTCCAATCCCGACCAAATGACTCAGCAATACGCCAACGCACCGGTACCGGAACGCCCTCTAGGCCCGGACCCTCTAGAAAATACCGCTAACTAACTCCACCACCGAATTCCCAGTTTGGCTTCCAGGGCGCAAGACATGCCTGCCATCCTGGCCTTATACACTTTCGCCAGTCAGCATGATTCATGCTGCTACAAATAAACGACAATTACCAGAATGCTCAACGCTGTATCTGCCTAACCCTACCTGAACTTTCCCTCACCTAACCCCGCTTCCGTATGAGAAGCGATGATCCTTGATTTTGTTTTAATAAAGCCTTTTTTTTAAAAAAAGAAAAAAGATGAGTTCAGTTCTTGGCGTGCAGCTGTGAGGAGCGCCGAGTTAGCGAACGGAGTGGAAGACGGTGTATGTGCATCAGAGGAGTTGTACGTAATTGTGAGCGTGGAATGGACCTGTGACGAACGAACTGGTGGATTGTAATTTTGTACGCTGCGTAACTCTATGTAATCGGCAAGTGTTCCAACTGTAATTCGGTGGAAAAAAAGAACATTTTGAGTTTTTGCAATTGGACTTTTAATTTCACGAACCCACAAAGTCACAATATTTTATTAGACCTCACGCCTCTCATCCTGCATTACGCACCGCAAATGAATCATAGTTAATGATCAGTGAGAATAATCGAATATTTAATGCAAACAGCGAAACTACCTCGTGTTTGTTTTACAGAAGATTTCATTTAGAAGTGAAGAGAAAAGTTTTGTAGAGTGTCTTCACTTTTCGTGATAGCGATGGTGGAATTTCGGCACAGAGCCTTTAGAAGACTACAGTGATATGAAACTGATAGTGGCATAGTCTGTGGTGTAGCATTTTCAGGAGTCAGCTTTCTGCTCACATTGAGTTTATCTATCTACTGCGGCAATGGAACCAAGAGATAGGGTGCGAGATAGACTGGAAGCATCACAAAAGAGTAAGTGACTCTCTACTTAGTTTGCTATTTGGAAACTGCATGGTGATACTTATAATGAAAGGATACTTGGAAAAGATATTTTGGATGGATGCATTCCAGATGGATGCATTCCAGATGTATTCTACGTCATGATGTAGTGAGGTAGAGTGTTATGCCTTAACGTTGAAGGACGTAAATTACAAAAAGAAGATGCATTTTCTTTACATCTGACAATACATAAAAGTTTCATAATCAGATATTATAATACGGAATTAATGTAGAAGGAATTAGCGCAGTAAAAAGCTTCTCCGAGCCCCTATTTATATCATAGGCTTATTTTCTTGCCGGTCTAACGTTTTGTGCACCATTTTCTCCACGCTCACAGGGTTTTTAAAAGGTTGAGCTCTACATGAGCCGTTTTGTTTAATGTAGCGTTCATTAGATTAAACCGTGAAATGTTCTCGGAAGTCTCGATGCAGCCTTTCATCTCTTCAGTGTATGTCAGGTCTCTAGTATTTGCTAAGGTTGAAGGTCACAATTCTGTTCTCATTCAGTTTTCCTGAAACTGAGTATCTCGTCGCAATGAAACCTCTAGATCTCATGCAGGTGATTAAATTTCTCAGAAGTCTGAATGTGTCACCACATGATCTGGGGATCATACTTCATGACCCAGAAATATCTATCACACTGTAAACAGGTGTGGTCTAGGATCGGAAATTACTTGAATCACTAGGAATTTGACACTAGTTGCTAGAGTTACAAACAGTCGTGTAAACGTGATCTGTACATACATCTCTCCAATAAAAGGACTGAAGATTTTAGCTATACACTCTGCCCGATTGACTACATTTCTTCCACTTGCATAATTCAAGATAGTTTATACCTATGTATGTAATCTCCTATAAAGTACAGCAGAGAGTAGTATGCCAATCCATTTGTCTATGAATTCACAAGCTAACTACTGTTAAGTAAATGCTTCACTGAATTTGTGGAGAAATAAATATATAATAAAATTTAGGAATAAGGAATAAATAGGTGATAGTTGCCTTCCTCGCGTTTAGGAGGTCCCGAGTTCTTATCTCGGTCACCGTAAAGCTTTTTCCGAGGGTTTCCTTTGTCCTTAAACTGAATATTGGATAGCTTTATGCTCTATAGGTTCTAGGCTAACTGGATCTTCATTACACCCGTTTCATTCATCGCTCAATATGGTATACCCGGTTAAAAACCGTCAATTTAAAAAATAAGGATGAAGTTTAGAACATTTCTTTCTATGCACATTAGCGGGTGTTACGCCAGCTTAACCGGAGTTCGGCGCTCGGAAATTATAACTCTAAGTGCTCACCAGATAATCTTATAGAAGTTTCGTTTTCTCGAACGTTCTAGAACGATGCGGAAAGTTTTAACACAATATAAGTGCCAATATTACGTAATATTTACCTTAGCAGTGCGTGCATTCTTCATGCAGGCGGCCATTTTATACAACCTCTGCAGCTTTCAGCTTCTTGTGAAACTGTCAGTTTTCACACACTACGGAGATATTCACTAAGCTGTATTGTATGAGATACGACAGCAACTGGAGCGAAAATGTAGATTCTTGATCAGCTTTGAATGCAAAATGAATTAAGTATTCTATAGGGCCTACCGTCGATTTAAGTGGATTACTGCGGTAAATATAGAAACATCTGACAACGAAGGCTGTTCAACAAAGACAGACTGTCTTTTTTCATAGATGTTTTTACTGCAGTTCAATGTTTACATGATCTTTTTCACATTAGTCCCCTCCTACTTCAATGCACTTTTTATAGCGTCTTTGCCAGTCTTTGAACACGTGCTGCAGACCATTCTTTGTCAGGTCCTTGAGAATCGCCTCACTTTTCTTGAGCACTGCTTCAGAATTCTCAAATCGAATACCCCTAAGCTTTGCCTTCGTTGATAGGAATAAAAAAGCCACAGGGTGCAAGATGGAGGCTATAAGGTGGATATGGTACACAGGTAATGTTAAATCGAGCCAGAAACTGCACGATTTGATTTGCGAGGTGAGGCCGTGCATTGTCATGATGAAGTCACGAGCTAGTGCGAGAAAGCTCTGGCCGTATATTTGCAATGTGCTTCCTCAGTGTAGCCAATACTGACGTGTAGTATGCTGCTGTAACAGTAGTGTAAGGGGGAACTGCATGCCGGTGGATCATTCCATTACAGTAAAGAAAAGTGAACACCATTACTTTCCCTGCAGATGGAACAACTTTCGCCTTTTTTGGTGTTGGAGAACTGGCAATTTCTACACTGTGTTGGCTTGTTTTCCTTAGGATCATAATGATGCAAATGACTCATTACCGGTGATAATCGGCCGCGCCGTGGCTCAGTGGTTAGACCGCTTGGCTCTCACCTAGGTGGCCCGGGTTCGATCCCAGGCGACCGCAAAGTGAGATTTGTGGTGGACAACACGGCGCTGGGGCGGATTTTCTCCAGGAGCTCCGGTTTCCCCCGCCATTTCATTCCACCGGTGCTCCATCTTCATCTCATGTATCATCAGTGTCACCGCCTGCGGTGCCGTATGTAGTAAAAGCGGGCGTTAAACACTACACTACACCGGTGATAATCGATTTAAAAAGGTGCATGCCGTCTATCAGCAAAGAGACACAGCACCTTACGGCGTGTCTCCATTCGCACAGCCTTTTGTTCGGGAGTCAACAGCCGCGGCACCCAACGAGGACAAACTCTAGTCATATGTAGATGGTCGTGCATAATTGTAAACACACTGCCAAATGAGATTCTAAACATTTTACTGAGGTTACGTAATGTTATACGCCGATGGTCTCGGTCAATCACAACAGCTGTGTTGACTTTCTTGTCAATTACGTCCTACAACGTTAAGTCATATCGGGCGATGAATGAAATGTGTGAAATGATGCTCAAATGAGTCCAGGATCCATGGACCCTAGAGTTAACCGGCATTCGTCTATCAGGGGAGGGAAAACCCGGGAAAAAACCTTATCCAGGTAACTCACCCTAATCGAGATTCGAACACGGGACCTCTCAAACGTGAGATAGACACGCTACCATGGAGGCGGGCAGCTGTGTTGATGTTGACTTCAGTCACAGCAGAAGCCGAAACACCACGCCCACCTTGCTTAACACTGACAAGTCGGCCTTCTTTGAAGTCCTTGAAACACCTAAACACTGTTGCACGAGGTAGAGCATCTTCACTGTACGCTTGCTTCAGCTCAACTACCACATTACGCCAAAATAGGAGTGAGAAAATTGTAAAATAAAAGATGACTGTGCAACTATGGACAATTGTCAAGTTCCTCAGAAGGGTGTTAGAATACCTGGCAATTAAGTTTACTAAATCTGACGTACACTCGAGTGAATCAGTAGTAATCTTCTCAATATAACCAATAAGTTAAAGCAGCACTAAAAGATAAAGAAATTGAACGTATTAGTAATAACACAGGCAGTTCGGAACGTTTTTGTGCCTTGTCTTACATTCTAGAACAAGTGTAGAGAATCTAAGCATTTTGAACTAATAAATACACCCTTTTTATCTTTAGTGGATATGCGCAAAAACATGAATAATAAACACTAGCTGCATTATTTCCCGGAAATGTAAATTATGATGAATATTTCAATGCTACTGGCTTCATATATAAGGCGGACATAAAGCTAACAAATGAGGGCAACAGCCGAGTACACAAGAAAGCTCAAGGGAATTGTATATTTGTTATGGTCAACGCCTGACTGTGCTGCAGACCCGCTTAACCGCAGAGACAGAGAAGTTGCCGCATGTCCAAGGGTAATTACTCACTGTTATGTAGTATACGTGTTGCTGAACAACCTGCTCATAAACCAAGTTTATAACCCAGGTTTTTGTATAATGTTTATAACCATTCATTTGTTATAATAAATAAACATAGTCATACAAATACTATATAATAATAGATAAAGGAACAGAAAGCATACGAATTCGCCACAGAGTGCCTAAAACTCCAGGATATGAGTTGTTCATCTGCTGGAGCTGTCTTGAAGGCGATGAATAACCCGTCGAACAATCAGCACTTGAGAATCCATGAGTAGTAGTTTTACTTTAAGTATAAGTAAAGGAACTTCAAGAATGATTGAGATCTGTGAGCAAAACTAAGCGCTCTTTCCCGCCGAATATAGGACGGAAAGCTGAAAACCAAAGCAGTTCAGGTGAGACGGTACGCCCTACGTCATCTATTTTAAAATATACAAATTTACCAACCGTTTTTTGAAACTATAAAAAGAAAATTTTCTAACATAGTATGTAGTACTTAGAGAAGCCACAACGGAGTTTGTATTTTCATTTCTAGCTATATAGGAGGCGTGTACGTAAAATAAGATCTCAACGGCGCTGGAGCCGTGAGGAACGCTATTAAGCGAGATATAGTAACTCTGGCGTGTAGCTTGGCTTCACTCCTTCAAATCCCCACCACGAACTCGTTGCACCCATTAGTCTTCACTGGGCAGCCGTTTCCAATGGAGCTTCCTATCACATCCGCCGCCAAGTGTGAGTTGCGTGCAGTAATCAGTTTTTTGAGTTTCACTGAAATTCATCGTCAGTTATGCGAAGTCTATGGGCCACAGTGTATAGACGTCCAAAAAAGTTCGAAAGTGGGTCAGACGTACAGACGTCCACGACGAAGGGCGTGCTGGTTGGCCTTCGGTTTTAGCCGAAACAATTGCAAAAGTGGAGCAAGAAATGCTTAAAGATCGGCGTGTGACAGTTCGTGAGCTGTGCGAACTTATCCCTGAAGTCACTGAGACTACGATTGACAAGGTTTTGACCGAACATTTGCATTATCGCAAGGTGTGTGCGATGTGGGTCACCAAGATGATCACCGAAGACCATACTGCACAAGCAACGGGTGATCTGGTTCGGTTCGAATGGGACATCCTCACCCATCTCCCTACGTCCAGACTTAGCTCCTAATGATTATCATGTTTCCTGAGTTGAAGTCACACCTGGGTGGAACACATTTCCAGACCGACGATGATTTGAAAAACGAGGTTGAGCGCTACCTGCGCAACTTGGTGGGAGAGTGCTATGACAAGGGTATACAAAAACTGCCAAAGCACATGCAGAAGTGCACCGATCGCAACTGTGATAACGTAGAAAGATTGCTGTAAGTTTCGCCTTTCCATCAATGTAACATTCACTGACATTAAGCGTTTTTTCTATGTTAAAAAATTTGGAGACCTTATTTTACCAACACGCTTCGTATATTGTTTCATTATTTCTTTCTTTATTATTTAGAATTAAATCCCCATAACATGGAGCTTATTAATTAAATTACAGTGTTTGTAGATCCACAAAATTATTGAAGCTACTTTTATAATCTGTAAATGTTGTATGTACAGATCACCAATAGTTCCTGCTACAATGGGGAAATGTTGAAAAAAAGCTTAATTTTGAGAGAAACAGCCTTGAACTTTCCAATTGAAACTATAGGTTACAATTAGCTCTGGAGGTTGACTAAAACATCTTTATTATTTTCATTTAGTAATAGCTTCTTTGGCAGCAGCTCTTATGGCATTTTCTGCAACTTTTGCAGGCTATTAACTAAACGTGTTATATATTTGAAACACCTTGTAGGGGCATTTGGTAAGTTTATAAGACCACAGAATGGTTTACCAGCACTAAGTCTCTTGCCAATGCATCTTAGCCCATCAGAAAATCTCAAATTCTTCTCATAGAGGTCACTATTAGCACATTGTTGTGAACAGAAAAATTGTTTCAGAACTACAATTCAGACATGCAAGTTTCAATTTATTACCTATACCAGTTCTTGTTATCGATTCTTCATCTAACCTAACCACAACACCACATTCTGCGTGAGAGTTTCCTCTAGCAATTGCCTTAAAATGCCTAAATCCATGACAATATTGGATTGAATAGTGTCCAATACAATTTATATTTACATTTGTTTGTAACTTCCTTTACGAAGCACTTGGAGGAGTTGCATATGGTTGACTGCAACATGGTTGGGTATATTTTCATTGACTTCTACAGGCAAGGATATTGCCCTGTAGAATCTATTGCCCTTGTTCTTACGTTTCTGAAAACGCCTTTAGATTTTGTCATCCTCTTACACATCTACAGTTTCAGTTAGATAAATAGTAAAGGGACAGTTACCTACAAACAAAACGGAGTCACAGCCAAAGAATAACAAAACTAAGGAATCATTACTTCTTAGGATAATACGAGGCATGTTTTTTAAGTCAGTACCGTTTTCGAATCAAAAAAGACGTGCATAGATATTGCAATAATTTTACTTTTACATGAAATCCTGTACCTTAATCTACCTTTCTACATAATTTCCGTGAATATTGAGACACTTGTCGTAACGTGGCACCAGTTTCTCAATACCCTCCTCATGAAATTCTGCTGCCTGACGTGTTAACCACTGTATCACAACAGTTTTGACTTCGTTATCGTCTTGAAGACGCTGACCGCCCAGATGTTTCTTCAAGTGCAGGGACAAATGGTAGTCGCTGGGCGCCAGATCAGGGCTGTATGGAGGATGATCTAGAGTTTCCCATTGAAAAGATTTGATGAGATCTTTGGTCCGATTAGCCACATGTGGACGGGCATTGTCATGCAGCAAAACGATACCCTTACTCAACTTTTCACGTCTGTTGTTCTGGATTGCACGGCGCAGATTGTTCAATGTCTCACAATAAGACGCTGCATTGTTTTTCTCTTTACGAGGCAAAAACTCCACTAGCAATATTGCTTTTCTGTCACAAAAAACTGTGCACATGATTTTCCGGGCAGAAATTGTTTGCTGAAACTTCACTTTTGTGATTGATGATGAATGTCGCCATTCCATGGATTGTTGTTTCGATTCTGGTGTGACGTAGGCCACCCATGTTACGTCACCAGTAACAATTTGGTCTAAAAATTCTTCACCTTCATTGTGGTACCGCTCAAGGAAATTCAATGCACTGCCTAAACTTTGGGTTTTGTGCAAATCCGTCAACATTTTCGGAACCCAACGTGAACACAATTTCCGGTACTTCAAGTTCTCGGTCACAATGAGATACAAACACTACGAGAATATTGAGGAAAATAGTCGCACAATGATGAAACTGTAAAGCGTCTGTTTTCTTTCACCTTTTCGTTCACTTTCTGCACCAAATCTTCAGTAACGACCGATGGACGGCCACTCCGTTCTTCATCATACACATTTGTGCGGCCATCTTTAAATGCTCTCACCCATTTCCTTACCATTTCATCACTCATAATGCTTTTTACGTAAACTTTACAGATCTCACGATGAATATCGATCGGTTTTAAGCCTTTAGCACTAAGAAATCGTATAACAGCCCGTACTTCACAATCGGCGGGACTCACGATTGTCGGAGGCATCTTAAACACTCAGTAAACAACTTATACAATGAAAAATCAGACTAATGGTGCCATTGCGTAGACAAGCGATGTAGGTAACCAGCAGGCATGCGCGGAACGCCGACCGTAGCGCTGCGGTGGCGGAATCGCAAAACGGTACTGACTTAAAAAATCATGTCTCGTAGAATAAAGAAGACCATATTCATGTCAATACACGCAGCAAAAATTATTCAAAAAACAAGCTGTTGTGCAGACTTCCAGCTAAACCTGTTCTGTACTTATTCCAAATTTTGTAGCCAGATGCACAGTAGGCTAATAAATTGATAGCTTTCAGTATATTCATAAACTTCAAGTACAATCTTAATGATAGTAAAAGACTGTATTCTATACTAAAATGTGCAGAAAAGTATGAACTATTTAACTACGCAGAAACAAAAAAGTAGTTTTTTCAATTTTTAGTACCTAAATAAAACTCAAAATCTTAATTTAAATATCCTTGTGCTTTGATTTGACACTGCTAAGGCTTCGAAATCTAGAAACACATTTTAAATGCAAGAACAAATTGGAATGAATAGAGAAATTTGGAAATGAATTCCTGCTGAAGAGCAAATTACTGGCAGGACTTGAATCCGGAAAATTCAAAATAAAAGCCTCGCAGTCATCTCGCTCTGTAAAGTTTCCTGAAGTTAAATGGGCAACTACGTACTAAGACTGAGTATTGTTAGACACTGTCCCATTCTCAAAGAAGTTGAAGCGTAACTTGTGCTGAGTCCCTTGCTATTACAGAGACTGGCAGAAGTTTGCCGCAATGTTTCTGTAACTTCCAGCGTCAAACGCCAGACCAACTGTGTTTAAAATAATCACTACTCAGGCATCAACTGGTCTGAAAGGAATCAATAAGTCAAGGAAATACTCTATTTATCTACTGTTTAAAACTAGGTGGTTATATTTGCACACCTCCAAATGAAATACTGTGTGCTACTTTCATACTACTTTCTCCAAACGATACCGTTTGCTTTTACACAATTTCTACAAAATATTATTGGGGATTTACAGTTCATAAGTATTGAAGTGCCGAGCTTTTAGGGTTAGTTACATATTAATCAAAATTAATTTTGGCAGATATAGTTTTGAGATCGCGCCGTAAGCGAGCGGTTGACCACTTGACCAAGATGGTTTGATCCTGGGCTTGATCGGATCCTAGGATTTGGGAATTGAGCTGAACAGCTCAGCGCAGGGGTGTGTTTTCTTCTAGATGTCTGTTTTCCCCCGGCATCATTCCACAAATGCCTATATGATCATTTTTCCTTTCACCTATTTTATCGCGCTTATTCGATTGTCTAAGGGCATTTGGAATATAGATAGAAAAATAGTTCCGTGACATTTTGTTTTAGCTAAAAGGTTAATAACTGCCTGCTGCAGCTTGGTCGGAGGGGGAAGCATTGTACCTACTTGCCCTACACAATCAGACTTTTTGAGTAACTATGACTCTTCTCTCCATCCGAGCTGCGCTGGAGGTTGGATATCGCCAGCTCGTTAGTTAACAGCCGTGCTGCTTGGACAGTCACACACGACTGGACATTGAAGATCTAAATGTCAGACCTTCGGTCTCAAGCCAGATCAGGGCTAGGCCCTCTACTGGCAGTGGAGTGTTTTGTAAAGAAGGATAATATACGGCAGAATATGAGGTTGGAGTTGTATATAAGCCATCTGATGTGTTATTTTATGTGCCTAGAAGCAGCCTTGGGCGTTTGTAGCGCTCTCCAGGATCGATGTCGTACTCACCTAGACCGCGAATGATGCAGGTGAAGTTGTGGGAGAGATTTTGATAAAAGGAACGTGAAAGGGTATGAATGAAGTCTGTTATTGTGGGGATACATAGGTGACGTCGGATAACTAGATTGAGGATCTACCAAGGGGAATCCGTGGCATTGCGGAGGAATCGGGATTGTAGAAGTTCAAGGCGGTGTAGGTGAAAGTTGGCTGCTACTCCCCTTATTTCACTGGCGTATGTGATGGCTGGTCGGATTACTTGCTAATAGAGGAGCAGTTTTGTAGGCAGGGACATCACCGATCTTCGGTTATAGAGAGGGTAGGGCTTACCCATTCTTTTGCTAAGTTTATTAGCCACATATGTAATGTGGTCTCTCCACATCAATTTGATGTCCGTGCTGCTTGGATACTCCCAGCCACCTATAAGTTTCGGTGCGTAGTGCTAGGAAGCGCTAGTGTCACCGGCAGAGGGAGCAGAATGGTCTGACAGTTGAATAGTGCCACCACAGGGAGGGACAGGCTCCGACGTTTCCTCGGAAGGTCGAGGACAAGAATCTTACTGCGGTTTTGGATCTCACACGCTGAACGTCTCAACTTATTCGCCGTTCCGCACACAGGAACATTGGGGACATCTATGCCTTCGCTTCATAATGTAAGTTTCGGAAGCTCCTTTTCTAAATTTCTATTGCGAATTTTTCCCATGTGATTTTCGGGTGAATTATTATAAATTTCACGGAGTCAGTGCACAACAGAAAACATTAAAAGTATTACAAAGACTCTCAGATCAGTTGCAAGGAGAATACGTACATCGCTATGTTTGAAAATTGCTATATATGAAATTTCGGGAGTATAAAGAGATTCTTGAAAAGAAGCAACTTGGAATATGTTGTGCCTTTCCTTAGTCCTGCACGGACCTTTCACTTATAGCTTCGCTACTAGTAATATCTGTAGGAAATGGTACAAGAGAAGTGACCACTCTCTTTCTATGACATTGTAATATATAACTGAATGCTTACGGCGCTTCAAAACAGATGTGATGGAAAAATTGAGATACACGTACATCGCTGAGGGACTAATAAAAGATTTAGGAATAAATTCCACTTCTGAAAGTCCTCTACATATTCTGGATATGTAATTATTCTGTGGCTTGTTAACTAAACAAAATTCTTTTTTAATGAAGGGACTTAGAAAATCCAAATTGCCCAACGTGGTGTTGGGGTAGCATTCTAACATCTGGTTTTCGATGCCACCTGTTCACACTTGGCAGAGAGTGGTGAATGTCTTTCGTATGTAGAAGTCCTTAGCATGGAGAAGGAAAGTGAAGCAAAAACAGCGTCCACTGCCGTAGATTTACGTTACGTAAAACCATGTTGTGCGAGTCCTCTGAGAAAAACTTAAATGTACAATCTACGTAACAATAAATGGAGACTTAAGTTTCGACAGTTAAAACAGTGCTTTACCTTGGTGAAGGTTGCCGACATCCATGGGTCCATTCTCTCAGAAAATCAAGATGGCTATTAAACAGATGAGCATCGCAGGTTTGTCTTAGCACGTGCGAGATTGTTCCCGCTAAGCCAAATTCCGAGAACGAGATTAAATATTAAACTCCTAGCCCGTAAAGTGGCTGATTAAAGTCTTTGACAGCACAAGTTAGCTAATCTAACAAAGCGTGTGTCACGAGTGAGTATGATTTTCAAGGAACCTCCCTATAACATGAGACGTAATAGCAGCTTCCGGCAAGTGGCTTTCATGTATACCGACAGGAAGCTAGTACTGGACCTAACTTCTTTATCTTCTGAATTCCTGAAGTGTATAAATTTACACCTATCATATACCTACTCGGGCTGACCAACAAAGACTGAGACTGTTTTTTACTGTAGCATCCGTGATATTTTCGTATCTGTAACATATATATTTGAAAAGACCGAGTTTTTATATATATACTATCGGTAGGCGGCACCACTCTCGTATTGGTAGGCTGGTAGTAATGCTCTATTTTGTACACTCCACGTGCATTTCGCATACCAGACAGTGGAGGTGATGCGAGAGGACCAATACAGCGCAATCAAATTCTCTTTTCGTTTAAACCATATAGCATATATGGTACATATATATTACCATATGTGGTAGTTGAGATCGTGAATTTACTGGCTCGCTATTCCTTATTTCTGGACAGCTGATCTTAAACAGCCTCTTCCTATGTTTATTGGAAACTGCGGAACTGATTGACTGTTACATTGGATTTGTAGCAGCAAATTCCCTAATGCGAATTACTCGGCTAATTTAAATTAAATGTAAACATATATGATTTTATCTTCTTCCTCATTTTTGTCCTTTTTAATTTTTTAGTTAAACATGTATCTATGTATTTATAGATATATATTTCTTATTTAACCATTTTTTATTGTTTACGTTTGTTTTACCCTCTGTTTTCTATGGTTTCACACGTATACACATAAACACCCATGCCCAAGGGGGGACCCGCTTACCATAGTTAAATTAATTTGGTTCTAATTGGAGTTTAATTGGAGCTATGAGTTCTGTTATCTTCAGGTGAATGGTTGTAGGAAATGGATTTTGGTTGTTGTTGTCTACTCAGTCGTATTAATAATACTTGGTTTGTTGTAGAATTATTTGGTTTAATTCTTGAATCTCTGTTTGTTTATCGACTTGGATCGCTGACCACTTTTCACACTTCGAAATCTTCGCTTCTCTTCTTAATGCACATGAACACGTTCTTCCCATCGTAGTATTAACTTGTAAGTAAGGCTTTTTCTACACGTTCTTCCTGTCGTAGTATCAACTTGTAAGTAAGGTTTTTCTACACGTTCTTCCTGTCGAAGTATCAACTTGTAAGTAAGGTTTTTCTACACGTTCTTCCTGTCGTAGTATCAACTTGTAACTAAGGTTTTTCTACACGTTCTTCCTGTCGTAGTATCAACTTATATGTAAGGTTTTTTTCTACACGTTCTTCCTGTCGTAGTATCAACTTGTAAGTAAGGTTTTTCTACACGTTCTTCCTGTCGTAGTATCAACTTGTAAGTAAGGTTTTTCTACCCGTTCTTCCTGTCGTAGTATCAACTTGTAAGTAAGGTTTTTCTACACGTTCTTCCTGTCGTAGTATCAACTTGTAAGTAAGGTCTTTCTACACGTTCTTCCTGTCGTAGTATCAACTTGTAAGTAAGGTTTTTCTACACGTTCTTCCTGTCGAAGTATTAACTAGTAAGTAAGGTTTTTCTACACGTTCTTCCTGTCGAAGTATTAACTTAAGTAAGGTTTTTCTACACGTTCTTCCTGTCGTAGTATCAACTTATAAGTAAGGTTTTTTTCTACACGTTCTTCCTGTCGTAGTATCAACTTGCAAGTAAGGTTTTTCTACACGTTCTTCCTGTCGTAGTATCAACTTGTAAGTAAGGTTTTTCTACCCGTTCTCCCTGTCGTAGTATCAACTTGTAAGGTTTTTTCTAGACGTTCTTCCTGTCGTAGTATCTACTTATAAGTAAGGTTTTTTCTTTACGTTCTTCCTGTCGTAGTATCAACTTATAAGTAAGGTTTTTCTACCCGTTCTTCCTGTCGTAGTATCAACTTGTAAGGTTTTTTTAGACGTTCTTCCTGTCGTAGTATCTACTTATAAGTAAGGTTTTTTCTTTACGTTCTTCCTGTCGTAGTATCAACTTGTAAGTAAGGTTTTTATTACTTCACCAATCAGTTCCAACCTTATTATAACCCCCTCTCTAACTTTATCACGTGACTAAACTAGCTCACCCTTCTCAAATGTTACATTATTATTGGTTTCTCATTTTATTCCGAATTTTCGCATTGGTTTTCAAAACTCGTATAACTCACTGACGTTCCGCCCACCCTGAGTTGGGGAACGCCTACCCTGAGTTGTTTCTAACGGTATGCATCGTTACCAAATCAGCGAAGTATATCTCTTTAGTGCTCATGCTCAACTGTATTTTGAAAGTCCTTTGTCCCAAAACATTCCTGGCTGAAAGAATACAATAGTCTTCAGACATTGAACTTTTACTAACACAAAGAAGGTAACAGCCCTTCTTTCCTGTCTCTGCGACGTGTACAGATTTTTACAAGAATATTGTCTCTTTCTTGCCACGATGTTGATATATATGTTATATTAAATTATATTCTTCCCTTCTTATTCTTTAAGTCAACAGTTATTTTAATCATTCTAATTTCATATTATCATAACAAGATTATTATATTAGTTTAGCAAAGCATTTCTATTTATCTTTTTTTTATTTGACTTCGATAAATTCGCCGCCTCCTAATCGCTGCCTGATACTGCGATTACACGGTGGAACACAAGAAACATACGCTTTAACGACCATGGCTATGACGGCGGGCAACATTTAAAGATATTTTGAATTCATTGACTAATTTCAGGTGTGTGAGGTAAATTTCATTATATCAGAATAAGTGAAGCTCATAAATTGAAAAACAAATCCTTGGTAAAATTCGCCCTTAATGTTTTGGTGGATTCATCTTAATTCTTTAATATTTCAAATGATACAATTACAATTGTAATTATGCTAGTGTGCTTTTATTAGGTTTGTTCTCATACTTTATAGAAAGAATAATTACTTATCAGACTATTTCCTATTTACTTGCCACATATCATTAAGGTTTGTTTCCTATTGACCAGAGGAATGTCCTAATAGCTGTATTAAAATAAAATAATTTTTAATGAAAATATATTAAGTCTGAACAGCATAAATAAATCAAAAAAGGACGAGAATACTATTACTTCATATTTCAGTGATTACTTGTATATGCCAAGTGGAAATTCTCAACGAATTCTGTCATATATCTAAGCTGCTTTTTATATGAAAAAATTGTTTACCCTATTTTCAAGGTGACTAAGCAATTTTTATTAAAATTATATTTCTGAAATTTACATTTACTTCGACGCTCCTTTGTCTAAAAGGCTACTTGGTTGGGGTACTGAAGTTCCGGTTGCCTTGGAGAAGATAAGCTACAACCTATACAGTGTGCTATGAAAATGTAAAACAATAGGTTTTAATTTTCTATGCAAAGTGTAATAAAAACAAAATCATTTTATTCTACCCAAATCATACCGTAATTTTACAGGAAATATGTTTCGGGCTCCAAGAAAAATTATTTTTGTAAAAAGGTATGTGTAAAATATACCAAACTAAGTGTTTAAGTTAAAAATCTTTCAACGATACTTGAAGGTTTTCAAAGCCCCCTACATCACAAACCAAAATTTAAATGAAGCATTTTTCGAGGCATTATCTTTTCAAAATAGGCCCTAATGGATTTTTATTTTTAAATAACGCATGCTAAATATATATTTTATGTTTATATTTAATCTTTAATTATATATTTAGAACGCCTCTTCAATTTAGATGACTTTGCAGAACTGATAAACAGCAAAAGGTGCACCGAGACTTATTACACAAAACACTTATGTTATTAAAATCAACAATTGACATCCAATATACAGCCTCCCCACATTTACATATTCTGGGTGTAGGATAGGGTGGGCCAATTCCATTAAGTACTTGAGAGAGCGACGCTAGATAAGGGTCTAACTTACGAGGAGCATATTCGGGGCTTGTCTCATCGGGCGTGCGGAGCCTCGACTTCGTTGTACCCGGTTATGCGTTCCGTTATGGCGACACTCCCGACGCCTTTTTTCAGGATTTAGTGCTCCCTCTAACGCTCTATGCGTGTGAAGTCTGGGGCATGGCTGCAGGCTCCAACATGATGCTACTTCAACGGGTCGTTCGTCGTTTTCCCGAGAGATATCTTCACGAAGCCTCATCCCTCCGTTACGTGGAGGATGAAATTAGGCGCCGGGCCACCAAATTTTACGATCATTTACCATTCCACCAGAAATCCCTATTTAGGTCTCTTGGGGATTATCGTTCCAATGATCGCCGCAAGAGGCAGTACAGGCTTCCCTACATGGCTTGCGGGAACTACCAGTAACCCTAAGGTACATCTACCAACCTCAAAATTAATCCATCCAAGAACTAGTCTGGAAAATCAAAATTAAGTTCCTCTAAAATTTTTAATAGGCATCAGTGGTGCACAATGTGTGGTTGCACCTGGAGTCTCAAGCCGTTGCGGAACTTACGCTACCTCCTTTCTTTTCCCCCAACTAAATTTCACCCGTCACCCCACAAACTTCTTATTCCTGTCATTACGTGTTTAAACCTTTTTCTAGGACAGATACAGTGATATCTCAACTACGAGCTGTTCCTCAGTCCGCCAACTGCACGAGGTTGACGACATCCAATACCATATATGGGGGTATAAATCACCTTTACGTATTTATTATTCGTTTATATTTTTCAATACTTATACTTTTCTCAAATGAAAAGTCACTATTCAGTTTCTATATATGTTTTGGCTATTCAAAAAAATGGAACTTCAAATATAGTGACGAGCTGTGCTCTTTATCGATTTCAATATAGTTAATATCATAGTTAGGGGTAGTAATATTTAGCATTCTGAAATCAGAAATTTAGCATTTTTATTTTTACATTTAGCATTTCATGACACACATACATTTGCAATTTAACATTTTAGAGCACTTAAAATTTTTAATTTGCTTTAATTTTTGTAAATGATCTAAAACACATTTATGGAGTGTTATTATTCACAGTGAGTTAAAAGCGCATTAAGTGTCAATTTATTTCACATTAATATAGGTTAAACCAATACACAGAGATACAGAACAAGTTGATACAGACTAAAGCATACTGCATAACACAAAAAAGATAAATGTATACTGATTTAAAACTAACACAATAAAATGAAAGTGCACAAAATTAGCCTCGCACTTACTGACCTGATCTACGCATAGAACGAATGAAAGTTGCGCGTAAAACCGAAAAGAACAATAAAAATATGAAATTTGGCAACTGAGATCTCCAACTGGAATAAACATTAGTTTATCAGTTCCTTAGAATTAGGACTGCTACTGGTTTTCAGAGATAAGGATTGAAATTTAATGTTAACAGATTAGGCGTCGTAAGAGAGGTTTCCTTTTAAAACAACTGAACTCGCTTCAATACCAAACAAATATATAGGAAATGGTGGAACAATCGGCTAATTTAGCGGAAACGGTTGCTTTCCACATTCCAGAAGAGTGGTCACTTACTTTCTAACTCTGAACATGTAAAGGTTCTACACACCCTTCAGTTAAAATTTCCAAAAGGAAAATCATTGAGAAAAGTAATTAGGAAAATCTTCGATTTTGCATTTATATCGCATTTTGAGTCAATTTTGCACTTTATCGCGACACATCGCATTTGCGAAAAATCAACACCCATAATCATAGGACGAGGGCTGTCCAAAAAGAACGATAACAATTTTGTTTGACAACGTACCTTTGCTCAATTACAACATAATTTTGATGGTTCTTCTCAAAATAGTCTACCCTGAATGCCACAGCGTTCCTGCTAGTCTACAGAAACATACTGGGAACCATTTTTGAGAGATTCTTCAAAATCATCACCGAAGCCTACACCGCTGCTTTTGATGATGGATAATGCCTCCCACATAGGTGTTTCTTCAAGTTAGGGAATAGAAAAAAAGACATGGGGCTAAATCTGGACTATAGGGAGAGGAAGGGATGCACTTCGTTGATTTTTACAAGATTTTCAGCAACAAGATTGGCAATATGCGGCCGCGCATTATCGTGGTGCAGCATCCAGCCTGCTTCACGGAAATGTAGTCTTTTGCGCCTGATATAGATTTGAAATGTTTTCAGAACATCCCTGTATTATTGCACAGTTACTGATATGTGTGCAGGTTGTTGGTAAAGCATTCCATGAATATCAAAGAATAAGACGACCATAGCTTTCCCAGAAGAAGCAAATATTTTTGCTTTTTGGGGGGTTGGTAATGGAGTTTTCCACACTGAGCTTTGCTGCTTGCTCTCAGGATCAAAGTGATGTAGCCAAGTTTCATGAGGAGTGATTACGTTTGAAAGAAACTCCGGATCTTCCTCTAACATCAACTTTAACTGCATGCAGACCTGCATGCGAATGTCATTTCGTTCGGGAATCAACAGTCTTGGAACCCATCCCACACAAACACGTCTCATGTGCAATGTTTCTGTAACCGATGTGTGGGTGGCACCCAGTAAAATGTTCAGTATTACATAAAGTGATCTGAGGGTATTTCATCGATCGTCTCTCACAATAACAGCAGCAATGTTGATCTTTTATTCTGTAAGAGCAGTAACTTGAGCACCGGTTCCACCTTTCTTTGAAATTGATTGTTTCCCCTCTTTAAACATTTTAAAGCACCATCGAGTTGTGTTGTAGGGAAGTACAGACTCTACATAGGCCTCCTGTAACATTGTATAGGCCTCAACTGAAGATTTGTTGAGACGAAAGCAGAATTTCAAAGCCGCATATTGTTCCTCGCGTGTTACCTCCATTTCAGCGGTAGGCGATACTGAACATGTCCGAACTTGCCTGGTTCTCACAGGTGGAACCATGAGTACCAACAATGAAGCTACTACGGCGTGTTTGTTTCACATTAAGCTAGTAGAATATAATAAGTTTGAGTTTTAGTGTGAAAAATTATGACCGTAAAATGTTATAATTCTTTATTGAACAGCCCTCGTATTTTCCGATATTAGTCTTACACTTACGAGAGAATTTACAGTAAGATAATTTCTGCATATATTTACCATGAAGTAGATAGAGGATTAAGCGTTTGCAAAACTAGTGTGTAGCAGAATAGTGGAAGTCATGTAAATACAGTTTTTGTTTTAAGTTTAAACACAATCAATTTAATGACGTGTAAAGGAAATAACTGATTCTATACAGTACTACAAACAACGCAAATAGAATGCAACAACTGCTTCGGAACATTGCTCTCAATTAAACAGTTGAAGTGACTATTTACTTGAAGAATCTCGGCGCCTTTTAAATTCAGGTCCTAAAAGCGGATGCAACAAAACGAGTCTGTGTTCATTTTATCTTCACTAATTAACATTCATTCCACTCCTGCAGGAACTTCGCAGACTAGTGCAGCGACAGGAAACGGTTTTGGGGGAGTAATTAAATCGGTAAGCCAACATGTGTTTTCAAAAGCAGTCATCCATAAAGCATTTGCCTTGCAATTTGCGGCTTTGATGCGAAACTCAATTCAAAACTAGCATAGCGTATGCTATCTAGTGATGTTCCGTATATGATTAAATCAGAAATTACTGCTGCAGGTTCCAAACTATGATTTATACGCTTTTGTACGCTCCAGGAGGTTCAATAATTTTGGTCTTTAATAATTAGGTTTAATGAGTAATTCCTGATTTCAATCTTCTGAATTATTCCGTTCCAATTTTCTCGACAATACATATGGAACAGTGCAATAGTAGTTGATGCGAAAAAGCTGATGTAATACGTTCTTAAATTTATTTCATTTTAATAAAGACTAGGGACTTTTATACAAAATCGGGTTCTGCACCTAAGAGTTCAAAATTACACAAAGATCTGCTTACTCCAACAATAGAATTCCCACCTCGTAGATGGTAGCACGTCTGTTTCACGTTAAAGAGGTCCCAGGGTCAAATCTCGGTCAGGATGAGTTATCTGGATAAGGTTTCTTCGGGGTTTTTACATTACCCTGAAAGACGAATGTCTGTTAAGTAAGCTCTACGGATCCTGGGCTGATTTGAGCATCATTTCACCTATTACATTTATCGTCCGATACGACTTAACGTTGGAGGACGTAAGAAAACACTCCAACAATAGAAGACACTTATGTTTTGCTACACAGGCCTCTATACTTTCTTTGGTGAAAATTAAATGCAATTCTGAGACAGATTCCTCAGCATATGCCACAAGAACAAGCACAAGGAAGACTGAATCGAAAACTACACACGGATCTACTAAATCTGAAATGATCTCAAAACAGTATAAATGTGGACAGTAACCTCAATACACGTTTACTGTTTTATGAATAATTTTATGTCTGTTATTTAAATTAAAATACTTTATATGAGCATAGAAAATTTTCAATAAGTTAAAAAAGAATTTTGCATCATTTTATCCGTGACTTTCTCCGATAGCGGCAGATGGCACGGACAGACAAATCACCGCGCAGGCGGTTAGGAAGTTTTTGGGTCCCTCAGTATATAGGCCTACCAATTACAGCCAATGCATTTCTTTTCGCGTTAACCATCTGTAAAATTCTTTGTCGGAAGTTCTGTTTCGTTATCTCTCTGATTTTGCAAAGAGCATGGAACTTCTTTATATACTGGCTGTCGATTTAGTCTCCTCTGTTCGTTTTGTAGTTTAAAATGTGTAATCAAAGAATTTCTGCCAACATTTATCTAAAATTAACATAATGTAATTCAAAAAATAGCAGTTTAAGAATAATTTGTTGAAAAAGTTTAGAGAGCAAACATAAAATTCTCTTAAAAAACAATTTTGTGACTTACATTAATATGTGACATATTGGGGACATTTTGAGCTTTCTGTTCATATTCAAGATGTGTAGATTCAAGCCCGGTATGTTATCTTTTAATATTTACCAATTTTATATAAAAATAGAAATAAATTGACACTTGTGCTGAGGAAAACTGTAAAGATAATAGAAGCACTTAGATTCAGAAGTTAAGTCAATGTTTTTGAGAAATTCTGTTAAACGCACGATAAGCACTCTGATACAAGTTCTGTAATAGTGCTAAAAGATTTGCGGATCAGAAGATGTTAGGTTGAACATATTATGACCCTGGCATGTTGAATGGGCATCAAGTTCAGAAATAAAAGTTGTTAAGTCAGCCTTTTGGAGTTAGATGTTGTTAAGTCAAGTAGTTGCCGTATTAGTCGTTTGGTGGTGCTGCTACACTGTGCCCCCCAAGCTCTTTGATATCAGCTGTTGATACATTTTAGATTACACATTTAGATATTCCTCAAGTGCGCTTTCAGAGCTTATCTGTACTTCCCAATGCCAGGGCACTCTTTCATGCCTATTGACAGAACTTTGGCAATATTGAGAAGAAGAAATAATTCCGTTCCACATGGGTGAAACTGGTCAAAGGTTCATTACAGAAGAAGCCCATTGATGTTGTCCATGTAAAACGTCCAGATAACGGTAAACCTGATGAAACTCCAATTGTTGAAGTTTTTGACTTCAAAGATGCTCTCGATCATGTCCTTGTAGGAGGTATTCCTGAATTTCTTTAATCCGGGGTGTGTGTTTCCGAAGAAGGTGTGTATCAGAAGTTCGTCACGCAATGTCTTCCTCACTTTATCGTCCCCAGTCTCTTTTGAGGAGAGGAGGGAGGCTACAAGCCTTACACGCGGTAGCGTAGACGGTAGCATGTATGCCTCACGTTCAAGAGGTCCCGAGTTCGAATCTCGGTCAGGGTGAGTTACCTGGATAAGGTTTCTTCGGGGTTTTCCCTTATCCTTCAAGATGAATGTCGGGTAACTCTAAGCTCCATGGACCCTGGACTCATTTGAGCACCATTTCACCGTCCGATATAACTTAACGTTGGGGCGGGCGTAAATTAAAACAAAGGCATGTGATAGTGCGTAAAGCACATCAAATAGGCTTCGGAAGTTTAAGGAGGTAAAATATTATGATGTTCTTTCACCACTGGATCATGTCACTCTGCCAAAAGGTACCACATTTTATGACACAATGACATATGGAAGTGAGGTAGAAGATGAAGTAGTAGAGATGGAGTGATGTTTTGATGACGATGTTGTATGTCAATCCATGAAGTGCGTTCTGAATTAGTCCATAGTAAGATGTATTGTTGAAAATAAGGTAATAGTTTATCCATAGCTACAATGTATATTGGAAAAACTAACATAGTAATCAAAAGCTGTAAAATCAAGTGACTCAAATTTTAATCCATTTTAAATTAAAATTTGTTAAGACATAATAAAATATCCTGTCACACATGCTATATATGTGAGAATCACTTCAACACAGTACTTTGTACCTCCTAACGGACCCATCACATAAAATTCTTTCATTTGTGTTATTATTTTTTTATTTAAAGTTACCTTTGAGAACTTTGAGCAGCTCTTCTGCACAATTTTTAAACAGTGACTGGCAGCTTCTGCTTCTGACCGCTTCAACACTGCATTTTATCACACGTTTCTTTCGTTTTTAGAACATTAGATGCCGATATTTTAAACTTTAATTTTCTTAGTTGAATTCTTTTGTTTCTGCTAAGCCAATGCAAAGAGTGTATAACACTAAAATATACAATCACTTTTGTATCGCATTTCTATGTAATTTTTTGTTTCTATTAAAAACATTTATTGACTTAATTCTATTGTTTCATGAAAGGAAAATAAAAGTTTTCTATGAGTAATTAGAAGTAACAAATAATGGTTACTTGTAAATACAGACATTCACGGAATATAAATACCTCTAGCATTCCTATAAACAAATGTTTATTGTTACTTTCTGTATTAACAAACTGATTTTGCCTAAGGTTATTGAAATTTTTTACCTTAGTTTACTTAAAAGTTAATTTGAATTATAAATGAAGTAACATCTGTAGTTTCATGTATTATTTAATATTCAGCATGTTATTTGCCCTTCTACATTATAACAGATTGGCCTTCTTGTTACTACATTGTATTAATCTCTATATTTCAAGAACTTTCACACATAGGTTATACATGACCCACTTAAACTAGTAACAATAAAGAAAAAAGAACTTGACACTTAGGAAATAGGTCTTCGTTTCAAGCAGCTACGGTTCCATTAACCAGATGATATGAGTAGCACAGATGGATCACCCTCCAAGTATACGCTGCATTAAATTTATGATCCAATTCCTTTATTACTTCCAGAAACCCATCACATTACCGAGAGCTTTACTTTCCGTTAGAAATCACACGAAGTGGAACACACGAGTTTCAGAAATATGAATTCTGAATAAATAATTAAGAGATGCATAATTATCATCTTCTACAGCGACGGTTGTTTCAACACCTCTGACGAAAATGACTCCGTGCACCACCTGGCAGGTGCTATTAGCTTAATTCAAAGGTAGAGTGCATTTGTTTCATTCATAAAGCTTCCTTTGTACAGTCATTTCGGTCGCTTTCTGTTGAGGATCACGGATGGAGGGTTTCATAATTGTTTTTATTTTTTAATTTTGTCAATATAACCTATTATGAAATTAAAATACAAACAGAAGAAATTAAATGCTTCCGATGAGTAGGAGGATATACAAGTAATGAAATAATGCGAGTTACGTCCAGAAAGTAAGTTCTGTTTGGTAACAAAATTGAATTGTGTATAGATATAGAAAAATTATTTATTGCACAAAATTCAACAACTCTTGGCCTACTTTTCCACATAATTGCAAAAATTTTGCAGGCATTTGTATACGTTTTTGTATACTTTCTTCATAGAAGTTTGCCACCTGTGTCTTCAACCAGTTGGAAACATTTTCTTTCAGCTCTTCGACATTGTTGAAGTGTTGACCGCCAAGGAAAGATTTGAGATGCAAAAACAGATGAATGTCGCTAGGAGCGAGGTCAGGGCTGTATGGCGTCTGGTCAAATACGTCTCAGCCAAATCTCTGTAGGATGTTTTTTTGACGCATTTACAGTGTGGCCGTGCGTTGTTGTGAAGAAACACAGCACCTTTTGACATCGCAAATTTGCCAATAAATTTCAATTGGTTTCACTTTCCTAGCATTCAGGAAACGAATCACAGATCTGATTTCACAAGCGGCGGGATTTTCAATCAACGCCGACATTGTAAACAAGCACAACAAAGCGTACGTGGCTGACAGCGATCTCACAATGGCAGTGGTCAATTCGTAGCCGAGCCAGTTTCAGTTCCTCCAAACGGCAAGAACGGCAGGAGGTAACCCAGGGAGTCGGAAGTGCCTTGATGGATCGAAGTTTGTTGCGGCGGAGAAGGGACCATTCTGCGAACCAGGAGGACTTCGCAGCTCGTCGCAACTCAAGGCAAAAGTCTTACGCAAGGACTTGTGATATAAAAACCTGGGGCTGTGTAGTAGCCGTCTTGGCCGCCAAATCTGCCAGTTCATTCCTCTGCAAGCCTGCGTGACCAGGAATCCATGCACAGACGACACTAACGCCTGAGGTGTGCAAGGTGTGGATGACGTCCTGGATACGCTGTACAATAGGATGGTGGTTGTACAGGGCACGCAGGCTCAGGAGTGCACAAGGCAATTACCCAGCCGTCTGCGGCGAACATGTAAAATGGCTCGGTAAATGGCATAGAGCTCTACATTGTATACGGAAGTGCTGCCATGGAGGCCGAATGTAAAGGGTTCGCCTTCATGGACAAATGCACATCTAACAGCACACCTCTTGGACCCGTCGGTATAAAATACACTAACATTTTTATAGCCTGATAAAAACTCTAAAAATAGTCTACGGATAATATTCATCGGTGTGGTTGATTTGCTGTGCACCGTCATAGCGAGATCTACGTGAGGTGCAACACGCAACCAAGGGGGATACAATGTTTCGCCCTTAGGAAACATCCTGGGTATATCAAGTGCTTGTCCTCGAAGAAGTTCCCGGAAGCGAAAACCTGGCGACTTGGGACTAAGTCGTGTGTTCCTATAACGGACGTCGTAGGAGGTATCAGGAAAGGGAACAAGCGATGGATGCCAAGGCATACTAAATATCCCACAGCCGTAGTTGCCCAGTAAAACTGCCTGCCGGCGCTGTCATCTGTGTCACGCATTTACGAAGAGTCCACTGTATTTAGGAGAAAAAAAAAAAACAGAAGTTGCTATCTGATATCACTACTGAAAAAAATAGGTGTTGTAACTTTAACGCACCTCCTACAAGACTGCGTATTTTGTAATACGTGGTGGAGGAACAAGGACTATGTGCACCTAATACAATTTTTTATTATCAGGCATTTCTTTGGATCACTGGATATCATTTTAAAATAGTCTCGCGAACCCGTATCTACGATCGCGTGGTTTGTACACACAAAAGAAACTGATAGGAGGGTGATGTGAAACCAAGAGCCCGCGGACAAAGATAACAGGCAGGTAAGGGTCTGCCGAAACAAACAAACTGAGATAAATGGAAATTTCTGGTTACATCTGAACTGATAGATATTGATCACGTTCTGGTTTATTTGCGAATCGTCTAGAGAGAGAGAGAGAGAGAGAGAGAGAGAGAGAGAGAGAGAGAGAGAGAGAGAGAGAGAGAGAGAGAGAGAGAGAGAGAGAGAGAGAGAGAGAGAGAGAGAGAGAGAGAGAGAGAGAGAGAGAGAGCGAGATGAGATGATTGTGTTTTAGGGCGCTCAACATCTGGGTCATCAGCGCCCTTAAAGACAAGTGGGCTAAAAGCTAAATCAAAGTCTAAAACACTAGAAATCTACACAATCAAATAAAACCAATGTAAAAAACACCGCCATAAAATAGAAGTTAAAAAAAATCAGGATGGGTATAAAATGACAAAAAAAAAAAAAAAAAAAAAAAAAAAACAAGATACTTGAGGTTAAATTCTAAAATCCACAGCTGAAACAAACGCTAAAACTTTGCCCACCGCCGTTTCGTCATCCGCGAGGATCTCCGCCAAGCTGGCCGGTAGCTGAAGAGACCTGCGGAGACGTGCCAAGCTAAAACAATCTAAAAGCAAGTGACGGACAGTCAGGTCAGCACTGCACAGTGGGCAAGCGGGAACCGGGGTCCTATTCAATAAAAAGCTGTGGCTAAAATAACAATGCCCAATGCGCAACCGAGCCAAGAATCATCTAGAAAACCTGTGAAGTACGAGGGCTATCCAGAAAGTAGATTACGTTTTGGAATAAAAAGTAAACAAAGTATAGGAAACAAATTTTATTATATACAGATGAAAGCCACACTCAAATACTACTTTTCGACATAGTCACCATTCAAATTAAGGCATTTATCGTAGCGATGTACGAGCTTGGAAATTCCTTCGTCGAAAAATTCGGCCGCCTGCGCCTTCAACCACTTCGTTACCTCTTCTTGCAGCTGTGCGTCGTCATCAAAACGCTGCATAGCCAGCCACTTCTTCATTGCTGGGAATAGGTGGAAGTCGCTCGGTGCCAGGTCGGGACTGTACGGTGGATGAGGAAACAACTCCCACTTAAAAGATTCAAGAACTTCACGAGTGACATTTGCCGTGTGGGGCCGGGCGTTGTCGTGAATCAACAAGATCTTAGAGCTCAACATTCCTCTGCGCTTGTTTTGAATGGCTCTTCTGAGTTTTTGGAGAGTTTGGCAATACCTTTGAGAGTTTATCGTAGTGCCTCTTTCCAGGAAGTCCACCAAAATCACACCTTTTCTGTCCCAAAAAACAGTCGCCATCATCTTCCTTGCCGACATTGTTTGCATGCATTTCTTGGGTTTTTGGGGAGAACTTGCGTGCCCCCACTGCATTGATTGCAATTTCGTTTCACAGTTCACGTGTTTCACCCAGGTTTCGTCACCAGTAACGATGCGATCGAGTAAAGAGTCACCATCCTTATGGTAAAATGCGATCGAGTAAAGAGTCCCCATCCTTATGGTAAACGCCCAGAAAGTTCAACGCTGCAGCCATTCGCTGATTTATGTGGTCCTCTGTCAAGATTTTTGGAATCCATCTTGCACAAAACTTGTGGTAACCAAGCTTTTCGCTGATGATTTCGTGCAACAAACTTCGCGAAATTTGTGGAAAACTCAAAGAAAGTTCCGTTATTGTGAACCTTCGATTTTCACGGACTTTAGCATCGACTTTTTCGACAAGTTCGGCAGTCACTATGCTGGGTCTCCCACTTCGATCTTCGTCGTGAACATTGGTTTGGCCATTTTTAAATCTGATGACCCACTGACGCACTCCACCTTCAGTGATAATGTTGTCCCCATACACTTCACAAAGCTGCCGATAGATTTCTATCGGTTTACAGTTTTTTGCAGTCAGAAACCTTATTACTGCACGCACCTCGCAGCTCGCGGGATTTTCAATTAACGCAGACATTTCAAACCGTCACAGTATCTGAACGGAGCACAGCACGAACCTCTCACTAGCACGGCTAGATGCCGACTGAGCTGCGCAACGCTCTGACCCCAAGATGGCCGCGCTAGCCCCGCCCCTAGCGGAAACAGACGAAAACGTAATCTACTTTCTGGATAGCCCTCGTATTTAAAGAGTCGACGATTGGCGAAGAGGCAGTAGTTGTAAAGCAGTTAGTGTGAAATAGTGTTGTGAAATAAGAGACAGCCAGCTGTGTAACGAGAGCTAATGATGTAATCTGCTCACTGTTATTGTGATCGACCTTGGTAGACTGATGGTGTACGTAACTTAATGCTGCTGTAATCTATGAGTATTTCTACGAAAATAAAGGAGATTTTTAATTTCTGCAACTCGGCCTTTTAATTCTAGGAACCCACAAAGTCACAATATGTACTAACTAGAGGGGCTCCAACAAATCGATAAGAATTAGGAAATAATAATATGCATTGTCAGGAATTACGACGCCATTCTTCTAAATAATTGATAATATAATAACCGTTTATACAAATTATAATGTAGTACAATTAAAGTAATTTAAATTTACTCACATTTTATTCAAATGCAGCACCGAAATTGGCTAAAAATATGGGAAAAAATAATATTTTTGTTTTTAAGCTAATAAAATACTTTGAACCTTATAGTATCATAATCCTACTAAATTTATGAGTTCCACGCATTTAAATACCTTCATATGACAATTTAAATGCCGGTGCGCACGTGCATAGCGACCCTTGGATTAACAGAATTCTGTCATTTGAGTTCGATTGAACGTACTAAATTAATACATTTGAAATTATCAGGCAAAGTTTCTGGTGGAAATTTTTGTGTTGGTAGGATGGTTATTTCTTACAATATGTGACACAACAGGGAAACAAAACACTGTCTGCAAACATTGAAAGCAAATAATAATGTTTATTATTTTACTTTTGTGTGAGTTTCCAACGGTCGGGATTTTCTTTTGTTTCTCTTTAAACTACATACTGTGTATATATCACTGATGAGTTTTAGTGTGCCATTTAACATTTATAAAGATATTTTATACATCAAAACGTGCATATAACTGTTATATACGTTATAGGTAAAACATTCTTTGAAACAACTGACCTCTTGATAACTGTGTACATAGTTAGGATCATGAATAGCCCAAACAATACATGGGAAGAAACACCTCACACCAATGTGAACATACTTGAGGCCTGATGTGATAAGAAAATTACTGGCTGTGTACCAAAGGCTGGCATCAGATGAAATCCTAAGGAGATGAACATTGGGTAAGACACAAATTGCAAATGAAGGTTTACATAGCATGATATGACATAATTGCCCAAAAGAAATATTTATTTTAAAGAAGAGACTTCAGGTTGCTGTGACATCAACCATCAGTAAATTCAGTTTTTGTTGTTCTGCCTCATTCAAGCTGCAGTCAGACATAATGGACACAGATTTCACCAGCATCTCTAAAAATTAGTAAAGGGAAGGACCAATTACGCTTACTTCATTCAGCAAGTTCTGTGAAAGTAACTTCTAAAACATCCAGAAGGAAACTGAAATTGAAGAACACTGCAGCAGAAGAGAGAAGAAAGAGGCAGGAGGGTCCAACTTACCTATCTGGTGGGTTTTAGTCTGCTTCAAGGCAGCTGAGAAGGAAAATGTTTTGGATTTTAAAATTTGATTTACTCAGATATAGTTTTTTCAACATTTTTTGTCATGCAAAATGTTCCACACGATGCAGTTTTGATTCAGTTCCTCTAAAAGCTTCAACACATGTTCTTAGAAAGCAAGCAAAGGTTTCTATCATATGAATGTTTAATATTCATTACATTTTTAAAGTTATTGATATAAAATGTCACAAGTTTAATCATTTTTTGGCTTTTTTTGTTTTACTCTGGAACTAAAAGTATTATAAGAAATTCTTATGATAGATCTTTTCTTCATAACCATCTGAATATTTTTAGGAATAGAAAAATTAAAATTTTGAAAATTTTCATTACTTGGAGCGGCTTGAATTTTGCCCAAATTTTGAACTTGACAAATTAATAACTCAAAAACTATTGAAGATATAAAAACCAAATTTTGAATTATGTGTCCACGATGCATCAGAACTAAGTGGTAAGAAGTTCAAAAAGATTGGTTGAAAATTGCTGGATTTGGGGTTTTCGATGCAGCATCCCCTTAAAATTGTATTTTCTTTATAATGTAATTAAATAAAGAACTAAGTCGTATTTTTCATGTTTTTCTGTATTAGCTGTGTGGTTTTATTTTCTATAGACAATGTTTGCTTGTTACTAAACCTTAGATCAGATTCTTATATCAAATAATAGCAGAAGAGCCTTTAAATTATACATACTGGCCAGAGTAAGAGGTATAATTGTACCATTAATGTTAACATATTTCAATTTTGCTCCAGAGTGCTGCTTGCAGATAGATCCATTATTCAAATCCGCGATTATCGCATTTGTATACTTTGGTGCATCCCTTCAGAAGTGACGTCTTATCGAGGCTTACATAAACACTTGAGAATGATTGACGATGTCAAACTCCTCTCATGCATTTAAAAAGGTCATCCCGTTAAGTACTTTGATGTAGTTCTCCGGTTCCTTCACGCTGTTGCCTTTCCGAGAACACTTCGCGATGACGTAATAATGAAGAGCAAAGCTTACAGAAATGTACAAGTACCAAGGTGTCTCAGTATAAGGCAAATAGGGGATTTAAATTTTAAGGGTAGGCTATGTGGTAAACATTCCCTAAAAATAATGCACATGTTCCTTATGCAGGTTTTATTAATTAGAAAATTTTAAGGTTATATTTGATACTCGAGGCTGCCGACGTTACGGGATTAGCGTGTACTGAATGCACTATCTGCGTTATTGACAATACTAGCCCAGGATTGTGTGCCGCCTCTCTGCTCCAGAAGGCTTCACGACCATTCCTTCTCTAGAATTCTTCCAAGTACGTATTCTGATTTCTGAGAACAGAGATAAAGGTTTTGGAAATTTTAATGCACATTTTCTCCTACATACAACTGAGATAGAAAATAAAATAAGCTTAAAGGTTAGTAAAACATTTTAATTCTCGATTTCATCAACAGATATTAAGCCTTAACACAGCTGTCATTCTGTTTTGCCACATTTATAACAAGCGTTGTATTTCACCAACAAGTGTTAGCTTAACACTCATGTTAAATCTCTTGTTAAACTAACAAGCCATATTTCTGTTGCTAAGTCCTTAACAATTGTAAATAGTCAAAATGGCGGGCGTGAACGCACATTTTGATATCGATTTGCTTTCTGAATGGCATTCTTAATAGAGTAGGGCTTATGAGAAGAAATGACTGAGGAGCTATTAGAAGAAAATTGTCTACAGAGTTATCGACTGTCAAAACAAGTTATGAAGGTTGCTGCGGAAGTACAAGAGAGGTTAGAACATGCATCGAAAGGAATATGCCGATTTCGCCTTTGCTTCAAATATTAATAACTTTGCAATTTTATAATTCCTTTGATGATGAGGATAATACACTGTCCACCTCTCTTCTTGAAACTTTCAAGTCTCTCGTCACCCCTGGCCTCTTTTGCACCTCGTTTTAAATTTATGTATTACTGACGAAGTTGCTCGTCCTTCTGGTTGTCACATTTGCATTTTAATTAAACTCATTTCAAATCTTTTCCCACGACACATCTTTCTGTTTCATACTTACCACATACATCCTTATATTTATTTATTAATTCAACTAAAATTACTTATCGATTGATGTGAAAAGTGTCCACGGCTTCCCTTTTGATTTTGTTCACCCGCCATTTTTTCAGCTGTGTTTAAATGAAGATAGCAACAAAAGCGCATCGCAGTAGGCTTCGAAAATCAGATTCACTCACAGCCTTCTGTATCTGTAATATTTGTAAGTTTCCCTGCGTTAACACATGTTTAACATTTTCAGAAATCGAGTTGGTGAAATACAAAAATTGTACCACTTTTGTTAACTCTGTAACAATTGTGATACATTTGTTAACGTCCATTTTAACATCTGTTGGAGAAATCGACATAAGAAGGTTATCATGCCTATCGCTGGTTTCCATCTTACAGATTCAAACTTGCGTAGAGTAGTGGATAATAGGGGAGTAAAAATCGTTAGCATAACTTCCTTCGAAGGAAAGAGAGCTTAGAGTCATGGATGGCAGATTTACATCCCGTATAATTACGAGGAGTGAATGTTAAGCTTTGATTATCACCCTGATTCTGTATACTAGAGTGATAAAAACTTTTCAGTGTCATTATTGATTCCATAGGACATAATGTTGGTAGTTTCAGTGATTTGAGTCCGTTTGTTTTCTTAAAGTGAGTAGCAGAAGTGACAGGTGTAAGATGGAGAAAATTGAGGCTCGTAGTATGATCAAGTTCCTGCATTTGAAGAGCAAAATTGCCCGGGAAATCCATGATGAGATGACGGCTGTTTGTGGAAAAGATTTCTCATCGTGTTACACTATTGTGAGGTGGAAAAGGAATTTTCAAACTGGTCACATGTCCCTGACAGATGAGCCAAGACCTGGTAGACCGTCAGCTGTCACAGTGAAGAAAGTGGAGTGTTTAATACTGGAAGACAGACAAGCAACCATCCAAATGATCATGAATGAGACACATCTTCACTATGGTAGTCTGTGGAAAATTATTCATGACGAACTGCACATGTCTAAGGTGTCTGTACGGTGGGTTCCACGTTTTCTAACCCCTTTCCAAAAGCAAACACGGCGTAACCTTTCAAGACAGATTTTTATGCGAATGGAACAGGATAACGATGATTTTTTAATCGTCTGGTATCCATGCATGTATCCTGGATCTCTCAGTATGATCCAGAGGTCAAAACCATCAGCATAGAATGCAATCATACCGATTTTCCCCCTCCCAAAAGGGCAAAGGTACAAAAGTCAGCTGGAAAGGTCATGCTTTCAGTTTTCTGGGACTGTCGTGGAGTGATCCTTACAGATTATCTTGCCAAGGGCCAAGCCATCACTGACAGATACTATTGCAATCTTCTGGACAAGTTACGAGGAGCTCTGATTAAGAAACGACGTGGTATGCTGTTCGTCTTCTGTCTGACAATGCACCAACTCATTCATCTCAAGTTGCAGTTGACAAAACAAGGGAATGTGGCTTTGAGACCTTACAGCATCCATCTTATTCGCCCGATCTCACGAGCAAGTGACTTTTCGTGTTCCCGGAAATGAAGAATCAGTGGCGTGGTCGCCCATTTGACAACACAAATGACGTCATTAATAAAGTGGAAGAGTGGCGTAAAGGGAGTTCTGCAGACTTCTACAATCAAGGTATTCGGAAGTTCAAGAAACGCTGGGAAATATGTGTAAATCTGGATGATCACTAGAGAACTAACAAGTACATGTCAACACAAACTATCAAGTTTTAATTTACCGTTGGACGCGTCAACTTTCGTGACGCCGTTAGTCGCGATGTATCTGTCGGATACATATGAGGTTAATTGTGTTTTAGTATCTGTTTTCAATTGTTTTAAAACGAATGCACCTTATTATGAATCAAAAGCGTCTTTCGGACATAGTCATTCTGAAAATATTGACACCAAGGTCATTTGTTGTCCTGAAGTCGTGAATATTTTGCCGTCCTCCGGGAAACACAACAACAAGGTATAGTAACGTAATGCAGGCTTTCATTTGTTTTATATCTATCTCTGCAATCACTGTCACGTTCATATTTCACTATTAAATCAGCTATGCCTCTGCTGGTGCGTTACAGTTACGCAGAATATCATCAGTGACGAAACGTTTCCAGCGGTCAGATTCAGTTTTCATAGTTTTAGCATTTCCCACAACTCAAGGCAGTTTAGTAAATAGGTATGTAATAGGACCGAGCTTGTGTCGCTTTTCAGGGACTTTTTTCCATTTTGTTGCGTCCTTACATACAATAAAAGTCGTATTATCGTCATCGTCATTATCATCATTATTATCATCAATATCTTCCTGGTTATCATCTTGTGTCTTTTGTACTCACCAAAATAGTAATTTTCATCATTTTCCAGCACTTTATTACTTTCCTCTTCAACATCATAATCTGTATCGGTGTCCATACATCGTGTTTCAGATATGTCTTCATAATCGAGTCAGTTTCTGCAAATTATCCTGAATCGCAGTGCATCATCCTCGAAAATAAGGCGATATACCTCCTCCAAATCCTCAGCATGTTCCAAATCATGTATTGGATTCATTTTCAAATCTGCGATTCACAGTAACAAAGAAACGAACTCATTTACCTTGCAACAACGCAACTACTTACATCAGCATTTTCTAGCTATGTCGTTGTTGGATCCGATAGCGACGACAATGCGTAACGCGAGTTGGCGCGATATATCTGACGGATACAACAGCACACACGCGATGACGTTTGCCTCTTTTGCAAACTTAGCATTAGGGATAAATGGTTGAAACTTACAGGAAGCAACAACAAAGGTATGATGGATGATGTTCTGGTTCGGCAAGCCCTTACCTCTCTTGCCATATTTATGATTAAAACTTTACGACACCTCCTGTATTTCGACCCTATAAAAAGGGCAATTATAGAATGGACGTAAGAAACATAACAATTAAAAACTACAAAATATGCAAAATTTTAAAAAATAATTATCGTATAAAATTGTGATTTTGCACATAAGGTTTCTTGATCTGAAGCCTAGAACCAAGCAACTTCAAAATGACATAGAAGGAACAATTCTGGTCCAAGTTATGTTATAATTTTAGTACATGAACAGGTTGTCAATCAATACAGCCTCTGGTTATCTTAAACCGCAGTGTTTCAGTGACTATATAATCTCTATTTGCAGTAAACTAACAGCCCTGTAGGTATAACGTATAGCAAGGAGCTGTTCTCGGAGGTATAATTCAGACAATTACAAATGACGCAGGGCACAATGCACACCTGTTGCGAGTTAACTATGACCCGGTGACCCCAAACAATCGATGCAAACCTCGGCACACACCGCCTTGTGATATTCAACAGATGATTCGGTTCCACAACCCCACATTACTCACTGTGGTTAGTACTGATTGATTACAGGCTTTCACTAGAGCGTTTATTATTTATAGAACACTAGGTTACCCAAACCGCTATGTTACAAGT
The DNA here is from genome assembly GCA_030765055.1 of Mantis religiosa. Classification (NCBI taxonomy): domain Eukaryota; kingdom Metazoa; phylum Arthropoda; class Insecta; order Mantodea; family Mantidae; genus Mantis; species Mantis religiosa. The sequence goes on along the minus strand of CM060951.1, from coordinate 204,241,320 downwards.
TGATAGATTTTACCTTCTATGCCACTTTAGCAGGGGAAAGATGATTGAATCCCAAAGGTTCGAAAGAAATGCAGATTTTTCGTGTCCGTTAAACACAAAACAAAATACCTTTTAGATAAACTTTAAAGAAACGACAAAGATTTTTCATCCATCATCACAAGCTTCGTTTAGGTGAGTGTTTTACTCTCACTTTGATTTCCAATAAATTAAATTACCGATTTTGATTAAATAGCATACGTTCAAAGAATTTCCATGAAAATCAAAATTACTACGGAAGTAATTTTTCAAACGCGCTCTTAGTTCTGAATTAAATTCATACTGGTCATATTCAAAATTTTGCAGAAATAAACTTCTCTTGACTGCATGAATAAATACAACATTACCGAATAACCTTGCTTGGTGCCTCATTTTCAGCATTATATTTACTATTGCGTGTTGGTGGAGGACCCGTGGGTGCGGTTCGGGTTCAGGAAGAAACGCTGGGAGTCGTAAGAAGCCAGGGTCCAAAGAGCTTAGAATTATCCAACACTCAACTTTCAGGATAAGGGAAAACTCTCAAAATTTCATATATAGATAATCGATTCTGGCCGATAACTAATTCGTGTACTCCCTAATACGAGGCAAACACGCTAGCCCCACTCCATATAGACAAGCAGCTCTCTTAGCAATCCAAACCTTTCTGCACGTTGTTTTTCCAGGCTCGGCACAACTGCTATAACTTAAAAGATGAACAAATATGCTGCCTAAAAACGTTAATTTGATTCAAACAATTTAATGCCCGGTTTCAGCAAGAGATGTTAAGACTTAACACGAGTTTAGCAATAGTTAAAACAAAACTTGCATTTCACCAAGTGTTAGCTTAACACTCGTGTTAAATCTCTTGTTAAACTAACAAGTAAAATTTCTGTTGTTAAGTCCTTAAAAATTCTAAATAGTCAGGATGGTTGGCATGAACTCTGTTGTTGATGTCGATTTGCTATATATAAGACCGCCTAAATGGCATTCGTAATAGAGTACGACCTATGAGGAGAAATTATTTTGAGGAGTTGTCAGAACATTTTCTACGGAGGTATAGACTGTCGAAACAAGTTGCTATGAAGGTTACTGCAGAAGTATAAGGGAGGTTAGAACATGCATCGAAAGGAATATGCCGATATCGCTTTTATTTCAAGTATTAATAACTTTGCGATTTTATAATTCACTGAATTATATGGATAATACGCTCTCCACTTCCCGTCTTGAAACGTTTTATATTTAGGTAATACTGAAAACAAGCATCGAAAGGAATATGCCAATCCCGTCTTTGTTTCAATTATTAATAACTTTGCTATTTTATAATCCACTCTTCCCCTCCCTTCTTGAAACGTTGAAGTCATTCGTCACCTGTCCTTCGCTCCTCGTTTTAAATTTACGTAATACTGAAAGCATGCATCGAAAGGAATATGCCGATCTCGCCTTAGATTCAAGTATTAATAACTTTGTAATTTTATAATTCACTGAATTATGTGTAGAATACATTGTACACCTCCCGCCTTGAAATGTCCAAGTCACTCGTCACTTGTACTTCTTCGCTCCTCGTTTTAAATTTACGTAACACTGAGAATATGCATCGAAAGGAATATGCCGATCGCACCTTTGCTTCAGGTATTAATAACTTTGCGATTTTATAATTCACTGAATTATGTGGACAATGCTCTGTCCACTTCCCGTGTTGAAACATTCAAGGCACTTGTCCTTCTTCGCTCCTCGTTTTATTTTTACGTAATACTGAGGATATGCATCGAAAAGAATATGCCTATTGCGCCTTTGCTTCAAGTATTAATAGCTTTGTGATTTTATAATTCACTGAATTATGTGGACAATACACTGTCCACCTCCCGTCTTGAAACATTCAAGGCACTTGTCCTTCACTCCTCGTTTTATATTTACGTAATACTGACAAGTTGTTTGGTGCTTGAAGTAGTGACGCATGCATTTGAATTAAATTCGTTTTCAATATTTTCCCACGTGATATCTTTCTCTTTTACATTCACTGCATCCGTTCTCTTATTTTCCAAGATATCCTTAAACTTGGTCACCAATTCAATTAACAATTCTTTCTCCAACGATGAGAAATTTGTCTCACGGATTTTGTTTAAGATGTTGTTCACCCGCAAATTTTCAGCTGTGTGCAGACGAAAATGAAAACAAAGGTGAATCGCAGTACGTTCAGAAAATAATACGACTCATCCATAGCCTCCTATAGGTATAATATTTACAAGTCTCTTAGCGCTAATACGTATTTGTTAACATTTTCAGAAAACAGATTGGTGAAATGCAAGGAATTTAAAAGTAGGTTAGCACTGTGACAATTGTTGCATTTGTTAACGTCGATTTTAACATCTGTTGGTAAAATCTGGCATAACAGGACATATTTAACATTTAACATATAACTTCAGTAACACTCACCTATATGCATCGTATAGGACGATGAGTGAAATGAGTGAGACGATGCTCAAAAGAAGCCAGAGTTAATAGAGCTTTGAATTATCCGATACTGAACTTTCAGTATAAGAGAAAACTGAAAAATTCATATTTAGATAATCGATTCTGGCCGAGAGCTAATTCGGGTACTCCCTAATATGAAGCACACACGCTACCTCCACACCATATAAGCAGGCAAATCTCTTACCACTCTAAAGCTTTCTGCACCTTGTTTTTCCAGGCTTACTACAACTGATATACCTTAAAATATGGAGAAATCTACCGGTGATTTGATTCAATTAATTTAGGAGTTCATTTGTGTCGTATAAAGATTTAATTACACTGTATCGCTATAATTCTTAGAAGTACAAAAGTAATGAGAGGCTTTCTGCAAAGAGTTATTTCTCTTAGCACTCTGTGAATAAAAATGTATGTGTGGTACTCAAAGAACTTTCTCTACCCACTCTATTTCTACAAGTGCTCATTTCGCGACATAAATATCTCAATCAAGATCAAAACTCTTAAATACTTTTACTATACTTTTCTTCAGATTCAGTGGCAAATGTTGACTTGTGAAATGTTGGGAAATCTCGCTAGGAAATGCTTGAGTAGAATACATATTATAACGGGTGAGGCAGCTGCCCCTATTTATTCTTATCTATGCAACCTGCAGTTTATATTCTAACGTGAAAACAAAAGCAGTTATTGCAGCTCTGCGCTTCTATTCGATAATACATGCTCACAACATTAATACTTACAGCCCTGAATAAGAACTAAGAAGCTGCGAAAAGGTTAAATAAATGATATCCATGCATATTATACGAATGCTTTCCCAACGAGCAACATGGAATATGTGGCAGCCGGTCGAGATGGTTAGCTGTGGGCATATGGTGCTGTAAAGTCTGGGTTCGAAACGCCATCACCTTTTTTTCCTTTATCCAACTTTTTTTTTTTTTTTTTCCTCTTGTTCCATTTATTCCTCGCCTTTAACGGCAATGGTCATATCGGCGGCCGTTCTCCTTTGGAACATGTCGAAGGTAGTAACTTGTATTCGTTGGGTTTTAATCATTAGATCACGCACACATTCACACTCTCATTCATACTTTCAGACTCTGGGGAAGATGGGGAATTATCTTTGTCGGAGAAAATCGAACCCGAGACCCCTAGCACGGCAGGCAGGAGCTCTACCGATTGAGCTACGGGGCCAGCCTTTCCCACTCTTTATTGCCTGTATTGTAGGCATTCATTTATTTATTGTTGCTTTTAGTTTTCTTTTGAGCCGAAGACACAAGAATGACAATCCGATAATTAGAAATCATTAACTTTGTGACTATTTATAATCTGTACCATATCTGGTGTTGTAAATCATGTTATGTGGTTAGCTTTCACTTTTTAAGAACATAGGTTCGATCGATGTTAGGTTAAATCCAATAGTTTTCGTTTCATGCTTAAATCCTTTGTTTCACCTCTTCCCTGACAAAAGAATTTTGAACGTGTTAAGTTTCCGGTTAAACAGAAAAATACATTATCAAACAGTGTTTGATAATCAAAGTCTGAAATGTTTCAAATACTGAATGCATCGATTATGAAACGTTCATTTACGCCAAAAATTGACGCAGGCGGAAATACCTAAAGCTATTTTGCATTTATGAAGTATTTGATACTTTATATATTGTGACTTTCTGGGTTCGTAGAATTAAAAACCCAATTTGCCGAAATTCTAAATGTTCTTTCTTTCCGTAGGAATACACTTTTCAATTCTCATGTGACACCATTACATCACATATCACAATCTACAGCACCAAGGTCGATGACAATAGACATTAGCTTTCGTTACAACGCTTCACAGCTGACTATCGTTTTAGAACAACACTCTTGTTACACTACTAACTCATCACTAGCCATGGCTTCTTTCACCTCTATCCGTCTCTTGTTTATGGTTAATTTTTGGCTCTTTATGAACGCTAGCCGCCTATTAGTTCCTTTGTTTACACTATTCGCGCGATTGTTAGCTGCTTATGCAAGCTCATGACACATTATCCGCCGTTTGTTTTCTATTTGTGCCGAAACTTTTATGCCTGTTAGCGTGACACTACGAGCTATAAACGCATATCTGTCTGCCAGTGGAAAACATGGTGTTTATTGTATTTTATAAACACGTATGTTATAGAAAGCTTATTCGTGTCACAATATTGTCACCCGAACATCGGAACTCCCGATAGAACCAGCCGGCAGTAGGGCCAGACGGGAAGTACTCAGCAAACGCCTACCCATTTGTCTCACGTCACTAACTGAAGGGATGATTAGGAGAGCGGCAGGAGCCCTGTACCGTCTCTCTCCCCTCCCACCAGACCTCTGGAACCTTCGCGGTGATTCACTGAAACGCGAGACTTCCAGAAACAGCGATATTCATATAAAAAGGGGCTGCAGTTGGCGAGTTAGTCAGTTCTTGGCGAGCAGCTGTGAGGAGCACCGAGTGAGTGGACGGACTGGAAGACGATGTACGTGTATCGGAGGAGTTGTACATGACTGTGAGCATGCAGTGGACCTGTGATAGACGAACTGGTGAATTGTAATTATGTGCGCTAAGTAATTCTACGTAATCGGCAAGTGTCTCAACTGTAATTCGGTGGAAATAAAGAACATTTTGAGTTTGTGCAACTGGACTTTTAATTTCACGAACCCACAAGGTCACAATATCAAATTTTCGGCCGAAGGAAGTAAAACAAAGGCTAAAACATTTCTTAGCCCAACAGGAAGGACTTGAACCTAATTTGTAGTGGCAGCGAGTAGAGGTAACCTGGATTGAGGTAACAATTGAACCAACGTTATCCTGTGAGCTGAGATTTTTCTACTAAAATGTAACCGCAGATCTCTTGGGATCTTTACATGCCTTGTACAGCTTTATAGATTGTTTTGAGCTCGTTTTGGTAGTTTCAAAGCAAATGAAAAACTGCATCCGCCTGTACAATTACTGAATGAGCTAAAAACTGCCGTAGTTTGTGACAGAATCGAAAACTATCCACCTAATTCTTAGCATTTTTGACATGGCTGTACTACGAAACACGTGTTGGCTGAAGATTTAAACACAATTGGTACCACTGTGCAGATCTGCTATTTTATGTCCCAAAGATATTGTCAACTGATGCATGAAATAGGTTGTTTTCAGAGGCGTGTTTAAAGGTGTGTCTGAATGTACGCTAATGAATAAAAGTTTGTCAACTCACATGAAATTGCTACTGTAGCTCTCTGTGCCTGGGTTGATATTTTCGGTATCGACATATATAGTGGTTGCTTTCTGTCCCATACAACACTTATGCACTGAGTAACCTACTCTTTCTCTAAAAGATGTTCTGTAAATCATCCATTATAATGCATTCAAGAAAGTCACATATGTCGCTTAGTACATTGCATAAATTCAGAAATAAATAAGGCCATATATATAGTTGAGAAAATTAAGGAATGCCCGCCTCTGTTAAGCAGCTGGTATCGTGCCTGCATTACATTCAAGGAGTCACGAGATCTCGGGTCAGGTTATTTCAATCAAATGAGCTTCTTTCTGGGTTTTCTCTTAACCTGAAAGATAAATGCCGCGTGCCTAAGCTCTCCGAACACTGAGCCCATTTCAGCACAATTTCACCCTTTTCATTCATCATCCGATGTCACTTAAAGTTCAAGATTGATGTGCATGTGAAGTGCAGAGCGCTGTTATTACGTTCTGTTTTGGGCGCACTCAACGGACAGGGAAGTCGTCAGGACATGGACCTTTGTCATCACCTGACGTCCTCAGATACGACCCCACCTTCTGCATTTCGACAGGTAGTAAAAGACTATCAACATCTATTGCCCTTTATTACAACGGAGTCAGGATGCCTTACGACCAAACACTTGTACATCGAGTTTTTAAAGGAGTATTTGTATGTGCCAGCAATTGTTGCAAACTATCCAAATACAACATGGGATCGCATATGGAAAATTTTTTCGGAACACCTATGTTCCACTTGATTGGAAGGTGTTCGTGTACTTCTTTGTGAATGAACTAATCCCCACGGAATTAAAGAAATGTAAACAATTTAGCAACAGTCCCATGGTGTAAACGTTGTGGAAAAGTGGACACGCAGATACACAGAATTACCACCTGCAAAACATATCTGAGATCTGGAAATGTACTAAACATAAAATCGGCGTGCTGGTTGGAAGCAGGGCGGAATATACGACAGTGTCAATAATTCTATCCTGAAATATTAAGAAAGGCAACACTGCACGGACTCAAATGTGGTTGATAATGGCTTTCAACCATTATTGCCTGAATGCAGATTATCCTAATTTATTTGCATTCAAATAGTGGCTCACAGCAGAGCGATACAAAATGCTAGATATCTTGGGGTGTGGGCCGAGTTAAACGATCAACTGGATTTCACTTGCTAACTTTTGTGCGGGTGTGCACGCCGTTTATTTCTAAAATTTTGCAAGAAAATGTAACTAAACATGAATAAATAAAGTAAAGCCAGACCTCCCACTCTACCTTTCACCTTTGTTAATAAAGGTAAAAAAGAAAAAGAAAGTAAAAAAAAAAAGTAAAAAAATATAGGAAGCTGATAGCATTGTCTATCATGTGCGTAAAACATCTCACGCCTCCTGCTTCTACTGTTCAAAACGCAGCAGTAATACCAACTGTTTTATTGTTTGTTTCTTTATGTGTAGCTAAAAGGGCTTTCTCACCTCAGTGAGAAATGGTTAAAAAAATAACCTTAAAATGAAGGGGGGGGGGGATTAAGATTTTGTATGAACAATTTGCAGAAATAAACATGTAGACCATCTATAACTTAAGTGTTTTACACTGTAAAATGTGCTTAGTTTGCTAAATCAAATCCTGCGTCGGTTACTTCATCTGAAGCTGCAATACAAAATACTTATTACTCCGTGTTTAAATAAATACAATCATTAACGGTTACACAACTGCAGTTGGAACAATCTACAGATAAATAGTTCAAAAAGAAAATGCTGTACATAACTGTGCAAACAAATACGGAATATTGGAAGGAACAAAGCAAACTAAACGAATAAACAAAGTACCAAATTAAAACTGCCCCAAGCTATTCAAGTGTATTATTGTTTGCCAATTCATTGTTACACATTACAAAGGGAAGAGATTATTTCAAATGTTTCTGGATAAACATCGAATTCTAATTATCCTGCACTTTGTTTCAATTATTCATTTTATTTACTTCAAACAAACAGCGAGAGAGAACAAATGAAAGGTCTTTCGAAGTCCATACATTAACAAGATTTTAAGCTATTTCTATTATATGCAACTTTTGTATATGTTTCGCTTTGTTAGGTTTACCAGTTAGCCCTTTATCTGTAGGCAGTATCAGGTTTATAGTTTTTTTTAGTTTTGTGTAATGTATTATAAACGCAGGTTACACTGATCACAAACTTTTTATATATTTTTAAAGAGTTTTCCAGGAAGCACAGTTCTACGTCACTTCCACAACTATATTTTGTCCCTACTGAATTGTAGCTGGTAGAGGAATTACTATATTCTACAACGACTTGAAAACATTTGTATCCTAAACACTGCGTTCTTCTTTAGACCCTTATCTATAAATACATGTGTTGCTCTTTACAACTTCCACAACATACTTCTACAAAGTATTACTAGTATATCTGCTTTTTGTTTTGTAGGCACAGGGTGGTGCACGAAATGACATACATTGAAATTGTGTAATAAATATGTTAATTGCGGATTGGCAACGCTGGAATGATGTGACAATTAGCCGCAGCTCATGCATTGTTCAACAGATTCGCGCATGCGTGATTCCACCGTTTCAGTTCAGTAAACTGGCGGTCAAAAGCCGGTTGTCGCTAGAACAAATAGTGAAAACGCGGAAAAGAAAAGCGTAGCAGAGACACAGCGACGTTTTCGTGTTCATTTTCGTACGAGGTCTGCAGACAAGACAGTGTATAGACCAACTACACAATTTGAAACTGACGGTCATATTTTAGAGCAAAAGCGACCTCGGATCAACACAATCCGTACTCCAGAGAATATGGAGGCAGTGAGAGAGGTTTTGACACGAAGTCCCAGGAAATCCACGAAACGAGCTTCGGCCGAATTGGGCATCTCACGTCGTTCGCTTCAAAGAATACTTCATTCTGACATGAAATTATTCCCATACAAAATGACAGTGTTGCACAAACTGACGGAACATGACAAGGTAAGGCGGTTCCAGTTTGCGACTTCTGTTCTTGCAAATGATGCCGTGGTATTCTGATGAGGTTTACGTTCATTTGAACGGTAGCGTCAATAGGGCACGAGAACCTCCTGGTGTTGTATACATTGACAATTACGGAGAAAAAGTTAGTGTATGGGGTGTCATATCCAGTCATGGAATCATTGAGCCAATCTTCAACGGTACAGTTAACAGTGCGCGTTACTTGGACATGTTACAGAGCAATTTTCTTCCGCAACTTTATTCAACAGTGTTACCAATGGAGACCTCATGGTTTATGCAAGATGGAGCTCGTCCACATACAGCAAACGTTATTCTGGACTTCCTGCACCAAAATTTCGGGCTTCGTGTGATGTACCATAGATATCCTGAACGTTTTCAGGGTGGTTGAATATGGCCGGCACACAGCCCGGATATTAACTCCTGTGATTATTGCTTATGGGGATATTGGAAGGACACAGTCTACCGCAACAAACCACTCAATCTAATACAACTCCGAGCGGCTATCACATCATTTTTCCAGGGAATAACAGAAGACATGTGTCGTGGAGCGGTCGGAGACGTCACAGTTCGTCTCGAAGAGGTGATACGTCGACAAGGTGGACATATGGAACATGTACTGCACGCTCACTGAGCATACACATTCTGATGATTAATCTAAAAAAGATAATATTGACATGCTTTTGTTATTAAAAGCTATATTGTCACAGAGCCGCTCGTAAGCGAACGCGGAGAGAGGAAAGCGTGGAGTGAAAGGACAGATAGCGTCCAAACCACGCCTACACATGGGTGACTGGTTGGTGCTAGGCAAAGGAGAGGTAGAGTGACGTCTGGATAATTCTCTCTCCTTAGCCTGCCATCACGAAAGATCGTGATAGTCCGTGGAGCTCCGTATGGTATCGAGAAACTTCGAGATCAGCTGCTCGTGTATAAATAAAACTTCGGCCGGCCAGTGGAAAGAGAGAGAAGGCCTTAGTCGTTAGTTGGTACTGCTGCAGTGCGGACGTGTCGGACGGACGTGAAGGTTTCATACGTGTGTGTTACATCGTTCTGCTGATATCAGAGTTGTACAAGTGTCTTTCTACGGAAATAGAAAGCATTTTTGAATTTCAACAACCTGAACTATAAATTCTAGGAACCCACAAAGTCACAATATCAACAAGACATTTCCTGCGCCACCCTGTACATAACAAAACAAGTTGAGCTTATTAAAATCGTCTTTCTATACAGTTAAGCTCAGAGGTTCTACTCTCATTAGTCCTGGACCCGTAGGAACAAGGACCCGGGCCTCCTCCTACCCGGGAGCGATGGAAACTCCGGGGCTCTTTCCATAGGGCAATACCTGGAGTCTAAAAAGACCCAACGCTGAGCACAACGTCAAGACGGGACGGAAGTGGATACGCCACTTACGCGCGTCAACCCCGCAGGGAAGACTACCGATAACCTCGGTGGGGCCGAATGGTGATCTAGCACGCCTTCTACTAGCTCTGTGGGCTAGTACCCGGGACTATTCAGGTAACCCTCTACCCCCTCCGGGCGGCCGTAGCCTGGCCGGAAGTACCCATTCACCCGTGGGTGTCGGGAACACACTGCCCCCTCGAGTCCAACCCAATCCGAACAACTCCCCTTCGGAAGGGGCTCGGCATGTTCGGCCCGAGGTTCCTCTAGTAACGTCAGAGGTATCACGAGTGCTAAGCGTCCGCAGCGCCCGCACTTCGGCAGCTGAAGGGGACGAATCCCCACCCCCGTTTCTATACAGTTAAGCCCAGAGGTTCCACCCCATTAGTCCTGAACCCGTAGGAACAGGACCCGGGCCTCTTGCTACCAGGGAGTTATCCGAGCTGTCCCAAAGGGCGCTCGGTGTCCTCCATGGGTCTTTCCATAGGGCAAGACCTTGATACCTAACAAGCCCCCCCCATCTGGTCTTATGGACTCAAGACGGGATGGAAGTGGATACGCCACTTACGCGCACCAACACCAAAGGTGATGACTACCGAGAACCGCGGTGGGGCCACCTGGTGATCTAGCACACCTACTAGCTTTACAGGCTAGTACCCGGGAGAATTAATGGCCTCCCTCAACCCCGTCCGAAGACGTACCCGATTCCCACCCTCCTTTCTATACAATCATTTTTGTCATTCACAAAGGTATTAATCACCAGAGCTCATTAAGAGCTCATTAATGTGTAATGAGCCGACCCTATGTGTCTCGCCGACATTTATAATGTTGACGTTTTAATAGTATTCCCACTTTCACATTCAGCTAAGGGTATAAATTCAGATATTTTAACACATATCAAATTAAAGTGTAGCCAGTGTCTTGTATTTTCTATTAGTATCATAGTTTTCCCTTCAAATATATCATGTAACTTAATACTTTATATTTTCTGTATGTCTGTAACATCACCAGTCATTATAGAGCGTATGCTCTATTAGCACTTCTTGATGCTCCCAGGTAGCCTGAGGTCTTTAGCCTTACACGTAGCATTGGAACCGAGTTACAAAATTGCAGTGTACACTGAAAGTATAGGACACTGAAATTTAAACCTTAAATTCTTAAATAAGTGCATTTAAACTTCCTTTCTCCTTTCAAACGCTATGAAGGAATAGTTTATAAGCACACATCGGAGCCCGTACACCTTTAAAGTGATATAAAGTTTACGAGTCTCGACGTATATAACTGCTGACCTCAGTCCCGGGGACAACACGCAGGATAGTCCGGTTCGCAACGCGTAGCTTTTGTTTCATTAATACTACTGCTCGCCATGGAGGTAGATCTGCCTTCCAGGGAGTGCTAGGTGTATGACATGCTGGGTTAATAGCATTACTTTCACAAGAATTACTGGACAATCTCCATTTTTAACTCAAAAGTTTTGGGTATCAACAACCATTAAACAACTTAAAAATGTACTTTCTAATTGTCTAAAAGCACTCGAGCACTGTCTAAAAGCCAGGGGCGGCTGGTGGCTCTGAAAATCAGTGATTCACCAATTTATCCATGCAATTTAATTTTTTAAAAGTAACACACGGTTGTTTAAGCCTGCCACTATAGACTGCTGTATACACAAGTTAACGGTAACTCACAGCGTATAATACAATATGCGTATTTCAGAAACACTCTAGAGCATAACACTCTTCCATTTATGCAGCTAAAAATAGACTTGATGTCTCTTCATGGCAGACTTCAAGTGTACATTGCAAGATTTCGTTCTGGATTGTCTTGGAGGTCCCCTTAAACATTGTAGCATTCTCCAGATAGGTTTTTCAGAACACAGTCTAGCTCTGCACTGAAGATTAGCAGTCCTCGAAAAATACCAGGATTGCTTGACGTAGCTGAATTATCGTGTCCTCGTAGAGCTAACTCAAAGGCTCCACAAACCCTAATGCAGTTAACAATAATGTTTAAAACATACCTATTTTGAGCCACTTTCTTGTTGTGTTCTTCAATTGTTCTCCGATATACACTGTCCATCTACTTTGCTATATTTTCATTGCCAAGCATAGCAAAACTGTGTTTTTCATGTGCGTTACGTGCTTTTAGCGCGATCATGAAGATGCTGCAAAACATTCACTCCATGTTTTGTCCACGGATCTTCACCGCCAAAGAGAACGCAAGGAAAGCAAAACAGGCTATTTTTAATATTACAACCACACATCAAATTATATTTCTCATATACATTGTTGTTAAAGTTACTGTTCAAATATATTGTTTTTGTTTTGACTACCTATGTGATTTTTATATTTGGCGTGGGACTTCCAAGTCGTTTATTTTCTGTTTTTTCTTCTAAGTTCATTTTTAAAAAGGATGTGCTAATAGACACTTTATGGAATTCATTGTTTCTCCTTATATGACACAATATACTTGTATTTAAATAAACCACTCTTATTCACTACTCAAGGCACGACACAGCTAACAAAACACGGCACAAAACATGTGGCTATGCTCTGGTAGGTAATAGTAATCTGTGGTAATTGTTGACCTATGAGAACATTTAATATGAGAATAATAGGTGGCGCTGAAAACAGAAGGAAAATGCTTGGCATTTACTATTCTCTGGCTGCTAGGTTAACCAACCTTATGCAGCCATAAGCCCCGCCCTTCCCCGCTACTTGCCTCGGCACACCCTAGGTTCATCCTGCCCTATACCTCCCCATTGTATATCAGTGGTTTGCAACAGAGTGAACTACTTGGCACCTGCAAACAATACAGCGCGCTGAGGGCCACTGCACTAGAGAAGGTCGAACTGAACTCCAAATGGAACATGCCCTTGCATTAAAGGGAGACCCAGCATTTTGGTTGTAGCGCAAACAAGCTACCCCATTGAGAAACCGCCCCTGCAAAAAGCACAATATAAAGAATGCACCACCTACCAAACCAACAACATATCAGTTGTCCAGTATTCAACATCAAAATCCTGGATTTTCAATGCTGCGTAATATAAGAAATAAGTCTCGGACAACAATGAAAATCATTGGTACTACTCATATGCACCATTAACGTCATGTGACATTGAGCGAACTGTCTCCCAATATTTTTATATTGTTCCATTGAGAGGCGCAGAAAATTCACATTCGACAATTTACGAATGAACAAGGTTGTTCACTATAATTCACGCAGCGAAAGCAATGAGGAGGATGTCATGTTGTAACGTAGCTTATACTTTGTATCCGTACTGAAGTGTACACAAACAGCGCTTCGGTACACTTGTTGACACGGACGTTTATTGATGTTGCGCTTGACCTTCTATAGTACCTATGCGCATACATTGATTGCTAAGGTGTACGGGATTCGATGTCTTTTTTATAATTTACGTCCTTTAACTTTTTAAGTCATATCGGACGATGAATGGAATGGGTGAAATGATGCTCAAATGTGTCCAGGGTCCATGAAGCTTAGAGTTAGACGGCATTCATCTTTCAGGATAAGGGAAAACTCCAGAAAAACCTTATCCATGGAACTCCCCCTGACCGAGATTCGAACTAGGGACCTCTTGAACGTGAGGCAGACATGCTACCTTCTACGCTACCAAGGCGGGCAATGTCTGTAAGCAATACAAAAAGTGAACATTTGGATATGTAAGAACTATGACTGATTTCTTCATTTGTCAGTGACGTGAATGTGACTTCGTCATTCGCTACTTCAAAAACTGTACGCTCTGCTTTGTACCTTCCAACAGGCTCTCTCGCAATCTTAAAGAAAGTAAACACGTATTGCACTGGAGTGTGCCACTGGTACTTGAAGCTATTAATCAGAAAATATATTGCTCTTATTGATTAAAATATATAGCATCAGTGAGTAAATTTCAGGTATCTGAAATGATATGCCTAACACATTTAATAACGTTAACACTTTGGATAACAGTCACTTTGTCTATTTATAGTGAATCAGAAAGCGGTTGGAGTGCTTTGCACGAGTACAATGATCAATAATACAAACTTGACAGCTGCGGTATTTTTATGATTGCGTTACGAACAAATGACACTCAATTTCCCATGTGCGCGGTTTCAGAAACAGGGAAGGGCGTGTTTCCGGATGCTGACTTCCTTTGGAAGAATGAAAAGATATTTATATTATTCGAAGTTTATCCTCATGCCTTGAAAAAGGTTACTGGCCAATTTTATTTATGTATTAGGAGTACAACAGGCGTAAGTCCAGTTACAATACTCCTAAGAAAATGTATGTAAGGTAATAACATTTAGAAAGGTCTTACACTTGAATGCGAATACACTAAAATACCATGCTTGCAAAGCAGACCTTAATTTTTAAATTGAATCGACTTCACAGAATATAAAAAGCTACTCAACCCCAGAGAAAGAAAAACCAATTATATTTTAATGCACGCACTGTTTAAAAAAATTATCTCTTCCAACGTTATTTATGTCATACCGGACGATGAATGAAAGGCGTAAAATTATGTTCAAATGAGCTCATGGTCCATAAAGCGCATGATTACCTGAAATTCAGTTTTCAGCATAAGTGAAATCCCCAGAAAAAACCTCACTCACCCTAACTGAAATTGCAGCTTGGGACTTCATGAACGTGAGGCAGACACGTCACCACTATATCGCTCGCAAACGTTAAAGGCATATGACCAATGCCATTAGAGTAACGCTATTCGGTTGTTATTTGGGGAGAATCTTTTCAAACCAGGATTTGAAAACGTCGTCATTCATTTCGTCATGATAGTCTCCCGTTGTTTTGGAGACGAACATAAGCTCGCCACCCTCGACAAAGCCATCATCACTTCCTATGTGCAGAACTATAAGACGCTTACACCTCCCTGTAGGATTTCTAAGTCCTGCACTTATACCAGATCAAAATGGATGTTTTTTTTTATTTCACTGTGGTGTCGATCCATGCTTTACTTGTCGTGTGCCCCTCGTTAACCCACGTCTCGTCTAAGTAACAAACTTACCGCGTATTTTGGAGTTCCTTCATAATGCGCGCGCAGTATGACTTACTTTAATTACAAACTAACTTATATATCTATTAATATATGTTTTTATAGTTTAAATATGCTTAGTACGCACCTTTTATGCGCTTTAACGGAACGAACTCAAGACTCCACACCTCAGAATCAGTACTTTTTCAAGGGAATTATTTACACGGCGGAAGCTTCATGGAAATTGTGAAGAAGCCGCGCTACGATCAACGATCACGTGGTTTTGTTTACATCTTATTTATTCTCCCACTGTAAGCAGTATAGTAAGTGCTAAGTTATTCTGCCCCAGTCATAGGCCATAAATGCAGGAGTACCTCAGGGCAGTGTCCTTGGGCCCCTGCTTTTCTTGGCATACATTAATACACTTCCCACCTCAAGAGGCTGCAAACTATATCTATTTGCCAACGATACAGCCATCACAACAGCATCTAAACGACATGACATCGCAGTACACAGGGCCCAGATGTTTACGAATATGCTGTATGCCTGGTTTGCGACCTGGCAAATAAAACTAAATGCCCCTTTAAGTCCCAAGCCGTCACCTTTACCCAACGAGCTATACCGGATGTACCTAACCTCCGTCTCGGAGATACTGAAGTTCCATGGTCATCACAGGCAACATACCTTGGTGTTGTTTTGGACATGCGCCACATCACATCAGTGGCTAACAGAGTTAGCAGAAAGATGGCCATGCTGTATCCATTGTACAACCGCATGACCTACCCCTACCAAGTCTGGGGTGCAGCAGCCAAATCCCACATCTCAAGCTCCAAGTCCTCCAAAACCGCTACCTCCGGACTGCAGTCGCAGCCGGTTGGTATATCCCAAACGACAGTATTCATTTTGATCTATCCTTCCCTAAATTATTTTACTACATCGTACATATTTCGCATAATTTCTACTGCAAACTTCCTAACAGTTTCAATAACCTCATCCGTGGACTTGATGAGTATGACCTCGACCCTGGAGAATCCTATAAAAGACCCAGACTTGTACTAGGACCCTCTAACTAAATATCCAATATACTTCAAACATTCTACCTCTTTTCCTAAAACTATATCCTAACTTGCATTCCACCGTTAACCCATCATTATAAATAAACTTTCTCCATGCCAGTAAGGGACGTGCTCCCGGTATGGCAAGAGTCGAAAGACCCTGCTCTCCGGAGTAGGCACCACTTCAACGACCTCACGACTTAAGTGCTAAGTCATGACTATCTGTATATAATTTCTGGGAATGAAATGCAGCTTGCTTTTGTTTTGCCACCTACACTCTCTGGAGTATTGCAACTATTTTTTGAAATTCTCAGTAATGTCTTAATTTAGATATAGTTTTTTCCTTTAGTGTATATAAGATTTTATGAATATTTATTTTTACGGAATAATTTACACATTTGTTAGCAAAAAATATTATATTTTTAATAATTTATGAGTTTAATTACAGGAAACTATAGATTTTGATCGACAGAAACACCGCTGTTCAAGGTGAAAGCATAAACATTTTATTGGTGGTTTTCATTATATACACCAAACTTATGTTAATAATGGATATAGATTTCGTTAAAAAGCTTAACCGCATTATATAAAAATTATATAACTATTTGTTCTCCATTTCCATACGAAATTGCTCTTATTTTCACTCAGATTATACGAAGCAATAGATATTTGTATCAGTGTATACCTTGAGCATTTTATTACAGCCTTAATAGCTTTCCAATAATTTTGGTTTACATAGCTGTAAAGCATTGCATATTTTGAAATTTTTAAAGAGCTTTCTCCAGCTCTAATATCCTTCGCAGATGGCTGAACAACCCGTTTACAATTAACGGTATAAACAAAATTGAAAAACACAACAGCTGTTTGACAGGCATACAGCCTCCGTCTTTTTATACTGCAAAATGGAAACAAAATATAAAACATTTCCATTATTAACCGATGGGAATTCAGGGTTTCAAAATGACTGAGTGAAATTTAATTAAATCCTGCCCTTTTTGTGTGTTTTAACATGCACGTAGCAATTTTATATATTTCGAAATGTCATTCAGCTGCTGATAGGTGTACAATAAAACAAAAGAATAATACAAGCTTTCAGTGCATTTTCTAATTACAAAACCGTTCCCTAAATTCGCATTTTATGGCACTGTGTTCCGAATGTTTATGTTACGTTACGACTGCCAGAAGTAAGTTAATTTTGTCAATACATATATCATCAGATTCTGTTTTGTTCTCAGAAAGAATTTTTTTGTTTCCATTCAATGTTGGTTCCAATATCCGTCAGGAGAGTTGAAAATAAAAGGGAAATAATGAGACAACTTTATTTAATTTTGCATTGCCTTAAGCAACGGAAAAGCTACATATAACCAAGGATGACGAACATCCTTTGTAGAGTGATATCGAGCTCCTACTGACGTCATATCCAAACCAAGACTCGAGTTTAACAATCTATCAGAAATCTGGGTTATGCTGCTAACTGAAGCTGCCTTTAAAGGAAGTGCAACAATGCACATACACTGAAAGTGCTAGTCATGTACATCAAAATTATTTTAATATTACAACGGCTGTTCAATAAATAATGGTCATAATTTTTTCACTGTCATAATTTTTCGCACTAAAATTCAATCTTATTATATTCTGTTAGCTTAATGTGAAACAAACACGCCGTAGTAGTTTCATTGTTGGTACTCTTGGTTCCCGCCTGTGAGAACCAGGCAAGTTCAGACATGTTCAGTATCGCCTACCGCTGCGATGGTAGTTAGGTACAATGTCACGGGACGGCTATAGGTCGAAGGTCTCTCCTCTTCGGAGCAGGGTAAAGCTTCAATATCTGTGCTGTGCGTGAAATGTATTTTTGGTGGATTTAACATTTCTTGAGGTATTTTGATGTTCTTAATTTTCCTTAGCTTATAATTTGCGCAAATAGGATGTGGTTATTCTTCTTCCTTCCTACTGGCCATACAAAGAGAAAGAAATTTAAGAGGCATCACATCACAATAGTACGATATGACTATCGCTTAAGGCTACTGATTTTCATGTTCTCACTGTCGGTACAAGAAAATCTGTAATCAAGTCACTTTTTTAAATGTTTCTTAAGGTATATGTAGAATAAGCATTTGTAAAAATCGTTTGTACATGAGAAACTCGTGCCGGTGTAACATTTTTATTTATATTCAAATACATCAATTAAAATTTAAGAAAAGTGTGCTCCAGGTAGTAAGCAAACGAAATGTTAAATTACATTCAGACGACAGCAGCCTGAGGTGTATGTGTGGTTAGTATTCAAGCGAGTTTTTAAGTTTTTAACTCCAACGTAAATTAAGTTTGGTACAAAAGGAAACCGTTAAACACTGGTGGAAAGAGCAGCTTAGTGAAGAAAGCGGAAATAAGAAAGAATGTTAATTCTTGTTCCATGTTACCCCTCATAATGAATGTGCATGTAAATTACGATGCCAGGAAAGTTCGTTTTCTGGAACAAGCATTAACAAGTTAACTAGCACAATTCATGTTGTACTTAGAAGAAAGAACTAAAGGGTGAAACCTATAACCCTTCCGTATATACTACGAATTAAATTTTAAAGGGAATTTATTTATATAAAATATAAAAGCCATCAAATATGAGCACTTTACATGCATAGAAGTTTTATGTTCAGACAGTTTCAATGCGCACGCCATCAATAGCTGAACAGACGTAATCAATAGCTTAAAATTGGTGTTCTGGAGGTTTGTGTGAGATGTTCAACAAACATTCAATTGTTATTATATTTATAGTAACATTAAGTATCACACTTATTGCACTTCTATTCTGAATGTTTTCCTGAAGAGGAGTTAATGTTATACACCTGGGTACAGCCACCATTTCCTAGGATCACTGGTCAAAGCAAATGGTGGGAAATTAATATAGCAAACATATTAAGGGATTTTATATTAGAATGAAATAACCTCACATTCAATTCTTCTGCGACTGGTGAAATAGAATTAGCCGAAACTAATTTAATATACTTAGAAAGCGGATGTCGTAGATGAAAAGGCGAGTTACCGATTGCGTAAACATCTACAACAATTGTATCGAATGAGGGGGTAGCTGTTGCATTTCGCTCACACTTTTTTATCCCCAATTTGAACAAATTGATATCATCCACAATAATTTAAGTGCAATAATAACAATAATAAAGCTTGTATTTAAGTTACTTGATGGAAATTATTCATTTCTTTACACTAGCCGTATACAGGTTAAGGTATTGGATAGTCAACCTGAATAATTCAATGCCACGGCTGAGATCTGAACCACGGATCTCCTAGTTCCCGTCCAGTCGCCTATACTCATTAAGCTACCATGGCCAACTTGCGTCATGACATTCATATACGAGTCAATTGCAGAATTTAATGTCAGGACGGCATGTTGGCCGTGGTACCTTAATGGCTAAGAGCGACTGGACGGAAAACAGGAGATCCTTGGTTAAAATCCCGGCCATGGCATTGGATTATTCAGGTTGACTCTACCTTTAGTGTTTATAGGGTTATTCTGCTTATATACTTTAAAACATTCATTACATTATCAAAATGAGAATGAACAATGGTAGCTTTGTACACAAATTTAGAGTATTCAAGGATGTTTCTCGTCCAGAGGGGAAGCACAAGTAATGCAGGAGAGGATTGTCAGTTCTATCAACGTCACTCCAAAAGGTTTCATCCAGGCCATACCATATTTGCAAGAAAGAGTAAGTTCACCATTTAAGAAACTCCTGTGAACTTTCACGGATACACCTGCATCGGAGTTTGAATCCTTCCAACTGGAATACTTCAGTAGTTAAGTAAAATATATGAGGAGCCTAGTTTCAAAGATAGACAGGAGCCATTTACATTATTTTTCACTATAGAGGTATTTGTACTTGACTATCACAGCTCCATTTTCCAACCTGAAAATTTTTGTGTGGTATGTTTAGAGCTCTAATACCACAATAAGCAATGTGTACACTTAAAAATATTGTTTGAATACACTATAAAACCATTGTAAAATAAGCAATGTCCGCATTTGAAACCGAACTTCGCCTATGTCTGTTTTTGATACAAAGAACTTCTAGGTTAAGGAAATGAATGCTAGTGTTTTGTTGCAATTATTGTAATAGCTTCAGTTACAGCATTACAAAATGAAAAACGTGTATTTCTTTTTAATTTTGATATATACCATATACCTTTCATTCTTGTTACTGTATTTCTGTGCAGATAATATCTGGTTTAGTGCAAGGGTTTTCAAAGCAGTCACATTCAATAGTATTTTCTGTGTCATTTTCACTACAACTTTGAATGTTATCAGAATACCACTTAAGAAGGGGACTCAATAACGTCAAAGTGCAAGGGTAAACTGGAGCCCATGACAGTTTCTAATGATTTCAAGCGATTTGATTGGTTCAAACGGCCATTTCCAGTTTTGATACTAACCGAGCATGGACGTGTTAGGTTTTGAAAGTAACTACATATTTCAACTGTGAAAAATACATATAAACGTCCATTTTGGGAACAAATGAACTTCAGATTAAAAAAGAGCAGGCCAAATATGAAATAGATCGATTAACTCAGTTATATTAAAATGACTTACGTCCGTCTTTGATACAAGGCGTCTTGTTTCTTTTACTTTCCGCCAAGTGCGAATTGAGTGCAGTGATCCGTTTTTTTTGAGTGCCAAGGGCACTACCCCCACTTCCCGTAGGGGAAGAGATCCGTCCCTTTCAGCTGCCAAAGTGCGGGCGCTGCGGACCCTTAGCACTCGTGGTACCTCTGACGTTACTAGAGGAACCTCGGGCCGAACAGCCGAGCCCCTCCTTCGGGAGTTGTTCGGATTGGGTTGGACTCGAGGGGGCAGTGTGTTCCTGATACCCGTGGGAATCGGGTACGTCTTCGGACGGGGTTGAGGGAAGCCATTAAGTCTCCCGGGTACTAGCCTGCAAAGCTAGTAGAAGGTGTGCTAGATCACCAGGCGGCCCCACCGAGGTTTTTCGGTAGTCTTCACCTTGAGTGTTGACGCGCGTAAGTGGCGTATCCACTTCTATCCCGTCTTGAGTCCATAGGACCAGATGGGGTGGCTTGTTAGTCTCTAGGTCTTGCCCTATGGAAAGCACCTCGGAGGACGTCGAGCGCCCTTTGGGACAGCTCGGATACTCCCTGGTTGAAGGAGGCCCGGTCCAGTTCCTACGGGTTCAGGACTGATGGGAGTAGAACCTCTGGGCTAAACTACTCCCACTGAAATTCATCGTCAGTTATGCGAAGTCTATGGGCCACAGTGTATGGACGTCAATAACGTGTAAACGTGGTTAAGAGAGTCAAAGACGGACGTACAGACCTGCATGACGAAGAGCGTTCTGGTCGGTCTTTGGTTTGAGCCGAAACAATTGCGAAAGTGGAGGAAGAAGTGCTTAAAGATCGGCGTGTGACAGTTCGTGAGGCGTGCGAACTTTACCCTGGAGTCAGTAAGACCACAATTGACAAGATGTTGACCGAACATTTGCATTATCGCAAGGTGTGTGCGAGGTGGGTCACCAAAATGCCCTGGCCCAGTTCAGATGGGACATCCTCACCCATCTCCCTACAGTCCAGACTTAGCACCTAGTGATTATCATCTGTTTCCTGAGTTGGAGTCACACCTGGGAGGAACACATTTCCAGACCGACGATGATTTGAAAAACGAGGTTAAGCGCTACCTGCGTAATTTGGCGGGAGAGTGCTATGACAAGGGTATACAAAAACTGCCACAGCGCATGCAGAAGTGCATCGATCGCACTGTGTGCGTGTGTGTGCAGTATTTAACGCCCGCCTTTACTACATACGGCACCGCAGGCGGTGACACTGATGATACATGAGATGAAGATGGAGCATCGGTGGAAAGAGATGGCGGGGAAACCGGAGATCCCGGAGAAAACCCGCCCCAGCGCCGTGTTGTCCACCACAAATCTCACTTTTCGAACCCGGGCCGCCTTGGTGAGAGCCAAGCGGTTTAACCACTGAGCCACGGCGTCGCCGCATCGATCGCAATGTGATTACGTTGAAAGATAGCTGTAAGTTCGGCCTTTCCATCAATGTAACATTCGTCGACAATAAACATGTTCGCCCGCCTTGGTAGCGTGGTGGTAGCGTGTTTACCTCACCTTCAAGTGGTCCCGAGTTCGAATCTCGGTCAGGGTGAGTTACCTGGAAAAAATGTTTCCGTGGTTTTCCTTTATCCTGAAAGACAAATGTCGGGTACCTCTAAGCTATATGGACCCTGGGCTCATTTGAGCATCATTTCACCCATTCCGTTCATCGTCCGTTATGACTTCTCGTTGGAGGACGTAAATTAAAAAAAAAGAAAAGAAACATGTTTCCTATATTAAATCAAGTTGGAGACCTTATTTTACTGGCACTCCTTTTACATACCCTGGAAATTGTTGAACATGAGTTTATTAGTAAAAAAATGACCACATGATTGCCATCTACAAGCACCGAGCTTTATAACATTTTATTTAAGCTCTCTATATCACCAGAGACCAGAAATGATTCCCTAAAGTAGCTCATCTATAGGCTTCTGTCAGCACAGATGCTAGGATTCGGCAACACAAAGAGTAAATAGAATCGAAATCCAATATTGTGTGAGGGACAAGGAGGGAAAATAAATCTCTAAACAATAACATACGTTTCGACTGAAATCGTATGTTTGCAGACCTGCCGGAACTGCTACTCTGAACAGCCTATTCCTAGCTTCAATGTTCAATATAGGGGGGAAAAGTGTTAAACAAATGAAGAATAAACACGTGCTTTATTTTAGCTGCGAAACAGAGCACGAACATGAACCAACAATTACTCACAGAGTTTGTTTTGTTCTGTTCTTGTTTGTAGAATTCTACACAAAACATTAAATACGAGGTGCTTTCAACATATAAAACCCCCTATTTTTTCAAATAGGAATTTCCGTTTTCTTGATAATACAGGTAGACTCTTTGTGAATACTTAACAGAGATGGCACCACTGTACAGTGCATAGAACTCTAGTGAAAACGATGAGAGTTAGGACTGTTTTTGATACTTAAAATGGCAATGTGTTCATTGCAAGAACAGCGTGTAATCATTTTCGTGGTGTGAAACCTATTGCAATTCATCGCCAGTTGAGTGAGGCATGTGGTGATGGTACCATGGATGTGTCTAATGTGCTTTCCTAGTTGCGACAGTTCAATGAAGACAGAACCTTTTCGCATTTTCACATCTTCACACTGGATTGTGTGTACAGATCCCACGGGAAATGCCAATTTTTGAGGCGATCGGCGACCCTCCAAAACAACGTTCTACATTCGTTGGATCATGTCGTCAGACCGGCTGGTGTGAGGCCGTAACTGTCTTGGTTTGCTGTCACTCATCCAAACCTTAGCCTACACACAGCTAGTGTGGAAGAAATGATTATTTCCATCAATTTACCTGAATAACATAGTGGAAAGAAAAAGTAAACAAATTCCGGGCAATATGTGCTACAATCCAAAGCACCTTTAAAAACATTGTGAGAAACGATACAAAAATGATAATGTATACGTTAATGGCTATTCCAAATTTACTATATGGAAGCGAAATCTAGGTGCCAAATCAAAAGGATTTAAATAAAATAGACGGCAGAAATTAAATTTGTAAGAAGTGTTTAAGGTTGCACAATATTGCACAAAATAAGAAATGAGGATATTAGAAAGGAATTAAAATCGAAACAATCCTTGACAAAATATCAGAACAAAGGCAACAATGGCATGAATACATATTAAGAATGGCGGATGGAACATATCCAAATGCAGTATTAAACTATAATCCAAAATGAAGAAGAGACAGGACGACCCAGGAAACGCTGGAGAGATCTATGATGCAGGAACGAGCGATATGCCCAAACCATGGAGTGAAGAAGAAGATAGTGGTTTAACTATGAAGCTTGAGACTTAAGTACTTACAGCATAGTGAGTCGCCAGAAAATGTGCGTGTCTCATAGCGTATGAGAACCCCAGGTGGTCTACCGAGAAATACATGAGTGAGTTGGAGAATTTAATGTAAATGTCGGTACGTTGACCATAGCAGCTCAGTTGCTTGGAGCAGCCGCACGGGGAGCGGGAGATCCGTGGTTCAAATCCCGGCAATGGTATTGAATTTTTCAGTCTGGCTCTACTCAAAGAAAAACCCTAACCTACACAGGGCTAGTTTGGAAGAAATGATTATTTCCATCAATTTACCTGAATAACATAGTGGTTTAACTATGAAGCCTGGGACTTAAGTTCTTACAGCATAGTAAGTCACCACAAAATGTGCGTGTCTCATAGCATATGAGAACCCCTAGTGGTCTACCGAGAAACGCATGAGTCAGTTGGAGAATTTAATGTCATCCATAGGAATTTTAAGTCCCGAGAATTGGACAGGTGCCTACTCAGCAAGGTGAGGAATTTAAGGAGCTACGATAGGTAGCAAATACCGGTCAAGAAAGCCAACTTTCCGACTGTGGTTGCCGTGATGCTGACTACGTCACTTCCCCGTATCAGATGGATGATCGCCTACCACTGCCTTGCGTATGTTGGCGTGAGGCCGGCAGTCGGTTTAGAAGGCCGTGACTCGCTTGCGCGCGTTACGCCGTGGATTTGTTTGTAACACTTATTGTAACAAATCGTCAGTGAATTAAAAACTGAAAATCTGTGCAACTATTTTGGCAATGGTTGTGGTTCAAAATGGTAAAAAACTCGACCGAACATAGGGAAAATTAAGTTACACATTGTCAAATTCATAGATCATGGTTAACTAAACCGACAGTTAGTGTACTTTTAAGAACATTTTCTGTTTCTTTCTTTACCTTTGTAGATGGTTGGTATCAGTATTTTTATATATTTTTAATCTCGAAGTACTACAAAATTAGCAACAGAGGAAAGAAATGAAAAAAGTCCTTTTTGTTAACTTCGCGAGTGCTGAAAGGAAGAAAAAGCTAAAGCGACGTACTCTGATTCCACTAGGACATTGCGGGTCCAAAAAAGATAAAATGATTTATCCACTGCGGCATCCTATGAGCGAGTCTTTAATCATCCTCCCTTGGGAAGAGGTACATACGTTCGAAACCCGGACCCTTGAGCACATACTGCAGGTGAATAAAAAGTCAACTGCGTCTCTTTGTGTATGAAATACCACAGGCTGAACCGAAGCGTTAGTCATTTGTTGTACTGCTACATTCCAAATAAAAGGAATGAAGAGCAGGAGTGAAGTTTATAATCCTAACCAGTAAATTTGGGATTACATCTGAAATGATTGAAGATGTCAGACAGGGCTTCACAAGATGCCTTTTAAATTTACTGACCTACTTTTGTCAAATGTAATTAAGAAGGAGAGTATACTTATATAAATAATCCTATATTTTCATTAGTGTGTTAGTAACTAAAACAAAACAATCACGTAACTACAGTAACTCAGATACACAAAAACTTTTAGGTTTCTAACAATAATAGGAACACTGGAGTTGTACGATATATTCGGGGAAAAATATTTGATTGTGATTTAATTGCCAAAAAGTGTGGAAGACATTTTTAGGAATATCGGACCCATGTTAGGTGCATAGAAATGTCGAGATCAATAATTGAAAAAAACTGCTTTATTTGCTTCACCTGGTTTGATTAAGCTTTACACTGCTATAGCTGATCATATACAGAGACATTTTAAAAGGTTGAAATTTTTGTTTTCCCATTGTAACATTATTTTCAACTTCAGTCACTCGCAAAACTACCTTCTCCGGCAGAAATAACACACAATAAAGTAATTATCCATTTAAATACATCTGAAAGATAAAATGTTTCTTTACCATAAAATTCATTTCTCAGAATTTGTGCTCTAAGGGTGAAAATATCAAATTTAATTAAAATAACCACCTTATAAGGGAGAGCACAGCCATAATTAATTTCGACTTACTAGTAATGTTGCATTAAAGTATTATGTATATAATTTTATTTTATCATCCACATAATTACTTAAGAAGGAATAAAAGATAAGCAATTTAAATTAAAATGAATACCTTGTAGTTTTGTCGGTTAGAGAATTTTATATAAAGCTTCCAGCCAAATTGAAATTTTTTAAAATAAGACTTTCACTAATGCCTTTAAATTCTAGGTAAACTTAACACTTAGTTTATACATTTCCAAAATACAAATGTATATTCTGTAACATATGCCTGCTAAGTTTTAAGTAAAAACACAATTAGCAGATATTTGCAATTATACATGCAATAGGAAAATCAGATGCACATACAGGCTTATATACTAAATATCATTTTGCATTAAATAATCCTCTTATTAACATACAAAAAGTTATTCACCCTTTCACATAGTGAAATACAGTTAGCAAAAATATGTTTACCTAGTGTTAAATACTCGTGCTTCTTGTATTAATGCAAATGTAAATAATTCTATGAAGTTTGCATCAATATCTTATATATAGGACAATCCATTTCTATTCACATCTGTATATGCTGCTTCAGGTTAAAGGTTTTATTTATAATTCCCTTATAACTCATAGTGTGAACTTTGAAAACTCCGTTTTGAAAATAATTTTTGATAAATTCCTCTCCTGTGTTTACATTGATGCAAAAATATTTGTCTTGGCTTAAAAAGTATAGCATTCTAACTAAAGAAGAAACAGTTATTGATTGTAATATTTAAAACGAAGAAAAAAATGAAAGAGAGGTTTTCTGATGTTTTTGTTTTTCTGTTATGATAACTTTAATATTATCTACTTTATACTTCTCATAGATGTCTCCAAAACTTTGTTATATGTCCGAGCAGATTTTTATGTTAAAGGAATGCCAGTTAAGCAAGATTTAAACTAACAGGCAGATGGATATTTTGAGGTTGTAAGCATAAAGAAAAAAGAAGAAAGATGCTTTTTAGATATCTTTATTTGGCCCATTATTACGGCAATTCAATGAATTCTGCCTAACGTTAATTTATTAACGACATGTAAAATCAAAGTTTACACAAAAATTTAGAACATTGCTGAAGTTAAAATAAAAAATCTATAGGAACACGTAAACTGTACGTGTATTACGTTTATCGTCGATAATTTGGTCACTGTAATTTTTAAAGCCGAAGATTAATATACTGCATCTAGTCTTAAAATTTCTGACTCATGATTTTGCCTGGAGCTTAAAGGATTTCAAATGGGGCAGTAAACCTTTGTGTAAATTTTGACTATTCGTTACTCCTACCTTTAGAAATTAAATTATTATTTTTCAATAAAAAGATAATGATGCATAACATTACATTGTTAAAATTCCTGTGATAATCTGTAAAATCCACAGGACATTGCTCGAGAATTTACGTACTGCAATAAGTTATTTCAAAACAAACAGTTAAGTTGAAATTTTGATAAAATACAGCGTTTTGAGATAGTCATAAATATATATTAAAATTAAACAAAAAGGTTTTGAAAGCATTTTGGCAACATCATTATTCTGTACAAAATACGAGTTGATTTGAAGGATTACCAACACGACCAGATATTAGATCAACTTATAAAAGCACACTAACCATACTTTTTAATATTTTGGTATATATAAAGAGGTGTGTACTCACCTTCGCTAAGTATTCAAGTAGTGAAACTGGCCCATTTCGAGAGCACGTGGCCACAAAAGTTACACCGCGCACCAACTTGAACAGTGAGACCAGGGAAATCCGCACACTAACACTACCATCAGGCACTGCGAGGGACGCGGCTAGAAGTTTAATTGAGACGCCTACCACCAAGCTGCGCCACCGTCTCGCGAGGCGTCGTGATCGCACGCTATCGCCAGCCAATTCTATTTTCTTTACCCTCTTCAAAGCACGCGAATTTTGTGCGCATGGCCGTTGTGCAGTTAAATCCACAAGTGGGTAGAATCCAAATTACGTAATTATCTGCATGCAGTTGCTAAAACGTGACCGAAATCAATACTCCAATTTTGCTGTTTGTATAAAAATGACATTTTATGGTATGCAGCAGTCAGTTTTTCTGTATTAATCATTAGTTATTTCAGATTTATTTTTATTAGACATACTTCTGTTAACTAAACAAATAACATCCAAATCAAAATTGTATAAACATTATTTTTACTTCCTTTATTACGTGCTACCAGTAAATAGAGTATCAGAATAAAAAAATAGATTTTTAGAAAAATGTCTCTTGCCTCTCTTTGGCGCGGTTGCATAAAATATAATCTAAGTTCAAGCATATAAAAATGATCTTCAGCTAAGCTGAACATAGAATTTTGGTTGTATAAACATTGATATAAGTTCATGGCCTCTTGATATAAGATCAAATCTAACTGGTGAGTTTTCTCCAGTTAACTTGATTGAACTTAGATCAGCAGAACTGCAGAATTTACACAATAGTTTCTGAGAAGAAATAAGCAGTGCAGCTTTAAAGAAACAGTAAAGTATTTTTGTGGTTACTTGTATAAATAATTTTAGCCTCTTTATTTCACAAATGTATGATAAAGATGCATTGTTTGTGTTCATAACCTATACAGTTTTATTATTTTCAGAATTCAGATTACTTTGATATCTATGATGACTAGAATGTTCAATTTGAAAGGTCTCCTCGTGTTTTCCAACATAGAGGAAATCCCATTTCAGAACTAAATGACAGAAAATTCAAAATGAGATTTTGACTATCAAAGTATGTAATAAAAGTACTGGAGCATAGGCTACATGCACAGTTAAGAACACAAAACCTGAGGAATTATGCAGTCAATCCAATATTTATGATCTTGTTCACATTACGGTTCTATGCAACAGAAAGCTTCCAAGTGGTGATTGGAGATATATTTAATATAAATAAAGGGACTGCGTTTAGAGCAATACACAAAGTTACAAGGGAGATTGTAGCTTTAAGATCTCATTTCATCAGGATGTCTATGGAAAAGGGCGAAATAAGAAGGGTTATGCGAGATTTAAAGTTAGCGGAACGTATCTTCTCTTTTGGTTGAACTTCCAGTTTTTATATGCAAATATAATAATTTGTAGCTTAAAACTTCACTTACCTTTCATTTTTTGTTTATATTTTCAAGCTCACAGTATTGTAAAGAGACGAAAATGAAAGGAGATGTACATTGGGCATATAATGGAGATAAAGTAAGCGAAATGATTAACTTTTGGTAAATACTGTTCCAATATGGAGTAAATTGTTGTAACATTATTTCTAGGACAAATAACCATAAATCGAAAGATTTATTTAGTTTTTGTTATGTCTAGATTGGCTACTCTGTGCACTTGAATTAAACAGAGTCGAATAGTTACGATAATTCTCGAATCCTTTCGATTACAACTGAAAGTTGCGACATTTTTATTGATGTTGCCGCATTTGTTTCTGTGATCTCAGATCAGTACTGAACCCACGCGGGTTCGTAAACTTAGTCCAATTTTGATCTTCATTATAAATGAGGTGCAGTTAACGATGCTTATGCAACCGGGCCTTTGTGTATCCATATATCAGCTATCTGTGTACAGCATAACTCAAAATGTCCAGTAGTTAAACACCAAACATGGTAATTACAAGGGAAATATCACTCTGCTAACATCTGTACGCGCTTGAAAGCTTGATGACGTCATTTCTCCTCTATGTGGAGTCTGTAGGCCAAAATTCGTTTGTGGAGTAGCTGGAAGTATCCGAATATGAGACCAAAATATCTAGGAACATATATGTAAAATAACAGAGCATTGTACAGGATGGATTGTTTATCCCTGACGGACAACAAACGTAAGGAACACCCCCCTCATACCTTGCATGTAGCTGACGAGGGATGTCCATCAGCTACTCGCAGTTGGTCGCATGTGTCACTTTCCAGGCTTCAGTTTTGGGCGTTGCTGTTCTATTCCACAACAGATTTTTGGTACACATGGTTTATATATAGCACGCATTGTACCATCAAATTTTCAGAAACGTAGCGGTGTGAGTGCAGTTATAGTTCCCTTGTTAGGGCCACGATAACCCTCTTAATCAGGCATTTTACTTTTTGTAGTTTTTTACGTTTAAAGAAATGTATTGGGTTTAATTTTTAAATTATAGAAGGTTTTAAATTATTTGGTCTTTTTGGGTCAAAAAACTATTGAGAATACAATAAGGTGTTCTAAGGATCTGACACTAAGATGTTCATCCCAGACTATCCTTATATACAGAGGCAAGATTCTCTGGTGACGATTATTTATAAAATTGTGTTAATAATATTAATTGGTTGTGTTTTGTGTTTTCTTTACTATAAATTAGCATTAATATCGCGAAAGTATTTTGGGAAGAATTAATGAGTAATGACATGACTCAAATGAAAAGTAACAGGTAACTAGAGTATCACAACTGTTAAAACCACTTTTTTTACAAATTAAAACATTTTATTTGAAATCAGCAGATAGTAGGTAACATGAATGAGATCAAATATTACACATTAGATGTCGCCAAACTGCAGCATACAACAAGTTGTGATATTTTCGCTTTTCATACTTGTTCTTTTGTCTGTCACAACTAAGTTATATGTGGAGAGAAATCTCTCACTACCAGCGTTTGACATCGGCAACCAAAGACATTGAAGGGACTTTTTACAGAAATTGTGGTAAGAATCAGCTTTTGCCTTCAATGTCAGGAGTTCTGTTACTACATCTAATCTGTTATCGTTACCATCATGACTTTGCTGTTCAACAATGTCACAAAATTCTTTGTAACAAAGAAGAAAAAAATCAGAATCACAAGTAATAGTACTGGTTTTAAATGCATTTAGTTGTTTAAATGCTGCCATTATATGATTTAAATCACTTATTTGATTTAATAACTAGCCTAGAAGGCTCAAACAAATGATCTAAAGCTTTTATGGTTATTACATCATCAGTTTCTTTTGCATAATGGAATTTAATTTAGACAAAGTCATACGGCAGCAAGCTTTCAGATTCTCTTCTACTGCTTTTCTAACACTGGGATCTATGATATGATCTACAAGTGCACTTACTCTGTTTCCAAGGTGACCACTCTCTAATATTTCACATTGGTTCTCAGGGATTTAATTCGGCAAGATGAGCCACAGCTTTGTAATTAAAATTCTAATATTGGATTCGTTTTCAATCTGAAACTTTCAGAAACAAATATTGTTGCTGTTGTACCTTTAAAATATTGCAGCACTTGGCATCCAAAAATGATCATTTAACAAATTTTGCGCAGGAATCGAAAGCTTTTCTTTAGGAAAGAAATCGACAGTAGACTCAAAATAGCTGTCAATGTAAACTACTGAATTAAACCAGCTAGACCAGCGTGTCAGTACAGGCAATGCGAACACTTTTTTCTTCTAAATCTGGGTGGTTTTCAGTAAGGTATTGTTTACATTCGTTTTTCAACTTTCGGGCATTTCGGAACACATTCTTAAGCCCTGAGGGACAATATTTTTATGTTAATGTAATGTCTGAGAGTAGCTTTCTAGAAGTTCAGTACCTTCTCAGTACATTTAGTCAGTATAATAGGAGTTTTTGCTGTGCACGGTGTGGTATCCAATAAATAACATTTCCAGTTAGCATACAACAAGCAGTTCTCAGTATCACGGACTAGCCGGGTGCTGTGGTGTAAGTTCATTGTTACACCGCTTAGCTGTTATTTCAGTGAGCATGATGATGTCATTGTATTGGCTTTGCTAAATTTTATCTAGTTTTCGTTAAATTTGTAAACTTTCTTTCAAGACTTCTAGCTTCATGCCATGCTATACTTATGCATTTTGAAATAAATGTGAACTTTTATATGCAGACTAAAAATAATAGAAATATTTCTCACTTATCGCTAACAAATATTATTCTTGAAAAAAGTAAAAATTCGTGAAAATTCGTCAAAAATTGTTAAAAACAAAACCTCTTGCCTCTGCCTATAAATATTAGGGTAGAATTTACGGAAGGGATTTGCCACGTCAACCACGTCTTTTGTACTGTGCCTTTGTGGATTCGTGCAATTAAAAGTCCGAGTTGCAGAGATTCAAAATGTTATTTATTTCTGTAGAAGTACACTTACAGTAGCCGAATTACGTTACAGACACAATTACAATCTTCAAAGTTGGTTGACCACAAAAAGGAGTTCACTTCCAAAACACCAGTTTCAATTTCGACTGTCTTTACAACTCCCCTTGGCGAATCGCGGCTTCCTTATATATACCGCGGCTCATTATGATACATTTCTCGAATATTCTGTAACAAACGAGAAATCGGATAAGACCTGAAGCTTTCCTGGCGACGAATATGCTGACTTTCTTCTCGGCACCCTGGTCATAGTTTCCATCGTAAATCTCAGCGACTGGGCGTTCTCAATACACTGGCCCACAGAGCTTTGTCTATCTCTGGTCCCAGCCACTTAAAACAAGAATTACAGCACCTGAGACTCACTTTCCGTCAAAACGGCTACTCCGAATATGACGTTGATGCCTCCGTCACCAAAGCTAGGAAAGGGAAACCCGTAATACAGCAAGCGTCAGATAAGCCTACCGCTACTGCCTGCATCCCGTTTACCGGCAATCTATCCAGCAGAATCAGTAGAATTCCCGTCAAGTACAACATCAGGACCATCCACAAGCCACCTCAGAAGATTAAACATCTGTTGAGACCAGTGAAACACAAACTGGACTTCCAAGTTCCAGGAGCGTACCACATTCCCTGTGAATGTGGGACACCGCATATAGGACAAACCGGAAGGATCATCGCTACTTGAATAATCGAACATGAACGGAGCATTCGTTTAATGCAACATGAGAAGTCTTGGCTGGCAGAGCATTGTTTTGATAACGACCATAGAGCCAATATTCGGGAGAGGACCATCTTGGAATTATGCAACAGTTACTGGGAGCGGAGAATTAAGGAGGCTTTGGCGATTTCCTCTGAAAGCAGTACGCTTAATCGTGATGCTGGATTTCAGTTCAGCTCCTCTTGGAAACCGGCCTTAAAAATGGAAATCCGTCGATTTAAGAAGCAAAGATCAATACAGCTTGATAATCAAGTTAAGTAGTTGCGTTTCTTTAACACAATTTTCTACACTCGCGCCATCTCCTGGCCTGGCATTTAATTGACTGAAAACAGTCATTTGTTCAGTAATGCGAATTTTCAGTGTTTTGTCTTTGTTTATAGTACTGCTATATCCAGTATTTCATTTGTGGTTATAACATTTTATAAATATCCTGATGATGGGAGCGATGCACACTCCCAAAACGTTGATATCTAATCGTTTTTTCACCTGGCTGGTTGCCCTAGAAGAAAGTGAGCAGAACAAATCGAATGTCCTGTAAGACAATCAAGATGTCTTTAGAACTTTCCTTTTTATCTAAATTTATCTGTTTTGGCATGCCTTTTATCTCTGCGCTATGGTTATCTGCTTAGGCAGGCTCTTTATCTCCACACTGCGCCGCGGCATCGTAAATAATGGGTTCGCGACAGTACTTATGCCCCAAGTGGAATATCCCTGGGAAGAAGGATGAGGCGAGAGGAAATAGAAGACCGCTGACCCCAAGGAGTCATAAATGTCAAAGGGCTGAGTGCCTACTATTTACCAGTTTGAAACTCCCCGGCAGTTCAGTACAATCGGATCGCCGGGTGAATGTTGGGTAGGTTAATTACATCCCCCAAATTTCCTGTTCCTCTATTTCATCTGCATTATCCATTTCACATTTCCCGTAGGGGAGGGGATCCATCCCCTTCAGCTGCCGAGGTGCGGACGCTGAGGATCCTTAGCACTCGTGGTACCTCTGATGTTACTAGAGGGGCCTCGGGCCGAACTGTCGAGTCCCTCCCGTTGGGGAGCTGTTCGGATTTGGTTGGACTCGAGGGGGCAGTGTGTTCCTGACACCCACGGGGAATTGGGTACCTCCGGCCAGGCTACGGCCGCCCGGAGTGGGTAGAGGGTTGCCTAGTATGTCCCAGGTACTAGCTTGCAGAGCTAGTAGAAGGTATGCTAGATCACCAGGCGGCCCCACCGATGTTTCCGGTAATCTTCCCTGCGGGGTTGACGCGCGTAAGTGGCGTATCCAATTCCATCCCGACTTAACGTTGTGCTTAGCCCGGGGGGGGGGGGGGGGGCCTTTTAGACTCCAGGTATTGCCCTATGGAAAGAGCCCCGGAGTATGCAACGCTCCCGGGTAGAAGGAGGCCCGGGTAGCAAGGAAAAGATTATTATATAATAATTGTGTAGGGAATCACAAGGTTTCCACAAAGGTGACTACTAGGGAGCCCATTTATAGGAACTAAAATTCTCTGAAATAGCCAGGCAAAAAGGCACTAAAATGGGCTTAATAGGCACTTAAATGGGCGCTAATATTTGCTAAGTAAGCACTAAAATACACAATTTTAGTAAAATGGCTCTTAAAATGCACTATAAATGCACTATAACAAAATCATCGCAACATATGCTGCAACAAATTACTAAACACATACTATTCTGTGGTTCTCTAGACGAAATAGTTCTACATTTATTCCAAATTCCATAAATGGCTCCACAGCAAGTTAAAATAGATATTGTCGTATAATTAAAATACATATACATCCAGTTCACTAAGTAAGAACCATAATGTGCAGAAGGTGTGACGTAATCTACTACGTCAAGAAACAAAAATATGGATTGGGGAGGCGCTTAAGGATGAAAATTGAAATATCTGAAGCTTTTGTTAGATTTGTTTCAAATTTATACCATTTATTTTTGTGGTCGATCAAGAATGCAATGCTAGCAGGTTTCAGCTTTTTAGTTACAATAGTTTCTGAGGAATTAATAGTTTATGTCTAAATTGCAGGCGATTATCAAAATATCACACATATTGTAATTTTAAAAATTAAAAGTAGTGTAAGTTCCTGCACGTGTTTTAACTTATTAATGACCTTTACCTATGTGAAATATTTGTCTTCGCCATATCAACTAAGGGAAAATTAATCATACCTATTTAAGTTTGATTTATGAGTCACTATGTTTACACTCAAACTTCACTTGTTGTATAATTGAAAAGTTTTCAAGATCATTCGATCTTATCCTCAGCTGTTTGGTGACTAAATGAACCTTCCTCTTCTTCCACTACTACGGAGCTCTGATCACACTGCCATCTGGTGTTAGGGGCACTAAGTTTTAATACTTCATTTAATGCCGGGATTTCAAAATTTATAACTTTATCACGGTTTTTGTTTATGAATATTTTTTTCCCAAATATCCAATTCTATGGGTGTACTTAAAGATTTTAACAATTTAATGTTGTGGCCAATGTTGTGGTTTTCTGTCCAAAAATGGTATGAAACTGCAGATTTTTCTGTTTGTTTCAACTTAATGTTCCTCTGGTGTTCTTTTCGCCTGGTTAACAAGTTTCTCTTAGTTTTTATGTAGTGAAACCTGTGAAAAAGCTACATAGGAAAAACTAAGAGAAACTTGTTAACCAGGCAAATAGAACACCACAGGAACATTAAGTTGAAACAAACAGAAAAATCTGCAGTTTCACTCCATTTTTGGACAGAAAACCACAACATTGGCCACAACATTAAACTGTTAAAATCTTTAAGTACACCCATAGAATTGGATATTTGGGAAAAAAATATTCATAAACAAAAACAGTGATAAAGTTATAAATTTTGAAATCCCGGCATTAAATGAAGTATTAAAACTTAGTGCCCCTAACACCAGATGGCAGAGTGATCGGAGCTCCGTAGTAGTGGAAGAAGAGGAAGGTTCATTTAGTCACCAAACAGCTGAGGATGAGATCGAATGATCTTGAAAACGTTTCAATTGTAGAACAACAAGTAAGTGAAGTTTGAGTGTAAACATAGTGACTCATAAATCAAACTTAAATATGAAGAATACTTCACTGTTAATAATGCTTCTGCTTTTAATATTTAATCATACCTATTTAACAATTTTTATTTTCCTAAGCGTTTTCAGTAAGAAGTAAGTATTGTAATCCTTTTCAATTCAAATAACAAAAACACAACAAATGTAAATGGGTACACTTAATATGCAGTTGCCCTTAGAGGCATGTTTAGAATTTCATACAAATTAATAGAAAACCATAGCCTGTGGAACATTTTGAAGTTAGGAAAATGTAGAAATATTGAATCTGAGAAATCTGAGGTTATAATTACGAAATAGCAGCTACGATACGTGTAGGGTTATTTAAACAGTCATGTGACGTTTTCTGTAGTGTCGCTAGAAAAAAAAACTTTATATTATTGAAGTATGTCCATATTAATTTTAAAGCAAAAGAAAAGCTAAATTTGGTACTGCTGTAAGTTTTGAGCCAACTTGCACAGATGTATCTCCTTAATAAACCCATTTTTGTGTATCCAATGTGTAGCAGTAAGAAATTTCTCTTTTCCCAAAACTTCACGTTGAAAACAACAAATGTAAAAGCTGTTGTCACTTATTACAAGCAGAAGAAATTGACTAAAAATGCAGTTTTAGGCACTAATAAGCAGAATATGTACAAACGTATGAAATAGGCATTTGTAGGCAGTATAAAACTAAGAAATTATGCTAATAATTGTAGGAAACGTGCCTACGTTTCTGAACAAAGGAATGAAATAGGCAAACAGAGCGAAATCCGGGGCCTAGTGATTACATTAAGTCATTAGAATGTAAGAAGTTACCCTGGAGGAGATGGGCACCCGGCCTGTCCAACCATATACCGATTTACAAAGATATCGAGCCTCTAAATTTGGGGTTTTCCCTTGTATCATAATCAGATGCATCAACAAACGTACATCAACTTACCAGCTAAGCTGTTGCGGCACATATACGTTAAATGAGCCCATCAATATTGCATAGCAATGTTTGCATATTGCAGCGCCGTATCCAACACTATTACATGAAGCCAGGAACCAAACAAAAATAGCGTTCCAGCACGACATAGCTATGAATAATTTACCACACCAGGCGGTTTTGACGTTAACTTGATCGTTAACATGCGATTGGCAACACTGTTGAACTAGGCCGTTGCCATTGTAATAAACATGTACAGACCTTAATGTCGAGGAAGTTCCACTAGACTCGTAATATGTAGTCTTTACGAGATTAATTTTGAATGAAAAGAAATCTACGAGAGTCGCCTCATCATTCCCGATCTCAAAATAAAACAGATAATGTTAAATGGTTTTCATTTTTTCTGAACATAATCTCCAGAAAAACTAGTAGATACTACCCCAACTGTAGAAGAAGTTAAGGATATTATACATAGCTTCAATAATAACAGAGCACCTGGAATTGATAATATACAAGCAGAAATACTAAAAACAAAAACAAAACAAAAACAAAAAAACGGAGGCCATAGAGTGGCGGAAACAATACATAAATTATTGCCAAATATATGGAGACAAGAGAAAATCCCTGATGATTGGAAGATTGGCCTACTATGTCCAATATATAAAAAGAGTGACCCATTAATTTGTGAAAATTACAGAGGTATTACACTTTTATTAATAGTGTAAAAATACTCTCCAAAATCCTACACCTAAGACTGCTACCATTCTCAGAGAAGATCATTGGTAATCATCAAGCAGTGTTTAGACAAGGAAAATCAACAATTAATCAGATTTTCTCATTACGACAAGTCCTAGAAAAATCCAAGGAATACAAACTTGAAACCCGTCATCTGTTTATCGACTTCAGCTCAGCAGTATAAATAGACTGGAGCAGAATGAAGCCCTTAAAGAATTCAAAATATCTGGAAAACTAATAAATTTAATTAGAGCCACAATGAATAATAGTGTATGCCAAATATTGGGGACTAACTTGCTGGGTGTTTTAGGGGACGACCCAGTGGCCGTGATTAAGGTACTGCGGTTTGTTGCCCAAATCGGTTTTAATAAACAAGTCTAACTTGCATTTTATATTTATTAATTTTAGAGATTTTAAATGATTAGTCTTTAGTTGGTTTTTATGTCCTTTTAACAGTTGAGTGTTTTTATTATATTTTACCTTTTTAGCTAATTTTTTATAGCTTTTAGGTTTTAGTGTTGACTTCGGGTCCAAATGACCTTGTTGTCGACGGGCCCTAAAACACCACACACTCACTCACTCACTGTATGCCAAATAAAGGTCCTCTCAGACCTATCACAACCATTTGAAACCACCAAAGGAGTAAGACAAGGAGACTCACTCTCATGCTTATTATTTAATCTAGCATTGGAGAGTGTTATTAGGGATGCTGGCCTCCAAACACGAGGTACAATATTTAATAAGTCCACACAATGACTATATATGCAGACTATATAGATATAATCAGCAGAACAGAAAAGGACATGGTAAGGACATGTATAAACTTAGAACAGGCTACAACTAAGATGGGTCTAAAAATAAATGAAGGGAAAACAAAGTATATTGTGACTAATGTCAAGAAGAAAATTAAAGAGCCAGAAAATATATCCATATTCTTAACTATAAATTTGAAAGAGTAAATAGATTCACATACCTAGGGTCTCTTGTGAATGAAAGTAATGACGTGAAAGAGGAAATGCCAATGGGGCATATTTTAATCTAATAAAACACTTTAAATCAAAATTCTTAACATATAAAACAAAAATTAGAATTTATAAAACACTAATAAAACCGATGCTGATGTATGGGTGTGAAACATGGGTCACTACAAAAGATGATATGGAAAGACTGGACATCTTTGTAAGGAAGATACTGAATAAATTTATGGCCCAATTAAGGAGAAAGGGGAATGGCGAGTCATATATATGGATGAATTATATAAAATATACAAAGACCCCAACATTGTAAAATCAATTAAATAGCAAGGTTAAGATGGGCAGGGCATGTCCAAAGACTGGATGGAGAGGACATAACTAGGAGAGTATTGGAGTGTAAACTGTATGGTGCAAGGAGAGTAGGGAGACCAAACTTGAGATGGATGGATGGATGGATGGATGGATGGATGGAGTTTAAGCCCAGAGGTTCTACTCCCATTAGTCTTGAACCCGTAGGAACAAGACACGAGCCTCCTTCGACCAGGGAGTATCCGAGCTGTCCCAAAGGGCGCTCGGCGTCCTCCGTGGGGCTTTCCATAGGGCAAAACCTAGAGACTAACAAGCCCCCCCCATCTGGTCCTATGGACTCAAGACTGGATGGAAGTGGATACGCCACTTACGCGCGCCAACACCAAAGGTGAAGACTACCGATATGACCTCGGTGGGGCCACCTGGTGATCTAGCACACCTTCTACTAGCTTTGCAGGCTAGTACCCGGGAGAATTAATGGCTTCCCTCAACCCCGTCCGAAGACGTACCCGATTCCCACGGGTATCGGGAACACACTGCCCCCTCGAGTCCAACCCAATCCGAACAACTCTCATTCGGGAGGAATGGATGGAGTATTGGAGCATGTGAAAAGGCTGGAAATAAACAAAATTGGTGGATGGTAGCCAGAAGAAGGGATGTCAGGAGTAGGATCCTGAGGGAAGCCGAGACCCACTCTGGGCTGTAGTGCTAGAAATGATGATGAATCTCCAGAAAAGGTTAATACATTTGTCATATCATTGTTATAATTTAATGAAACTATCTCTGTAGTGCGAAATATCACGTCCTCGTTGCTGTCAAGTCTCCGTCTTCCAAGAACTTCTTTGGTTTTGGGAACAAGTGGTAGTTACCTGGTGCTAGATCTGGTGGATAGGGTAATTATGTTGAAAATTTTTCTACTCAAAGAAATCTAAAATCTCAGAAATAAATAATTCGGTTAGTGACTAAGAGACTGAGCTGCTGGTGAATACGATTCCTCACGTCTTCACTGTAATGAGTTATTTGTATTGTCGCCAGGCCATTGTTGATCGAGGCGGCAAGACATTCAAAGGGATGCGCAGTGCAATGTATAGATAAAAGCTCGCCGAAACGGCGTGTGGGGAAGAAGACGGATTTATCGAGAGTTCGCCTTTGTTCTAGCCGGGTCTCGATTGTTTGAGAAATTTCTGGAACGTTAGTAATCTATAAAAAGGCAGCCCGCCCGCCAAAGAGGAGTTCTCCTGCATAAATTGATGCAACGGGAGCTCCCAACACAGATGATCAACATTCTACACAGCATCTTGCGACACCGCACTTTTAAAGTCACAGTTGCGGGGAAAACATCAACACTTACACCAATGAGAGGCGGAGTCCCCGAAGGCTCTGTACTATCTTCCAGCTTATTCAACGTCTTTATGGCAGATTTCCCCACAGAACCAATAGTCGTAATGGCACAATACGCTGACGACGTGCTTCTAATTCTGCAAAGACAGACACATACTCAGAGCCTTCAACCCCATACAGAGACACCTCCGTCTCACACAGCAGTGGTGCCGGCGTTGGCCGATGTCCGTAAATCCGGACAAAAGCCAAGCCATACTTTTCACAAAGCACCACACCCCCGCAGACTGCCCGAACTTCAGCTTCCGAGTTCGAAGAATAGAGTGGACCAACTCTGTCCGATACCTTGGAGTAACATTGGATAGAGGCCTAACCTTTCGCCAGCACATCAGAGACCTAGCGGAAAGGGTACAGGGAGCAATCGCTTCCCTGTATCCTATGCTGGGGTCGAGCTCGATGCCGCTTGACCTGAGGTTATACCTCTTCCGAGCGCTGGTGATCCCCGTGATGCTATATCCCAAGAGTTCTCCTGCATAAATTGATCCGACGGGGGCTCCCAACACAGATGATCAACATTCTACACAGCTTCTTGCGACACCGCACTTTAAAAGTCACAGTTGCGGGGAAAACATCAACACTTAGACCAGTGAGAGGTGGAGTCCCCGAAGGCTCTGTACTATCTCCCAGCTTATTTAACGTCTTTATGGCAGATTTCCCCACAGAACCACGAGTCGTAATGGCACAATACGCTGCCGACGTGCTTCTTTTCTGCAAAGACAGACACATACTCAGAGCCTTCAAACCCATACAGAGACACCTCCGTCTCACACAACAGTGGTGCCGGCGTTGGCGGATATCCGTAAATCCGGACAAAAGCCACGCCATACTTTTCACAAAGCACCACACCCCCGCAGACTGCCCCAACTTCAGCATCCGAGTTCGAAGAATAGAGTGAACCAACTCTGTCCGATACCTTGGAGTAACATGAGATAGAGGCCGAATCTTTCGCCAGCAGATCAGAGACCTAGCGGAAAGGGTACAGGGAGCAATCGCTTCCCTGTATCCTATGCTGGGGTCGAGCTCGATGCCGCTTGACCTGACGTTATACCTCTTCCGAGCGCTGGTGATCCCCGTGATGCTATATGCCTGCGAGATCTGGGGCATGGCCACAGATAGCTGGTTTGCATGGCTTCAACGTGCACAGAATAGAGGGCTACGGTCTATCTATTCTGTGGGGCGCTATATTCCTACCAGGTTGCTTCACGAAGCCTCGGGACTTCCATATGTGGAGGATGAAGTTAGGCGCCGGGCATCAAAATTCTAGAGCAACTTTACCAACTCATAGAAGCGCCCTTGTTAGATCACTGGGAGATTATGACTGCACTAGACGCCGTTCTAGACAACATCGGGTATTCCACATGGCATGCGGGCTCCCAAGATAACCCAGGAGCTAACCCTAACAGCAGCTAAAGCTGAGCTCAACATAATCTCCTAAGTTGTTTGGCAGCAAAATTCTCTGCAACACAAAACTAAATTAAAAACACCAGGGTGCTGGGTATTGCATCATGTCCTTTCACCCTGAAGGTACAATAATTGTAACGTCACAAAATTCATCAACCCAAAACCTACACCACATACATCCTACAAAATCGCGTACCAAATACTTTACCTGCGGTAAAACCCTAAACGGGTGGGCACGCAGCAAAATCCTTCTGGCTATATACAGCCAGCCTGCACCACATGACATGACATGAAAGAGGAGTTAGTAATTGAACCGTGCGGGTAAAGAACTGTATTTGTTGTCCTTGTATGTTGTATTCTGTATGTGTACGAAGCGTATTTATACGGAAATAAAGTGCAATTTTTGTGTTTGTAACCTGGACTTTTGATTTCACGAATCCAAAAAGTCAAAGACCTTAAAAAGAGAGGAGATGTTTCGTTGAAATGCATGAAGCGCTTCAGATAGATGCATGAAGGTTTCGAAAGATGATGAACTGGACATGTACACATGTCTTAGAAACAACCATTAATACTGGACGGCTTGCCTCTTTTAGAATCCACTTCTGCTTCGAGTGAGGGGCAAAACTGTATTTTGCAAAGTGCTTTGCCGTTTTCATTAAATGGAATATGAAAGAAAATATTGATATGTTGATATATACATTAAATATAAAACATTTAATTTTTCATGTAAACATGGCTTATGAAATTAAATATATTACAT
Source organism: Mantis religiosa (assembly GCA_030765055.1). Taxonomy (NCBI): domain Eukaryota; kingdom Metazoa; phylum Arthropoda; class Insecta; order Mantodea; family Mantidae; genus Mantis; species Mantis religiosa. The sequence continues at coordinate 204,198,878 of CM060951.1, read as the reverse complement.
CAATGTTTTGTTCATGCTTCCTTAGGGTCCCGGGCATAACGCATGTTCTCCTACAGGTCAACTAAACCACAAAAGCTCCCTGTGGGTGCATATGTTATGCATACATGTATGTGAACGTGTTTGTCATTCAATGACATAACCCAAACACGTACTTTAAACCAAACTTGCTACAGTGTGATCCATATAAATCTGAACCATTTCAATAGCTCATGACCTTTGAACCAATAATAGGACACACGTGCAACTTTGGTAGAATATAATACACAATTGGGAGATTACACCACACTATTTACATCTCAGAGAAAATGTTCGCTGTGTCCTCCACCAGCATCTATACATGTTTGTACTCGTCTTACCATATTCTCTGAAGTTTTACGGATATGTTATCGAATTAAGAGGAGGTTATTTCAGCAAGATGGAGCAACGTGCCATACATCTAATGACACCATGGAACTTGTAACCAGTTTCTTGACAATGGAATAATCTCCAAAGGTCTGTGCCCCCCAGATACCGTGACCTAACCTCACCAGAATTTTTCTTGTAGGGGTATCTAAAAATAGAGTGGACAAGAATAGAACCATGGACAATTGTTGTCAAGAAATCCATTCAAACCGAAATAAGTAACATTGATGAGGATACTCTCCGTAAAACTTCAGATAATATGGTAAGACCAGTACAAACATGTATAGATGCTAGTGGAGGACATTTCCAACACTTTCTCTGAGATGTAAATAGTGCAATTTAATCATCCAATTGTGTATTATATTCTCCCAAAGTTGCACAAGTGTCTTTGTATTTGTTCAAATGTTATGACCTATTGAAATGATTCAAAGTAGCATCTTTCAAAATGTACAAGAAGTCACTTCAATATTCCCAACTTAAAGTGGGTTTTAGATGGAATATTTTTCGCAAAAAATTGGTTTTCTCAAAAATGACTATAACTACTTTGATTAAACTACGCTATGTTTAAGTTATTTTACTGAAAAAAGAAATGCATTTCTTTAATTTTTGAATAAATATCTTCTTAGGCCCTCTTCCTTCTCAGAGGCATTTGATATCTTATTACAAAAGTTGCAGATCTGGAGAGAGGGCACGATTTATAAAATATACACCTAAACGTTTTATAGAGTTACCTTTCTTAAATATTTCTTTGTTATTGGTTTAAATTTTATAATAAACATACGTTTATCAAATCACAAGGATCTTTTTCTCATTTTCTTTTCTTTCTTTATTGCACTTTGACAAGCATTTGTGAGAATAGTCTGTGCAAGAGTGTGTACAGAAGGTCATGTCAACATAACCAATCAGAAATTTGTATATATAACAGAGCTAAATTTATGATAAAAACAGCTGACAGTTATTTCGTTGCTTGCATAAAACAGAAGGAAAATACGTACAAATAAGCAAATAATTTCTATTCACTATTGATTAGAGGAATCACTTTATTTAGTTGAGAATGACTTGTCAGCCTATCACATAAGATACGTTTTCACCTCAATAATAGATATATTACACATGAATGCACCTACAGCGAGCTTATTTAGGAACGAGCGAGCAAATGCAAAATATTCCAAAGGTTTTGACGCATGCGCGTTGCAACAGCCCGCGAGCGGTGCAAGCAGTATCGACATGACAGAAAACCTGGCTAATTAATCTAATTATGCACTGCTTGGCTTCACAAAACATCAAGCAAATAAATGCAAATAGTGTACAACGAAAAACTACGTCCACTGACATATAGTTCACAGAATAAGAAACTTATAATTTACCTTTACTTTGACTTAATTAAAAGAACAGTGTCACAACTAGCAATTATGCACAAGAAGCAACATAATTAACAATCAATTAGGTCAATCTTGAAGCTTTGTGCCATTTAGCTATACTCAGTAGAGGAACGTGATATTACATCCATAATTCGATATTGGGATTTCACCTGAGCTACACCTTTTGGTGTAACCTGTACAAAAAGAGTTTTTAGAAATATCTCAGTCTGTACATTATGTGTATGTGCATGTGAAAATATAACTCTCTTAATATTAATGTTGTATCCAGCATGTTCCAAATATATTATATGTTTGAGAAATCCTCCATATCAAACTGAACTTCACATGAACAAGTATTCTATGTTTACGTTTTTTAATAGCCAATCATTTTTGGATTATAACACCGTATGCCTAAGTTAGTTTTATAAAAGATAATACATATTTGTTTAATTAACTTGAAATGATCTGTGGAATCCACTTATTCGCAGGATTTTTATGTAACCTGTAAATGTAAACAAAGTGATAAAACGTACGGTGCCAAAGCAGATATCTTGAAAGTAAATAAGCATCAGCCATTTCCGTTTAACAATGTTTGTAATTATTGTTCAGTGCTATTGCATTTTTAGATGGTCTATTATATACTTACATTCAGTTTTATTGTACACAATCACTTCCCGCAGGGGAGGGGATCCGTCCCCTTCAGCTGCCAAAGTGCGGGCGCTGCGGACCCTTAGCACTCGTGGTACCTCTGACGTTACTAGAGGAACCTCGGGCCGAACAGCCGAGCCCCTCCTTCGGGAGTTGTTCGGAATGGGTTGGTCTCGAGGGGGCAGTGTGTTCCCGATACCCGTAGGAGATTGGGTACGTCTTCGGACGGGGTTGAGGGAAGCCATTAAGTTTCCGGGTACTAGCCTGCTCAGCTAGTAGAAGGTGTGCTAGATCACCAGGCGGCCCCACCGAGGTCATATCGGTAGTCATCACCTTGAGTGTTGACGCGCGTAAGTGGCGTATCCACTTCCGTCCCGTCTTGTGTCCCTAGGACCAGATGGGGGGCTTGTTAGGAAACTAGGTCTTGCCCTAATGGAAAGCCCCACGGAGGATGCCGAGCGCCCTCTGGGACAGCTCGGATACTCCCTGGTTTTAAGAGGACCGGGTCTTCTTCCTACGGGAGCAAGGCTAATGGGAGTAGACCCTCTGCACTCAGATGTACACAATCACTGTAATAGTAATAAGTAGACTATATTATTTTATATGACAATAAAAGGGTATATAAAAAGAAATTAGTGGCCGAGCCGTGGCTCAGTGGTTAGACCGCTTGGCTCTCACCAAGGCGGCCCGGGTTCGATCCCAGGCAACCGCAAAGTGAAATTTGTGATGGACAACACGGTGCTGGGGCGGGTTTTCTCCGGGATCTCCGGTTTCCCCCGCCATCTCATTCCACCGGTGCTCCATCTTCATCTCATGTATTATCAGTGCCACCGCCTGCGGTGCCGTATGAAGTAAAATCGGGCGTTAAACACTACACTACACAATAAAAAGAAATTAGATGAATAAAATAATTTGTTCATTTTGGAAGTAAAATAAAAATAATGAGTATATAAATATTAAAAAAGCAATCTTTTGAATAATTCAATGAATTTTCTGTGTAAAATTTAAGAGTATTTCAATAAACTTATTTGAAGAATATTTATAAAAGAAAAAATGCTGGTTACCAGTATTTTAAATGTAAAATAAAAAATAAAAAGAAATTGTTAGAATACCAAGAGAACATCTCCAGTTGTTTCGCTGGAAACCAGTGATATAGTTTTTCTTTTAATTACACATTTTTCTGTTTTCTTGAGTTAGTAATTAATTAAGTAGGTAAAGATGTTCTGTAGAATTTTGGTATTTAATGTGTGGTGGATTTTGTAAGGATATCGTTAGATACTTTCTCTTGTTTTGTTTTAAAGTAGAAATGTTTATAGACAGTTATTTTTGTTTACTTTAGTTACGAAATTCAGCTGTTTGTTTTTCCAGTTTTATATTTTTTGCTGGATACCAGTGTAGAATTTAATATTATTTTAGTTTTTCTGAGTAGATAGGTTTTCTTAGATATTAGATATCATTTGTTTTGTTACTGTTATTTTTTCTTTCAGCTTTGTTTTTGTAATTACTCTGAAACAATTATGTATATTATATATTCATATGTATTATATGTATTTTGGAAATAAATATAACATTTGAATATATGCCCCGATGTAGCTTACAAGGTGCTGGGGTGGTCTACTCAGATTTTTTTTTGTACACAATAACTTCACGTGGCGGAGGGGATCTGTCCCCTTTAGCTGCCGTGGTGCGGGCGCTGCGGACACTTAGCACTCGTGGTACTCCTGATGATATTAGAGGAACCTCGGACCGAACAGCCGAGCCTCTCCCAAATGGAAGTTGTTCGGAATGGGTTGGACTCCAGGGGGCTGTGTGTCCCCAACACCCGCGGAAATCGGGTACCTCCGGGCAGGCTTCGGCCGCCCAGAGGGGGCAGAGCGTTGCCTAAAAAGTCCCGGGTACTAGCCTGCAGAGCTAGTAGAAGGTGTGCCAGATCACCGGGCGGCATCCCCGAGGTTATTCGGTAGTCTTCCCTGCGGGGTTGACGCGCGTAAGTGGCGTATCCACTTCCACCCGTCTTGACGATGTTGTGGTTGGGGGGGGGGCAGTTTCCCATAGCTCCCGGGTTGACAGAGGCCGGAGTCCTCGGATTTTGGGGTAGACCTCGCGCCAACATGTACACAATAACTCGGCAATAATATATTTCACCGGAGACCATATCAGCCTGGCAATCATGGAAGGGATTCCAGCAGTTCAGTCAACGGCTTATTTGCGTCAGACTCTGGAAGGAAGAATGAGATGAAAGTACCCTACAGGTGTTCAGAACTTATCACGGATGGCACTACAACTACGAGGGTGCCTAACAGTTGCAAGCAAGTTGTCCAGCCCAACATAGCCTTAGGTCTTCATAAAGATCATCGGAGAACACGTACTGAGTCTCACCAATACTAAAAGTGAAGTTTTAAAGAATAGGTCGGTGCCTGTAAAAATATTAGTTCAGAAGCGAAAAGTCATTTCAGCACAGAACTTGGTGCTTTAACTTCAGCATCTTCTAAGGAAAAAATGCCTAAGGTTTCCAAAGAATGCCATCACTAAAAACAACCCTTAATTTTGTAAATGCATTTTGTACAGGATGACCTTAGCATAGTTCCTGGTGACATTGTTTCATTTATTCGAAAGAAGAGTAGTATTTCAAGTTTAGATCAGTAGGACTTCCGTAGACAAACATGCTGAGCTATACTACTGTTTTATCACTTGTGCTAAATTCTAGGTCGTGTCTCAATTTTGTCTGTATTATTGTTTCTAAATTGTACATTCATATGTTAACACGTATGCTTGTTCTCATTACACAGTTAATGTTTCGTAATATTTAGATAACTGTAAATAATATTATGGCCTAAACGTAATAAAAAGTTGAGCAAAAGTAAGTATAATAACAGAAAGCATACGAAAAATTACCTTCTGTAAAAGTAGTTAGTAAGAGTGATTGGGTGAAAGTTGCAATTTTAAGTGTATATCCGTTAAACAGATTAAAAGGCTTCAAGTAGCGTTCAGGAAATGGCGAAACTGTGTTCGTGACAGAAAGTAATAAAACAATCAGGAACTGCTGAAGTTGCTGGGTAATCCCACGCAGCCATGCTTAGAATGATGTCATCCGCAGCAGCTCATGCTGAAATTATTTGTTGCCGCGCAACAATCAACATGATGTGATATATTTATCGTTTAGCTGCATTATGCCACGTGATATGAGCAGCCTTTAACTTGAACCTCGAATGGAGAGTAACTAATTTTATTTACTCCCAGGTATTATAAAATACTTTACGGTATTCTATAGCAGGATTATAGGAGAAGAGTGAAATCAACTTGCTTTTGTTTGTTCCGCTAAAAACTTCAAAACATAGAATATGAGGTCTTACTTTCATATAGCTTTCTTTACTCATTCTTAAACGTCTATTCTTCTCTCAATGTTACGTTAATCGAGATACTTGTAGAAGTGTTTATACAGGGTATTTCAAAACGGCACTGAACGAACATATAGAAGTAGTTGCTCAGTATTTATGTGGCACATATAGATACTTTTTACAGCAAATAGAGCCGCATAAAATGCTCTAGAATAAGTGTGAATTAGGCAGTGACAGGAACAACGACGCGTGCCTCACACTACCGGAGTTCGCAGGCATAGATCACACACCGTGCCGCGTGCTGTAGCTGTTTGTAAACATATCGGCATACTCCGCAGTAGATTGCTACTATTAACGATTTATTTGGCTTATAAAACCACAATAAATAAGCTATTGCGTAATTATTGCTTATCAGTGTTTAACGTGTTCCAAAATTCCGTTATAGAATCCATGATGGTAAATAAGCTGGCGGACATATGCAACTTGTACCTTTTAGAGGGAAGTTAATGTTAGTGAGGTTGAGGATGGAAGCATTAAATGATAAACAGAACAGAAAACAACATCAAACAATTGTACATAACTTAACCATAACTAAATGGCTTATACAATGGGACGAGTATTTTATATCACATGTTTGATAATATTAAATAAAACATTTGTAACTGAAAAGAAATCTGTTGATATTTACACTAGGTGGTTGAAAATAATAATACAATTAAGATCATAACAAAAAGCTCTGAAGTTATACAAATAAATATTATCAATGATGTAACTACTTTTTCAATTCATATTTTTAATGAAACTAAATTAATCGTGCGTGCGTTGAACTCCCTTATGTTCTTCAATCCAACAAGACCATGTCGGTCATTTCGGCGTTCGTATAATGCTCCATGTTGCTTGGATTTGCTATCTAAGTACACGCAAAATCCTCTCTGTTAGGACGGAATGTGTAGTTTTACACTGAAGAGCAACCTTCAACTGTCCGAGTTATTAGTCGACTTTTTCACAAGTAACTGTCATTTGCCCCATTACCTGAAAACGAGGCTCGGGTCACTGATAAAGAGTAAGGAGTAATGCTTTTGTTGTCGTGGCCGGTACGTCCCAATAACAGCTTATGAGGTTCGCACCCAGTAGTTCCTGCACTGCCTAATCAAAAAATTATATAATAGTTAACGCTGCATAAAATTATATCTAACAGAACTTCGAAGTTGCGGCACCAAAATTCGTACTAGTAAGTACAGATGAAATAAATGGAATAGGATATTAACTATAGAAGGTTTAAGCAATATTCCAAAATTTTAAGCCATGTAATTGATATAAATTCCATTTATTCGCCACCACAGGGAAAAGAACATCACTACGTGATACTTTTGTTACTGAAAATTAGGCATTTTACCGTTATACATGAATAATATATGCAAAGAGCCGGATTATCTCTACCAGAATCAATATAGGGGGTGAAGGAGAAGAACTTAGTTAAAATTTGCAAGATAAATTCTTTGCCATTCTTTAGAAAGACCTTCTTAATTTCAGAGTGTCAAATATGTTTTATTTTATGTTTATAATAATATAATTATAGGTTTATTATATGTTTTTGTATATTTATTTATGTTTTACTTTTAATGCGAATTTTTCAGTCTGGCTGTTCTCATTCAAACCTTAGCCTACACACGGCTAGTGTGAAATAAATAATTAATTCCATCAATTTACCTGAATAACATAGTGGTTTAACTATGAAGCCTGGGGCTTAAGTACTTACAGCATAGTAAGTCGCCACAAAAGGTGCGTGTCTCATAGCATATGAGAACTCCTAGTGATCTACCGGGAAACATAAGAGTCAGTTGGAGAATTTAATGTCATATCGGCACGTCGACCATAGTAGCTCAGTTGGTTAGAGCAACCGTACGGAGAGAGGGTGATCCGTGGTTCATATCCCGGCTATGGCATTGGATTTTTTTCAGTCTGGCTCTATTCATTCAAACCTTAGCCTACACACGGCTTGTGTGGAAGAAATGGATATTTCCATCAATTTTATTTTACTTCGGGCAGGATTTTTCACACGAAAAAATTCATCGTCCTCCTCTGGTTTTGAACTATGACCTCGGAAACTGGAGGTTAGCATTTAGTCCTAGCTCCAGCTTTGAAGCTTAAATATGTGAAGTTAGCGATTGAGAGAGGCAAACACAGTTCAATGAGCATGAGGTCGCATTCCCATTTTGTCTTGTTGGAGAATCGAAATTTCATTTGCTCCGTGCTGAATGGATTCCATCCCCTTCCCTATATCACATCAGGGGGAGGGTTGGCGAGGAGGGAAATCACCTTCTCCTGCTTATTGATGCTTACCGGCTGCTGACGTCACAATCCACTTGTTGCGGGAACACAATTCCGACTCTCAATTTTTTTATTGTTTCCCTATGTACTTGTGTGCGACTTCAAGCGCGCCAAACTAAGTCTCGTTTGATGTACCTCGCCATTCCTTTTGCACGCTACAAATGTTGTATACAATATTCCAACGTTTGGTAGATATCAGACTACAGGGCCTTTCACAATAAAACACGGAACTGAGCATAACCCAAGCGTAGATGATGGTTTAAAGGGAGAAATAGAAGTACATATCACAAAGAGCCTCCCAAAATAAGAACAGGTACTGTTAAGTTTATACAACTTAGGGGAATATCTCGCAACTTGTACCTACATAGATCTAATGTGCCAGGTTTCACCAGAAGAGAGTCATGAAGAGAAGGAACCACAGGCCTTGCAGAGGTATCGTATAGTTACTGAGTTGATGATGCCAAGAAGAAACGCTTCCAAGGCGCACTTTCACCGCCCAGCCGCAACATACTGAACGCCCAACTCTAGTCCTTAACCTGTAACTTCATGTTAAATAACTGGAACAGCAAATGTTGGAAATACCCGGCGAAACCACGCTATACGTGTTATCTGTGAATCATATCCCTTTGTTTCTTAACGGAAAACTAAACAAGAGAGTGCCAAGAAATATCATTTTTGTTGTTTTCTTCAGTTTCTTAGATTAGAATCTACTCTAATTTTATATGCATTTTAAGACTTAGGTACAATTCTTATATTTTAAACGCATTTTTAAAATTGGAAATACGTCTGCGTTTTTGTATTTAACTTCTGCATTATTTCAGTGAAATATTAATAGAACACATTTTAAAGGATAGATTTAGAGATTCGCTTATCTTTAAGTGCAGAGAAAGACAGGTGGCGGCGGTGCACGGCAGCTCCGTCAGCTCTCACCAGCAATTATGCTCCCAAATTAAAGGCAGGTTACATCTCCACGCTGATCACTGCTGTCGAAGTCGAAGGAATAGTTCGATGTGTGCGGGTATGAAAGACAGGAAACGTATTGGGTGTTAATAACATGTACTACTTACATCTTGGGTGTTGTAATATTAATGCTGACTGCTTTAATTACACAATTAGTCACAGTTTATAAACAATTACATTTTGGTATTGTGCTATGAGAAAATATATAAAACTTCAACTCGTAGTTTATCTGAACCTCAGGCATGTTATAAAGTAAATAAACTAAAACATAAAGTAATTTTCTCTACAAATTGGATGAGACCCATTCAGAACAAAATTACGTGGGCATTTTCCGACACTTTCTGTTTCGTTTTTCTTTAACTAGTTTATCAGTGTCAGGACGTAATGTCTATGAAATTTGTAATCGAAAGCTGCATGTTAGATTGTGATTCGACAAGATACTTCAGGGTTTGGACTTAGCTAATTTCATAACAGAAAAAAATTGCCGCACACATATGTCCAGGCAAACATACACAATGTCCGTGCTGCAAGTGAATACAATATCGGAAATCGGATTTGGGGGACATTCTTGTATAAATCAGCCAAGTCTTTCTTGTGTGTATATTTTTCCTTCAGTAAATCGTCAAATTATAATTTTAATAGTTCCATTTGGTACGTGGCAGCCACAGTGTTGTCATCGAGTGTGCTACACCTAACTGAACCCTCAGATTCTGAACTTATAGTGCCATTTATATTCGCAACTTGGTACTACACGACTCTTGCCTGACGGGACCGCACCGTGGCTCAGTGGTTAGACCGCTTAGCTCTCACCAAGGCGGCCCGGGTTCGATCCCAGGTGACCGCAAAGTGAGATTTGTGGTGGACAACACGGCGCTGGGGCGGGTTTTCTCCGAGATCTCCGCTTCCCCGCGCCATCTCATTCCACCGGTGCTCCATCTTCATCTCAGGTATCACCAGTGTCATCGCCTGCGGTGCCGTATGTAGTAAAAGTTGGCGTTAAACACTACTGACGTCGTACGCAGTGTAGACGTCGCTCTCGACTGAAATACGTCACAACTCTTGAAGCTGTCTTCTTCGAGTTTAGTAGACGGTTTGTTCTACAAGTTAGCATGATTTTTAATTATATTTAAAGAAATTCGGATTTTACCTTAAAAACGTGTAAAATTTTATTCTCAAGTTTTAATTACTAAATCACCCGTTTTTTTTAGGATCTATTGAAGGTGGTTAATAAACATTTTGATATAAAGACAACACCTCAGTTCCACCACTACCCTATCTAATGCGTTGGTTAGTTACATCAATTCAATTTTCAATTTTTTTCAATTCCAGGCTGGCAGGCTGTTTGGAACAGCCCGAAGGGTGGTCAAATCGTGTACCTGCTCTGGGAAGAGCTTTACCATGTAGTGGCGGGACGTGAAAGTTGCAGGATGACGGGTGTAAATTAAATCTGAAAAAGCAATTGCTGATATACCACGTGAGTCAGCCGCGGCTTGTTCCTTTGCAAGCTAGGCCAGCCATCGACCAGCATGTGAGCCTTTAATCCAGTTTTGCGCTTATTAAACTGTACTACTTGATGTTCTTCGAAAGAAGAATTTACAAAGTTCAGATGAATAGCGGTTTAAGGGATAAGCCGTACTGTTTGCAGGGCAAGAGAAACTAAAAATGACAACTGCCAGTTTAAAATTCTATAAATTTTTAAAATAAAAATCAATAATAAGGGTTACTTGCAAAACTTATATCAACGAAGAGATAGCCACATGTTTACAGTTACGGTTTACCAGTTACACAAATGCTTATCAGAACGATAAGAACTTCATAGGATACTCTCACAAAAGTTCAAGAAAATACTTCATTCCTCCAAAAGTATGTTCATATGCTATGGCATTTTTATCAAAACTGTGAGACCCATTTTTTTCCCAGCAGTGTAAAGCATGGTGATGGAGGTTCCATTGAAGATTTTCGTGTAGTATCCTTGGAAAATGTTGAACTTACAGCTCGTCTGGTTTATCTTGAAACAAAGGAATTATAGAGAGAGCGCATTATTGTCCGCGCTGTTGTAGGTAACATATGACTGCCTAATCCCACATCGCATCACTTCTATGTACAGTTTGTCTAGTTTATCTTGAAATATGGGACTAAAAAGAGAAAGAAGGAGGAGAGAGAACGCATTATTGTCCGCGCTGTTGTAGGTAACCCATGACTGCCTAATCCCATATCGCATCACCTCTATGTACAGGTCGTCTATTTTATCTTGAAATATGGGAATAAAAAGGGAGAGAGAGAGAGAGAGAGAGAGAGAGAGGGGGGGGGGTGAGAGAACGCATTATTGCCCGCGCTGTTGTAGGTAACCCATGACTGCCTAATCCCATATCGCATCACCTCTATGTACAGTTTGTCTATTTTATCTTGAAATATGGGAATAGAAAGAGAGAGAGGGGGTGAGAGAACGCATTATTGACCGCGTAGGTAACCCATGACTACCTAATCCCAAATCGCATCACTTCTATGTACAGTTTTTCTAGTTTACCTTGAGACATGGGAATAAAAATAGAAGGAGGGGTGTGTGAGAACGCATCATTACCTGCGCTGTTGTAGGAAACCCGTGACTGCCTAATCCCAGATCACATAACTTCTATGTACAGTTTGTCTAGTTTATCTTGAAATATGGGAATAAAAAGAAAAAGACGGTGGGGGGGGGGTGAGAGAATGCATTATTGCCCGCGCTGTTGTAGGTAACCCATGACTGCCTAATACCACATCACATCACTTCTATGTACATTTTGTCTCGTTTATCTTGAAACACAGGAATGAAAAGAGAAAGAGAGGGTTGAGAGAACGCATTATTGCCCGCGTAGGTGACCCATGACTGCTTAATCTAACACAGCATTACTTCCAAGGAATATTGCAATTTCACTCCACGTAATCATATTGTAGCTATTATTTTAATACTTTCAGCGCTTTAAAGACTACTGATATATGACGGTAGTATAAATATACCGTGCATTAGGGATATTTACAGTCACTTTCTACTAAATTTATAATGAAATTGTCTAACATATTGTTGCAATCAGGACTGTAAAGGGGGTGAAGGACTTATAAACCTAATCAACAACTGGGGGTGTAGGTACTGAAAGGATGAGGGAGCAGATGGTAGACCTAAACAGGTCATAGGGTAGTGACTTGATTAGGGTTAAGTTAAAGTGATGGGTTCTCCATAACATTGACAAACATATTCTAAAGTTTGGGGAAGTCAAATCAAAGAAAGCTCTCCTTTAACTTGAAGAGATAAAGGGTGTAATCAAGACAGACACTGAATCAATTAATACATAATAAATAACTACTTGGGAACTGATGTTAGTTATGACAAGGAATGTGATGTCTACAATAAAATATGCAAATTTCAAAGAGTGTGTGGAACAATAAATAGAACATTTAGAAACAAAATTAAAGTTCTACAAAGTTATGGCTGTACCTATACTGACATACGGAAGTGAGACTTGGACGTTAACTAAAAAGCAACAGAGTAAAATACAGACTTCAGAAATGAAATTCTTGAGAAGTGTGAAAGGATGCACGAAGAGGGACTTAATAAGTAATTAAAATATAAGAGAAGAGCTGTGCATTTTTAGTATGAATGACTGATTAAAAGATCTCAAACAAAAATGGAAGGAAGACATTGAAAGAATGCCAGATAAAAGACTTACAAAACAAATATTACAGTATCATCCTAAAGGTAGGAGATCGGTGGGTAGACCCAGGAAACGATGGCTGGAGGACTTCGAAGGCGGAACAGGCACTTGATTGCTATGCCATGAAGTGAAGAAGACATAATAAATATTATCTTTTATGTAGAGGGGTGTACAATTCTGAACAAGAGGTGACTGGTTCACTCTGATGTGTTAAGTCTTGTAGACGTATCAACGAGTTCTATGATAAGACTAGAGCAGCAGCACCCACCCTCCAACCAACTAACAATGATCTAACTAACCAACTAACTCCTCCTTACTGGCTGAAATCGTTTAAATATAACTGACGTCCAAAATGTCTGCTATCATACGAGTCAGCGGTTCCTCACAGAAGGTTTACACCCTATGGTTCAATCTTATTGCCCAGGAAGCCTTCCACCACTGATTTAAATGATTTCCATGCTGCTAGTTCAACACGTTTAAGCTTTGATTAAAAAACACTGTCTTTAAGAAGTAGTCTTATTTGAGGACCGACAAATATACCTTCCTTCAATTTAGATTTACTTATTTTTGGAAAAATACTTCTTAAATACTCAAATGCACTTCCACTTTTGTCCAAACCTTTAACAAAATTCTTCATTAACCCGAGCTTTATGTGAAGTGGGGGGAGAAGAACTTTGTTTGGGTCTACTAGAGGCACACACTTAACACTGCTTGCTCCAGGGGTATAGTCTTCCCTTTTCCCCCACTCTTTCACTATAAAATGTTTGTCAGTTGCCCTACTGTCCCATAAGCACAAAAAACAGCAATATTTTGTGAAACCTCCCTGCAGTCCCGTTAGCAATGCAACTACCTTGATGGCACTACAAATTTCCCAGCCATGGTTTTGATAACTAATAGTATCTAAAATTATGGACATGGAATCGTATGTCTCCTTCATTCCTATGGCAGGAAATAAAGGTATTGAAGGTAGTAAATTGTCATTATGAAGCAACACTGCCTTTAAGCTATATTTAGAAGAGTCAATGGATATTATTTTAAATCAAGTCAATATGAGTTGGTATCATACCTAATTTCTGTAATTTTATATAAAAGAATAAGAATATCTCAAAAACGTTACGTGATACAGCACTTTCAGAGGCATTTTTGGAATCAGCGAGTCATTTAGCATCAGAATAAGCCTATTTTGTTTCGGGTACAAAAAACGTGTTCCTTCTAAAGCCTGGAGCTTACCATGAAATGAAATGTGAAACTCCAGTAACTACAATATTTCCCAAATCTTGTTCATACCTTATACACAACAATATCAATTAATCTGTATTTTCCCCAGTACAAATTTTCTACCTCCTTCATTGATTTTTACCCACATTAGCTCGATAGCATTCGTATCAAAATGACACGGAGGTAAGCTATGTCCATTTAACTCAGCTAAGGAGTCGACTGTATATAGTTTGAAATTATCTCTGTATATCTTAATTATCACTTACAACACCGCTTCTGATACCATATTTCCATTATTACTATATTTTACTGTCAATATAAAGCACCGTCTGAAAATAAGCAAGCCCTGCAGTGGTTCTAGCACCTGTCGCTGTCTGCCGGAGACCAGGCAGTCGCGGATAGCAGTAACAATGTATTTACAGAACTTCTCACCCCTCCCTTGTCACAGGGAGGGATAGCGCTAGGTACGTCAGGTTTCAGGTTAAACTAGACAAACCTCAAATGCAAAGTTCGCGGTAAATGCAATGGAGACCCTAACGTTTCCAGATTTGACATCCCCGACGTTAATCCTGTAGTTACATATCACTGGAGTGGATTACGCTACAGAGGGGACTTGGCACGTGGTTCGAGTCCTGGTCTTTTGTACCTATGCCCCAAGTGAGGCATCCCGGGAGGAAGGTTGTGTCCAGGAAACTCCCCGGCAGACTAGTACAAACGCCATCGCACCCAACATGGTCCTGAAATGCCCCACCAGGCCAGCTCGAAGACCAGAAACTGTTCTAACGGAAGAGGAAGTGCTTACCAGGACAATATCAACCTGATATGCAACATCGAAACGCCCGGTGACACTTCTATCCTGAAAGATACCACTAGATGAGAGATGATGTGAAATGTTGATGGAGATGAAATGACAAGAGATTCTCAGGGTGTAATTAACCTTCCCAGCATTTACCTAGCGAAAAACCACTAAAAAACTAATGCGTGATATAGGCTGGACCCGGAAATCGAATGCGAGCCACAGACGAAGCCATTCCGCTCGATTATTTACATGTGAGGTACGCATTTATGGGTTGGTGTGGTCGAGCGTCCACTCTGAAGTTGAAATTGTTCTTAGGTTTACCTGAGGCGAATGCTGGAGTGGTTCCTTATCTATCACGATGTCCTTTCTCTCATTTACCGTCCATTCCATATCTTCAAGTGTGGTCCTTAATTCCGTGGTGTGAGGCGGTGCCGGATAGATAGAACTAGCGTCCCTTCTAGGTAGCTTTTGAACTTCTGTGCATTTATTCACATGTACTGTCATATGTTTCTTCACTGTATCCCTTTATTTTTAGAGCTCATTTGTATGTTAGTGAGTGAGGTGTCCCTATACGTTGCAGTGTACTTCAATACTTTAAGGCAAGTCGAAGTATACATTATGAAAAACAAAAGTTCTGTATGAGCCTCGGCAGTTTAACATTTCTTGCCCCTGCAGTATGGAGGTGTGCATTATCCGTTATAACTCTTCCATGACTATTCACAGGTTCTTCGAAGTTTCACCGAGGAACACAACGCCTGCGTTACGATATAATCATGAAATAAAAAGGATAATAGAAACTCGCCGTCAACTTCAGAGTTTGCCTCGGATCTTTCCAGCAGTACTGGATACAAAGCTTCCATTCTCACAAGAAGTGGCTGTCGTGGAAACTTATGAAGTGAGAGTGTATCGAAAGTAAAGAAGCGCCTGTTTTTGTCCCATAGAATGCTATGGAGGTATATCAAAACAAGGAAAACACTTTAACGTCAAAATGAAAATAAAGTAATTAAGTAATTGAATCAATGAATAAGTAAATGAATGAATAACTTATTCCTACAACTTTTTTGCAATCTTTTACATTATTCCTTATAATTTTTTATTTATTCCACACTGTTTCATCTATTACTTGTTGCTTCTTTGTCTTACAGGACACCCTGGTCTTCTGCTGTGCCAGGTAGCTCTTTACTTCCATGCCTCCTTGTTACTTAATTGGTCCCATTTTTCCCACCCGGGCCGCGCCGTGGCTCAGTGGTTAGACCCCTTGGCTCTCCCAAGGCGGCCCGGGTTTCAACCCAGGCGACCGCAAAGTGAGATTTGTGGTGGACAACACGGCAATGGGGCGGGTTTTATCCGGGATCTCCGGTTTCCCCCACCATCTCATTCCACCCGTGCTCCATCTTCATTTCATTTATCGTCAGTGTCATCGCCTGCGGTGCCGTATGTAGTAAAAGCGGGCGTTAAACACTACACATTTCATTTTCATTTCTTCCCACCCCTATCTTGCTTTCATATATTCTTTACTCTTCTTGTCATTTTTTCTTTTACTTTCTATAAGAGCTCACCAATACTTCTTACCTTCTTTTCCTCCTTTCCTGTTAACATTTTTATAGCAACTATCCTCTTCTCTACTTTCTCCCATTTTTCTTTCCTAAACTTATTTCTCCATATTGCTAACTCCTTGCTTTCCGTTACATATTGCTTTCTATGCTTTCTTTTCCACCACAAAATTCATAAATTCCCTTTTTCCTGTTTCTTATCCTTCTTAGGAAGGATCCTAGGTTGTGATCCAAGCTAACCCTTCTCTCTCTCTCCCTCTCTCTCCCTCTCTCTCTCTTGCCTATTACAGTAATCTACGTATGCTTCTCTTCCCCAGTTTCGTTTGATTTTTTTTTGTAAAATAGTAATAAACCAAGGAAAGATAGAGTCAGTCTGAACAATTCAATGTCATAGCCGGGATTTGAACCACGGATCCTCTGGTTGCCGTCCAGCCGCTCCAACCCTTGAGCTACCTTGACCAACGTGCCGATATGACATTGAATTCTCAAACTGACTCGTATTTTCCCGGTAAACCACTTAGGAGTTCTTATATACACATGAGACAACTACCTTAATGACGACTTACTACGTGTAAGTACTTTAAGGCCCGGGCTTTATAGTTAACCACTATTAGGTCAGTTAATGGAAATTAATTGTTATTTCACACTGACCGTGTGTATGCTAAACTATGGAAAACATTTTGAATTTTTTGAATTTTTCGGACATTGAATATTTCAGTCTGATTCTATCTTTCCATAGTTTAGCCTACACACGGTCAGTGTGAAAGAGGAATTAATTTCCAGTAATAAACCAAGTTTGTTGCTCTAACCTCAAACGAACATACAAATTTAATAATTGGAACCTTATTGTAGTTTAAAATAAACGAAATTTGTTGTTTGAAAATATAGCTTATGTTAGTTTGTTATTTTCTGATAATCAATCACCGCCATCTGATGGCCTAAAGACCAAAGTTTATTTCATCAGTGTTAACTTGTACACGGCCTGTATGAACCATTAATCTTGTATACCGTGACTTGTGAGGTTAAGTTTCATTCATGTGCCAATGTGATTTAAGGAATCAAATAACTTGTTTTATTGCTTTTAACAGTTTGTCTCATTCGTGAAAGTCTCTAAAAATGCAACTCGTGGTTTTGAACTTCCATGCATCAATTCCAGTCCACCTATGATAACAAGAGGCTTGAGATAAGGGTGCAAATTCAATACATTCTTCAATTAATTTATAGATGGCATAATAGTGAGGGTTAAGGAAAGCAATGTCCAATAATAATAAACTAAGAGATTCCTGGTTTATTGTACGCGGATGATTTAACGGTAGGAGCAATTTCTGTAATAGGTCTACAAAAATCAACTGAGGCAATTCATATGTTTTGAGCTGACTGGTGATTAAGAACAAACAGCAAAAAGTAAGCCGAGTAGTGGTTCATAGGAGATCGAAAGGCAGAACTTGTAAAGGGTATGACCATTTAGGTATAAGGATTTGTAGGAGTGCAGGGTGGGTCGCAAATACCAGTAAAGTGATAGCAGGACGGCAGTGACAGGGGTAAGAATATGTAAATATAAACTGGAGATGTCAGTTAAATGGTTAAATGTGTAGTGTTTAACGCCCGCTTTTACTACATACGGCACCACAGGCGATGACACTAATGATACATGAGATGAAGATGTAGCACCGGTGGAATAAGATGGCGGGGGAAACCGGATATCCCGGAGAAAACCCGCCCCAGCGCCGTGTAGTCCACGACAAATCTCACTTTGCGGTTGCCTGGGATCGAAACCGGGCCGCCTTGGTGAGAGCCAAGCGGTATAAACACTGAGCCACGGCGCGCCCGAAAGTGAGAACCAGAGTACAAGACATAGATAGGTAGAAGAATGGGAAGGTACAGGAGAAAAGAAAGCTTTGAAATTTGATGAGCAATTAAAGACTGAATGGAGTAGATGATGATGATGGGTATAAGGGTGCTCAACTACGGCGGTCATCAGCGCCCTTTATAAAATCTGTCATGGCAAAAGGCAGATATAAAATTTCTAAAAAAACTATAAAAACTAAAAACTAAAAATCATAGAAAACCTACTAAATATTTCATTCACTAAATCCTAAAACCTAACCTAGAAAAGAATCTAAAGATCTTCTGCACTACTGTGTCATCGTCCGCTAGCATTTCTGCAAAGCTGGCCGGCAGCTGTAGAGACGTCCTAAGGTCTGCTAGGTGAAAACACTAGCAGCACGTGTCGTACAGACAACGCTTCATTGCAAAACGGACACAGTGGCGCACGCTCCTTTAAAAAAACTATGAGTAAAAAGCAGTGCCCAATACGCAATCGAGCCAAACTCACCTCCTCGCGACGAGATGACCGACAGCAGGTAACCCAGGGAATCGGAAGTTCTTTCACAGATCTAAGTTTATTATTGCGGAGAGCGGACCACTCTTCCTGCCAGCAGGTTTGCACAGCTCTCCGCAATACGGCCCTAAAATCTTCCGATGTCACACATGGTACTCGAAACCTGGGCTTCATGGTAGCCGTCTTGGCTGCCGAAACCGCCATTTCATTCCCCCGCAAGCCTACGTGTCCAGGGATCCATGCACACACCACGTTAACGCCAGAAGCGTGTAAAACGCGGAGGGCATCCTGTATACGCTGCACAATAGAGTCGTAGCTGTACAGCTGCCCTAGGCTTTGAAGTGCACTGAGGGAATCACTTAGGATTAAGCAGTCCCCCAACTTTCGTCGACGTACGTGTAAAATGGCCCGGTATATTGCATAAAGCTCTGCAGTAAAAAAGAAGTACTAGTGTGGAATCCGAATGTATACGGTTCGGTTCCACACACGTAAGCACAACCAACACCATTTGAGTTCTTGGAACCATCAGTATAAATTACAAAATGCTCCTCATATCGCGATAAAAAGTCTAAAATACATCTGCGGATAGTAGACATAGACATGGTAGATTTATCATATTTAGTCATGCCCAGATCAACGTGGGACGCTCTGCACAACCAAGGAGGGAAGAATATATCAATCAATGTGACAAAACTGGAAGAGAAGGCATAGCATAGATGAAAGTAAGAATAATATATCTAAAAGGAAATATGAGCTGAAAATTTCCTGGCGGTCTATATGTTCTAGACGTTCTCGGGCTTCGAGCCAGGTAAGATGTTGTGACATCGACGTTTTGGGAGCGTGCATCTCTCCCATCTTCAGGATGCTGAATCATTATCCTGAAGATGGGAGAGATGCACGCTCCCGAAACGTCGATGTCACAACATCTTCTTAGCTGGCTCGAAGCCCGAGAACGTCTAGAACAGATATAAAAGGGTTGACCAGCAGACCAGCAGAAGAGACGAATCGTCCAGGTTTTTCCTGGGCGGAGTCTTTGTTTCTCAGCACCTAGCCGCTTTGTGCGCCTTTATCTGAGCAGTATAAAGAGGGTCATGTGTCATAGGCGTTTGTCTTTGTGTTATATCTAGCCTTGATGGGTGCTATAGCCTTGTGAGAGCTGTGCGCCCAGTGCTGGCTGCGCTGTTCCGCCTGCCTGGGAGGCATCTGAGCACAGTCCGCTTGACAGGCTAGAGGGAAAGGAAGTATGTCTAGGTATGGGACTTACCAAACCCATTTCTGGGCTTGGGGGTTTGGAGTCAGGGGACAGTGGCCCTGCTCAATTCTGGTTACCCAAAGCATCTTTGGGCAACCGGTAGCTTGGTCGGCGGCGAGGAACCCTGTGGTCGTAGTGGCCAAGGGTGTTCACCAGGTTATTTGTATGGAAGTCTAGCTTATTGTAGATGCTGCGGGATCTCTCCCGCACCACGTCCACAATGTACGGGACTCCAGAGTAGGTGTGAAGGATGTGGGACGGGAATCTACGTCCAGTATCGTAAATCATTCGCAGTGCCCTGTTCTGGACGTACTGTAGTCTGCGGATACTGGTCGGAGCCGCTGATACCCAGACTTCGCAGCCGTACAGAATCAAGGGCGGTATAATCGCCCGGTATAGGCGTAGTTTGAGGTGCGTTGACATGGTGGATTGTAGTATAGGGTACAACTGCGTGAGTGCTGCATGCCCTTGTCCGGCTTTGACCCGGACATGAGGGGCGCAGGTGAGGCCACGATCGAGGAGGACGCCGAGGTATTTGGCCGTGGAAACACAGGGGATCTGCCTCTGCCTCAACCTCAGCGACCAGAAATAACGAGGCAGGGATATGTGAATATTGTGGAGATGAAGAGAGCACTGTGCATTACCTGGTAGAATGTAAGGAGTTAAATTGGAGGAGAAAGATATGGGACAAAAATGGGACAATGTGAACAAAGAGGTAGTGGCGCTGCCCATGTTAACAGGGTGAAAAGAAAAATAGATGTATAGGAGAATGCTTATATAAGTTAAGAGAAAAATGGTTTATGTAAAAGAAGTGAAGATCAAGAAGAGGAAAAAATGACAACAGTCTGCTCAGGAAAAACAAAGGCTTATTGCCAAGGGACCTGAGTCAGCGAGTAAATCTTGGATCAGCAATTACGTGCATTTGTACAGGGGCGGTTCCTCCATAAGGTTGCAGGTTTCCGCTACACCCACTGATTCTGAATATACAACAGGTGCATTTTGCACATTAAAGCTGTACTTGTTTGCATTGTTTTATATACAAACATGTTTCAATTACGCTTATCGTCTGTAGCTGCCCATGACCGCAGAAGTCGAAATAAATGGTGATTAGCTGTAGGAGCCGCAGGTTTGCAGTGAAGAGTTAACCTAAGATTTCGCCCAAATGTTGGCTCTCTGAGGGGGTTGCGGGAAGGTTAAGAGATGGGAGGGGCTTCCTATACATTGCTTAACTGGAGGTTTATAAACCTAGCTCCTCCTACTCTTAGCAACGGCTATAGCGTGACCTTCAGGCTTAGCTTCTGTGTGCTCTGCTTTTCGAAAACAGGGAGAATTTAATTAAATGCATCGATGTTATTCAGAAGAGAGCTCTGTCGCCACACTTGTTCAGGCTTCTGGGTTTATGACCACTTTGAAAGATTATAATTTTGTATTCTGGCTGTCTTTCTTCTACAAGATCATGCCACATGTGGACATTTTGTACAATCGGCTGCAGAAACGAGACTGCAATGCAACATTTGCCATCGCCCAGCTAAACGCATTTTAGAGGGAAGTGCAAAAGGTAAGAAATAGCGTGGATATCGAGGAACACGAATAAACGGCAATTAAGAGGAGCAGAATAGAAGATCATGATGTGAAAAGAAGAGAAGCTCTTGAAGTATGTGACATTCTTAGAGAAGCAAAGGACAGATTTAGCTTCACGGGGCATCTGGTAGCCTCAACTTTGTTTCATCAAGAAAATGTCTAAGACATTTCCAGAGGATTCCCTTACAGAAACAATAAGGTTCTATCCTTTTATCATTGGAACAAAAATTCGTAGGGAAGTGACTGTAATTTAGAGTCGAGAGGAATTTCGTGGAATGTCCGGCGCTTTGTGCTTGATGGACTTCAATAAGGAAAAGAATTTATGTACTACATTCAGCAAATATGTCAAACTCCCCCGAGTACTGTTAACTATGCCAATGTCTACCGCTGAAGCGGAATGCTGTTTCTCATCTTTAAAAAGAATAAAAACTTTCCTTAGGAACACAATGTCACCGGACCGATTGTCAGCTTTAGCAATGCTTTCAATTGAGAGAGATTTTGTTATGAAGATCAGCGACTTCAACGCAAAAGTTATCGATAGATTCGCCGGGTCTAAGGAGAGTACAGCAGAGAATCTGTGTAAATAGGTGAGTCATTACTACTCTGTATTTTATTTTTCATTGTGCAACACCAATAATTTAACCCACCAGCTGCCACTGCATTTGTACAGGATGTATATTAGTGCATGTTCGATGTTAAAGTCATTGTAGTGAAACTGTAATTGGAAACTGTACAAATAAATATCAAATATCAAAATAATACAAACCTATGACAACAAAACGCTTTGAAAGGCGAAAATTTCGCATCAGAAGTAGAAAAGAACGTATTTTATATTGCAGCGATATACTCGCTGGCTAAAGATCAAGAGCATCTCGATAGCTGTGAAAATGGTTTGCGATTATATCACATTTCACGCTACAAAAACCAGCATCCAAGTAGCCCGGACTTTACAGCCAGAGAGAAACAACAGAGCCAAGTTTCTTGTTTCTTGTTAGTGGCAGCATAACTTTGTTAATGTGAGCTTATGGCCAACAAGGGCTTTGTGTGCTGAGAACAGAAGATGCCCTTATCCTGCCCTTGCTGGTTTGTGTGGTCCTAAAACTCCCTTACATATCGATTTATTATTGTTCATGTTTGTATAAAACATCAAACTTTAACTACTGGACTTTTAAATGTAATTTGAACCTGTGTTTCCATTATAGTTACGGTGACGTTAAAGAAAAAGTCAACAGAGTTTACTAGGTAACTAAGCTTTGATATTTTAAGAACAAGAGGGAGTGAAATAAAGTTTCTAATTACATTTCTTTAATAAGCAAGGATTAAGTTACAATGCTGGTTTGTATACGAAGTGCTAAGAAATGTCTTTGTTCTTTATTTTTGTCTTGAATATTATGTTACAAATTTCTGAAGCATCTAAATAATTAACCAAAGCGAGGATTAAAAATACAAGGTACGCCAAGAAAAAATAACATTGATGACGCACAGTATGTTATACAGAATGGCAAACGGATCATTTTCAAAGTGTTCGTTCCAGTTTAATATAAAATATTAGTTTTGGAAATTAATGATAAGAACTTCTTTCCTTAATGATTTTATTTATTGTATCAGAAGCTTTTTTCTTCGTAGCATTCTTTTTAAGCTTTTAATTTAACCACTTGGATTCCATTTTTTACCTTATAATGTAATCCATGTAGTTAAATAATACTATAGCATATAATAAAAATTATATAAATAAATTAATTAAAAAATAAATAAATAATAAAATAAAATAAATAAAATAAATAAAATAAAATTCAAACATAGTGCTCCCTGTACCCCGGAGCAGGCAATAACCAAAACCAGCAACCACTCAGCAGCCTACCAGAACTACATCGAAGCTCTCCGTTAAAAATGCACAACCTTCTTCGTTGGTAGCGCCAATAAAACACCATTCTTTTGTAATTTTACGTCCTTCAGTCTTAAGTCATATCGGATGGTGAATAAAATGGGTGAAATAATGCTCAAGTGAGTCCAGGGCCCGTGGAGCTTAGAGCTACTTGACATTCGTCTTTAACAATAAGGGAAAACCACGAAAGAGCTTATCCAGTTAACTCATCGTGGCCGAGATTCGAACTCGAGACCTCTTGAACGTGAGGCAGGCACGCCACCATTTACGCCACCGAGGTTGCCAATAAGGAACTTCGGCCTCTAACTGAAGTCTCTTCGGCGGGAAGCAAATGAGCGCTTTGTGGCAGTGAAGGCCGGAAACTCATCTCCATCCGACACTCTCTAATAGCTCGCAACAGAGCTGCAAACTTCAGTATGTTGTGTTGGCTATATAGGGCTTTGAATACACTGGTTTCACGAAAATGGTTAGGGAAACGAGCAGAGATTAAATACTTCCATTTGAAAGGCTTAACGCCTAAAGAAATCAAGGAGGAAATGGACAGTACATTAAAAAGCTCCTCTCCTTGATATAAAATAGTTAAACGGTGGTTTGTAGAGTTTAAAATGGGACATACCAGCACTAGTGATGAGCCTCGCTCTGGACGCCCTGTGGAAGTCACAACTCCAGAGATCATTGAAAAAAAAATTAATCGTTTATTACTGAAAGACCGCAGATTAAAGTTGTTTGACATAGCAGAGGCCGTAAAAGTATAAAAAAAGAGCAGCTAGTATTTTAAATAAAGTTTTGGGCTTTCACAAGTTGTGTGCAAGATGGGTGCCTCGATTTCTGACACTTGAGCAGAAGCTGCAAATAAAAGCTGTTTCTGTTAAGAATTTTGAGCTCTACCGTAAAAATCCCTGTAAATTTTTGAGAGTTACGCCTCCCTTGTGACCTGGCTTTTGGAAGCCCTCCGGAAGCGAAACAGCCAGCGACCGAGTATGTGGAGAACCTGGTGGACCATCTCCACGACGGTCGCTCGCCGGAACATCCAGAAGGCGAGCGACCGCATGAAGACCCGGTATGACAGGCAAGCCAGCAGCCTAGGGTTCCAGCAAGGTGACCTGGTCTGGTTGTACCACCCTACCCGGACCAAGGGACGCTGTCCGAAGCTCCAGCAGCCATGGCAAGGACCGTACCGGGTGGTAAAGAGGATTAACGACGTGGTCTACCGTATCCAGAAGGTTTCACGAGGGAAGATGTTGGTGGTTCACCTGGATCGCCTGGCATGCTACGATGGGTCAGTTCGGGACGACCAGCTCTGAGGGGGAGCAGTGTCACCTGAACGTCGGAACTCCCAATAGAACCGGCCGGCAGTAGGGCCAGAGGGGATGTATTTAGGCCACGCCTACCCATTTATTTCGTGTCACTAACTGAAGGGATGATTAGGAGAGCGGCACGAGCCCTGTACCGTCTCATTCCTCTCCCACTAGACGTCTGGAAACCTCGGGATAATTGTGCGCGCCGCGAACCTTCCAGAAACGGCGATCTTCCCTATATAAGGCCTGCAGTTGGCGTGTCAGTCAGTTCTTGGCAAGCAGCCGTGAGGAGCGCCGAGTGAGCGGACGGACTGGAAGACAGTGTACGTAAATTAGAGGAGTTGTACGTAATTGTGAGCATGCAATGGACCTGTGACAGACGAACTGGTGAATTGTAATTGTGTGCACTAAGTAATTCTATGTAATCGGCCAGTATACCAACTGTAATTCGGTGGAAATAAAGAACATTTTGAGTTTGTGAAATTGGACTTTTAATTTCACGAACCCACAAAGTCACAAAGAATGGAATAAAGAATGAATGAAGATGGAATGAAGAATGGAAAGAATGGAACTTGGATACATCAATACACTCCAGAAAGTAAATCACACTCGAAATAGTGGATTGTGCCAGCTGAACCAATTCCAAAAATGTCAAAGTCGATTTTGTCAGTTAACAAGGTTAGGGCGAGTGTTTTCTGGGATGCACAGGGAATTATTTTTATTGATTACTTGGGTAAGGTTAAAAATATTACTACGCAAGCTTGCTCAACGTTTGAGCGATGAGGTGAAAAGAAAGAGATCTTATTTGGAACAAAAATTCCTTGTTTCTTCACAGCAATGCTCCGGCCCATTGTTCACTCACTTCAATGGAAAAACATTAAAGTTCTAATTACTTATACATTCACCCTATTTGCCAGATCTAGTACCAGCGACTCCCACCTGCTCCCGATCCTCAAAAGCTTGTCTTGGAAGACGAAGATTTCACGGTAAACAGCTATCGTAGTACAGAGATGGTTTAATCAGGGGCGGCTGGTGGCTCTGAAAATCGGTGGTTCACAAATTGATCCATGCTATTAATTATTTTTCAAGTAACAAACGGTTGTTCAAGCCTACCACTATAGACAGCTGTATACACAAGTTAAACATAATTCACAGCGTATAACACAACATGCGTATTTCAGAAACACTCTAGAGCATAACACTCTTCTATTTATGCAGCTAAAAATGGACTTTGTATCTCTTCATGGCAGACTTCAAGTGTACATTGCAAGATTTCGTTCTGGATTGTCTTGGAGGTCCCCTTAAACACTGAAGCACTCTCCAGATAGGTTTTTCAGAACACAGTCTAGCTCTACACGAAGTTTATCAGTCCTCGAAAAATACCAGGATTACTTGACGTAGCTGAATCATTGTGTCCTCGTAGAGCTAACTCAAAGGCTCCACAAAACCTAATGCAGTTAACAATAATGTTTAAAACATACCTATTTTGAGCCACTTTCTGGTTGTGTTCTTCAATTGTTCTCCGATATGCACTGTCCATCTGCTTTGCTATATTTACATTGCCAAGCATAGCAAAACTGTGTTTTTCATGTGCAGTTTTTAAGTTACGTGTTTTTAGCGCGATCATGAAGATGCTGCAAAGCATTCATGCCATGTTTTCTCCACGGATCTTCACCGCCAAAGAGAACGCAAGGAAAGCAAAACAGGCTATTTTTAATATTACAACCACACATCAAATTATATTTCTCATATACATTGTTGTTAAAGTTCCTGTTCAAATATCTTGTTTTTGTTTTGACTACCTATGTGATTTTTATATTTGGCGTGGGACTTCCAAGTCGTTTATTTTCGGTTTTTTCTTCTAAGCTCATTTTTAAAAAGGATGTGCTAATAGACACTTTATGGCATTCATTGTTTCTCCTTATATAAAACAATATACTTGTATTTAAATAAATCACTCTTATTCACTACTCAAAGCACGACACAGCTAACAAAACACGGCACAAAACATGTGGCTATGCTCTGGTAGGTAATAGTAACCTGTGGTAGTAGTTGACCGAATTGAACATTTAATATGAGAATAATAGGTGGCGTTGAAAACAGAAGAAGGCTTGGCATTCACTATTCTCTGGCTGCTAGGCTTATGCAGCCATAAGCCCCGCCCTTCCCCCCCTACTCGCCTCGGTGCTCCAAAGTTTCATCCTGCCCTATACCTCCCCATTGTATACCAGTAGTTTGCAACAGAGAGTGAACTACTTGGCACCTGCAAACAATACAGCGCGCAGAGGGCCACTGCACTAGACAAGGTCGAACTTAACTCCAAATGGAACATGCCCTTGCATTAAAGGGAGACCCAGCATTTTGGTTGTAGCGCAAACATGCTACCCCATTGAGAAGCCGCCCCTGACTTACAACATAGTAAGTCGCCATTAAGGTAGTTGTCTCATGTGTTTATGAGAACTCCTAAGTGGTTTACCGGGAGAAACAGGAGTCATTTGGAGAATTTAATGTCATGCTGACACGTTGGCCATAGTAGCTCAATGGTTTAGAGTGGCTAGATGGCAACCAAAAGATCCGTGGTTCAAATCCCGGCTATGGCATTGAATGTTTCTGTCTGATTCTATCTTTCCATAATTTAAGATGTTACAGTACTTTCAATTTCAACAGCCCACTCAAAGTTACTTCTTCCCCGTCATGTAATCGTTCCCCACTCCTTTCAATGAGTGGGCAGTCAGGCAGGGACAGCCCATCTCAGGCGAGGAAACCGTTAACAAAGAGTAAGAGGGATACATGCGTGACCTTCAGTGGACTGGCCAGAATGAAACTTCTTTAAAAATAATTTTCTATCATACAAAATAATTGTTATAACAGAATGGCGGTAATTGCCCTAACATGCACATGCATATCCAAGCTGAACTGGGATAAGGAATATTTTTGTTTGAGTGAAATACACTTCACTTATTCACTACACGTAATAGATTGAATTAATAGAGTATATTAGATTTTCTATTGTACATTACATTTCTTAATGTTGGATATAATTTCCAGCAGAACTCGTAGGTTCATATGCGACATCCTCCACATTAACCAGCAAACGTACCAAGAGAAGCTGGGGATTATGTAGCCGCTTCATTTGATATTAATGGCATACGTAATAACAACGCAGTTCGAATTACCTCTCCACAAAACACGACAAAACACACAGAACCAACAAAACTGTCCACATGAGCATGTGGTAATAAGAGCTGGGGTAAGGCCATAAATTGGTTTGTTTATGTAACTGCACAAAAAAGGTTCCATGTAGCTATATAATTCAGTAAACATTTCGGAGGAGAGCATAACCAGTTACAGGTAAATGGAGCGAAACTGTTTGTTAGATATTTTATGCCTGTGGACCTACATCCATTGGAAGACAAAAGATCTGGATTAATAATCTTTATGCTGATATATATTAGTTTGAATCATTAAAGCATCATCAAATTTCTTACAGTTTGTAGAATTCTAGGACAGCCGGACTAAATAAGTACACGTAATGAGAATAATAATAATAGTAATAATAATAATAATAATAATAATAATAATAATAATAATAATAATAATAATAATAATAATAATAATAATAATAATAATAATAATAATAATAATAATAATAATAATAATAATAATAATAATAATAATAATAATAATAATAATAATAATAATAATAATAATAATAATAATAATAATAATAATAATAATAATAATAATAATAATAATAATAATAATAATAATAATAATAATAATAATCATAATCATAATCATAATCATAATCATAATCATAATCATAATCATAATCATAATAATAATCATAATCATAATAATAATAATAATAATAATAATAATAATAATAATAATAATAATAATAATAATAATAATAATAATAATAATAATAATAATAATAATAATAATAATAATAATAATAATAATAATAATAATAATAATAATAATAATGATGATGATGATGATGATGATGATGATGATGATGATGATGATGATGATGATGATGATGATGATGATGATGATGATGATGATGATGATCTACTTTGATATCTGAGTATAAAAAATCCCACTTTCTTACTTTTTTATTTATTAATTTTACATTTGTTTCACATAAAACTTGTTTGACAATGAACTGAAGTTACTAAAAACTCTAAATACCTGCAGAAACAATTACCTTCGCTCAAATAGAATTGATATGCCTTATAAAACTTGGCAGATTTTCTATGACTAAAGAGCTTAGCATGTTCTGTTTTCAGATAACTAACATGGTCATATGGATTCGCTCACTGCGAATATTATAGTACATAATACACTTCCCGCAGAGGAGGGGATCCGTCCCCTTCAGCTGCTGTGGTGCGAACGCTGCGGACCCCTAACACTCGTGCTACTTCTGACGTTACTAGATGAACCTGGGCCGACTGCCGAGCCCCTCCTGTCGAGGAGTTGTAAGAATTGGGTTGGATTCGACGGGGCAGTGTGTTCCTGACACGCGCGGGAAATCGGGTACCGCCGGCCAGGCTACGGCCGCCCGGAAGGGGTAGAGAGGTGCTTCATAAGCCCCTGCAGAGCTAGTAGAATGTGTGCTAGATTACCAGGCGGCCCCACCGAGGTTTTCGGTAGTCTTCCCTGCGGGGCTGACGTGCGTAAGTGGCGTATACACTTCCATCTCGTCTTGACGTTATTGTCGATAGGGTGGCTTTTTAGGAAATCAGATATTGCCCTATGGAAAGAGCCCCTAAGTTATACATCGCTCCCGGGTAGAAGGACGCCAGAGTCCTTCCTCTGCGCATGATAGTGCATAATACACTGTATGAGCTAGTTACCACACACAAAACCGATGTCTGGCAGGCTGAGTAACCACTAAGTTCCGTTCAAGAAGAATGTGTGGGGTACACCAGGCATATCGCGTCAAAAGGAGTTGCTAGGAAATATGGGGAAGTCTGGAAAATATGAAATCATTACAATTTTACAAGAAAATAAAAAGAATTTGGGGACGAGAAGAATATGTAGATTACTACAATAAACAAGAGAGAGAAGGGTTAGCGTGGATGAGAACAGGAATACTATTTCTAAGAGGGATAAGAGGTAGGTAAAAGGGAATATGTGAATTGTGTGGGAGGAAAAGAAAGCATACAACACTATGTAACAGAATGCGAGAAGGTTGCAATATGGAGAAAAAAGGTTTGGGAAGAAAAATGGGAGAAAGTAGAGAAGAGGATAGTAGCTGTAAACATGTTAACCAGCAGGGAGGAAAAGAAGGTAAGAAGTACTGCTGAGGTCTTGCAGAAAGTAAAAGAAAAGTGGGCCAGAAATGTAAAGAACATAAGAAAGGAAGATGAGGGGGAAGAATGGGACTATTTTGGTAATCAAGAACGTATGGAGGTTAAGACCTACTTAGCAGAGCAGAAGACCAGGGTGTCATGTAAGCCAAGGTAGCAACAAGGTAATGACAAATATATGTAACCTAAAGTTGTAAATTGTAAAATTTTGGAATATGCACAATAAATACGAGGCATGTTTTTTAAGTCAGTACCGTTTTGGAATTAAAAAAAGACGTGCATTGGTATCGCAATAAGTTTATTTTTACATGGAAGCCTGTACCTTAATCTACTTTTCTACATAATTTCCGTGAATATTGAGGCACTTGTCATAACGTGGCACCAGTTTTGGAATACCATCCTCATAAAATTCTGCCGCCTGACCTGTTAACCACTGTATCACAACTGTTTTGACTTCGTTATCGTCTTGAAGAAGCTGACCGCCCAGATGTTTCTTCTAGTGCAGGAACACTAAACCGTCTGCTTTCTCTCACCTTTTCGTTCACTTTCTGCACCAAATCTTCAGTAACTACCGAAGGACGCCCACTCCGTTCTTCATCATGCACATTTGTGCGGCCATCTTTAAATACTCCCACCCATTTCCTTACCATTCCATCACTCATAATGTTTTGTCCGTAAACTTCACAGATCTCACGAAGAATATCGATCGGTTTTACGCTCTTTAGCACTAAGAAATCGTATAACAACCCGTACTTCACAATCGGCGGGACTCACGATTGTCGGAGGCACCTTAAACACTCAGTAACCAACGTACACAATGAAGAATCAGACTGTAATGGCGTCAGTTCATAGACAAGAGATGTAGTTAAGCAGCGCGCATGCGCGGAACGCCGACCGTAGCGCTGCGGCGGCGGAATCTCAAAACGGTACTGACTTAAAAAACATGCCCCGTATCATATCATACAATATAGATGATCCATAAGGCATTCCTGAATCGGCGCCACAACTGAACGTTCATAAAGTCTATGCTAAATCGTATCCTTCCCATCACATTACAGACTCTAACTTGAATCAGAGAGCTGTATCCTATGGGTGGCCAGGATATCACGTATCACTATAAACCATAGGGATTGGAGTCTAGCCGACATGTTTCGACGAGAGTTTGGAGATCATAGCGAAATAATGAGTGTCCGCTGTCCATTTTCTGGATATGTGCATAGCAGTAGCCTTACAGGCAAGCATACGCAGTTCATAGGTTCTCTTCGAGGTGTACTCAGTGTTGGTCAGAAGATAAGCTCGGTGTTGCACATAGCTTAAGGTTATCGGAATCCGCCTAACATCTAGACCGGCGTCTAGTCCAACGGCAGAAACCCACACTTGCTGGAGAACGTACAGTCCTTGTGCTGTAGCATATTATTCCGACTAAAGAGAATTGCTGTGCACCTTAGCCCTATATTCCAAAGACCAATACCACCTTCTTTCGGTTGCTGATAAAGGGTTGTCCCAGGCACTTTGAAAATATTTCCCTGACATATACACCAACCAACAGCTGGAGTTATTTGCTGATGATGTTGCCTCGTTATGGGAAATATTTGTGCCAAGTACAACATCCGGGAAAGCACATAAGTATGTATGGCCCACATTCTTTCATATACACATATATCTCGGTGATACATAGTTTTAATATGTACTTTGATTATCTGGACCATTTGCATCGCATGCATTTCGTTTATATAGGCGGAATATGGTACTCGTAAAATTTTTAACTGCCTTACCGTCCTCAATGAGGGTAGTGCAGGCAGTTCTGTGGGCATTATACGAGGACTGTTCAATAAAGAATGATCATAATTTTTACGGTCATAATTTTTGAACTAAAATTGAACCTTATTAAATTATATTAGCTTAATGTGAAACAAACACACCGTAGTAGTTTCAATGTTGGTACTCCTGGTTCCTACCTGTAAGAACCAGACACGTTAACACATGTTCAGTATCGCCTACCGTTGCAGTGGCGGTGACATGTGGGGAACAATATGCGGCTTTGAAATTTTGCTTTCATCTCAAAATATTCTGTTGAGGCCTATACAATCTTACAGGAGACATATGGAGAGCCTGTTCTTCCCTACAGCACAGCTCAAAGGTGGTTTAAAATGTTTAAACAGGGGAGACAATCAATTTCACAGGAAGGAGTACCCTGTGCTCCAGTTACTGCTCTTACGGAAGAATACATCAACACTGCTGCTGCCATTGTAATAGAGGATCGACGAATTACCTTAAGATCACTTTCAGAAATACTGAACATTTCATTGGGTGCCACCCACACGTTGGTGACAGAAACATTACACATGAGACGTGTTTGTGCGCGATGGGTTCCAAGACTGTTGACTTCCGAACAAAAGGACATTCGCATGCACGTCAGCATGCAGTTAAAGTTGATGTTAGAGGAAGATCCGGAGTTTCTTTCAAACATAATCACTGCTGATGAAACTTAGCTACGTCACTTATATCCTGAGAGTAAACCGCAAAGCTCCGTGTGGAAATATCCATCACCAACCCCTAGAAAAGCAAAAGTGGTTGCTTCTACTGGGAAAGTCATGGTCATCTCACTCTTTGATATTCATGGAATGGTTTATCAGCATGTTGTACCTGCACACACATCAGTAGCTGGACAATACTACTGATATGTCCTGAAAACATTGCAAGTCAATGTCAGGCGCAAAAGACATTTCCGTGAAGTTGGCTGGATGCTGCACCACGATTATGCGCGGCCGCATATTGCCAATGTTGTTGCGCAATATGTTGCAAAAATCAATGTGAAGTACATCCCTCACCCTCCCTATAGTCCGCATTTAGTCCCATGTGGCTTTTTTCTATTCTCTAACATGAAGAAATACCTTCGTAGGTGGCATTATCCATTATCAGAAGCAGTGTTGAAGGCTGCGGAGGCGATTTTGAAAGATCTCTCAAAAATTGTTTCCAGCATGTCTTTGAAGTCTGGCAGAAACACTGGGGCAAGTGCATCACATTCAGGGGAGACTTTTTTTAGAAGGACCAACAACATGATGAGGATGAATAAAGGTACGTTGTCAAAAACAATGTGATTATTCTCTATTGAACAGCCCTTGTACATGATTTATCATCACCGAGTACCAAGTCAGATACAGTGCCACACTCCTGATGGATGCATATCATATTGTATGCATCTGAATCCGTGGATAGAAGAACACTTACATCGTCCGCAAAAGCTGAAACTGCCAAATCAGTATCTGCATTACCGACATTTTAAAGTTAGAGCATTTCCAGGACTTTCAAATGACTTTTCATAAACTCGGCAGGTGTTACTTTCAAATTGAGTTTCCATTCATTATTTGCATCTCGAGGCCGCTTTAAGTTATTCACAGCGATACAAGAAGTCCATTAAGGGGGCTTACTCCAAGGATTCCTGTTAAACAGCATTTCTTATTTTACTTTTTATTCAGACATCTCAGGTAAAAAGTAAGGAAGTCCACGGAAATTAAACAGGAAAAGGTCACAGGTCATATATATTTTTCTGGCGTATCGGAGGGAGGTATTACTTCCTTTATATAGTATTTTCTAAAGCAGCATCTTCAAAGAACTTTTCTTATATTTCATGGTACTATCACGTCGACCAGTTCTAGGAATTGTACACTATGCTCTTAGTGTCTAGAACGGAGAGTATTAAAGTGCATGCATCCTTAGTGTTGGTCGCATCACGCCTTAAATTCCACTATTTTTATTAGAGGTCCTGGATTTTTTATCTCACTATTGTTGCATGTATAGGCTGAGCAGGATCTGGATATTACTATAATCATTATTATGTAACATTTATTTCCTGTGCCTTGTGTTTGGGCTAAGCTGTTATTTGATGGTTAATTTTAAATTCTGCTGGCTGGCAAAACAAGTAATTTGAACTGATGAATCATACATCCTGCTGTTCAAGGGCAATAATGCACAGGTGGCCAGTAACAGCCCTCAACGTTCTCCATGTTGTAAACAATGAAACATACATCCTACTGATCAAGGGAATTAATGCTTAGGTGGCCAGTAACAGCCCTCAGCGTTCTCCATGTTGTAAACAATGAATCACACATCCTGCTGATCAAGGGAAATAATGCTTAGGTGGCCTGTAACAGGCCTCAACGTTCTCCATGTTGTAAACAATGAATCACACATCCTGCTGATCAAGGGAAATAATGCTTAGGTGGCCTGTAACAGGCCTCAACGTTCTCCATGTTGTAAACAATGAATCACACATCCTGCTGATCAAGGGAAATAATGCACAGGTGGCCTGTAACAGGCCTCAACGTTCTCCATGTTGTAAACAATGAATCACACATCCTGCTGATCAAGGGAAATAATGCTTAGGTGGCCTGTAACAGGCCTCAACGTTCTCCATGTTGTAAACAATGAATCACACATCCTGCTGATCAAGGGAAATAATGCTTAGGTGGCCTGTAACATGCCTCAACGTTCTCCATGTTGTAAACAATGAATCACACATCCTGCTGATCAAGGGAAATAATGCTTAGGTGGCCTGTAACATGCCTCAACGTTCTCCATGTTGTAAACAATGAATCACACGTCCTGCTGATCAAGGGAAATAATGCTTAGGTGGCCAGTAA
The DNA here is from genome assembly GCA_030765055.1 of Mantis religiosa. NCBI lineage: Eukaryota > Metazoa > Arthropoda > Insecta > Mantodea > Mantidae > Mantis > Mantis religiosa. The sequence goes on along the minus strand of CM060951.1, from coordinate 204,164,261 downwards.
CAGGCCTCAACGTTCTCCATGTTGTAAACAATGAATCACACATCCTGCTGACCAAGGGAAATAATGCTTATTTGGCCAGTAACAGATCTAAACATGTTCTCAATGATGTAAACAATGATTACACAATATGGTGCAATAGTTGGGAGGAAATTAACAGTTAGCGTGGGAATTGCTGAGTTGGCTTTTGTGTAGGACCCCTATTTAAGCTTGGTTCAATTAGCACCCGCTGGACTTGACAGAGAGATTTTAGAGGGGAGTTGCTGATGGACTCTATGTTGGATGACCTATAAACATTAACAAGAGTTTATTTTAAAATGTGCTACTACGAGTAAGATCGCCAGCGGTGTGCACCGCACCTACAACTCTTGCCAGTTGAACAAGGTTCAGCCATACAAACAACGCATCTCTAAAGGTATACTTGAACTATGTCATTATGTATTTAAATGTAATCAAAGTGCCCCTGATCTCATCGAGATCCAGGAGTGCCCTGTAGAAACACTATGCATATCTGAAATACAGTTACTCTGTACATTTTGAATTATATGTTTCTTCTGCTCTACGTTCTCCACAGCTATGCTCCCAATTACTATATGGGGTTGAGGGTAAAATCCCTTACCTCTTAAACCCCAACCAAAACCTGGTAGTTTTGTAATGTATCATATTGTCACTAGAACATCGGAATTCCCGATAGAACCAGCTGGCAGATAGGTACAGACGGGAAGTGTTCAGCGCACGCCTACCCATTTATCTCGTGTCGCTAACTGAGGGGATGATTAGAAGAGCGGCACGAGCCCTATACCGTCTCATTCCACTCCCCTGACGTCTGGAACCTTCGGGATGATTCACTGAACCGCGAGACTTCCAGAAACAGCGACCTTCCTATAAAAAGGGGCTGCAGTTGGCGGGTCTGTTCAGTCCAATCACCGCCAGGTCACCTTGCGCCTTGGCCGCGGCTGGAAGGTTAACACCTGCAGTCGTGCCCTGGGGCGGGCGCACGACCTGGTCTTATTAAACCGAAAACCTTAATTCCCATCTGGTCTCTCGCTACTGGTTCCCCATCTGCTTGACGGATCGCTAGCGACCGCACAAAGCAAGGTGGAACGGGCACTGTCCCGCCGCCAAGGGGGAATATCCCAGCACCAGAAGCATCAGTAGAGGCCAACTGCACCGTCTCACCAAACGACACGCAAGCTTGCGCAAATACATTTATCTTTTATACCGCACGGGCAAATCCGCACAGCGGATAGGTACCGTGACGTGTAACCCTCCGCCCAGGAGAACCCGGGCGACCTGCACCTGCTCCTGGCTCTTGGAGTCAGTTTAATTATTGGCGAGCAGCCGGAGGAGCGCCGTGCTAGCGAACAGACTGGAAGACTGTGTACGTGTATCAGAGGTGTTGTACGTAATTGTGGGTGCAGCGTGCACCGGTGACAGATGAACTGGCAAATTGTAATTGTGTGCGCTACGTAATTCTGTGTAGTCGGCAAGTGTTCCAACTGTAATTCGGTGGAAATAAATAACATTTTGAGTTTGTGCAATTTGACTTTTAATTTCACGAACCCACAAAGTCACGACTGGTGTCAGAAGTGGGATATTACAGCGAAGGAGGCAGCATTAGCACATATTTTAGAAAAGTTGGAGACGGCAAATAACAACTTGGCCGTGAAGATGAACGAGTTAACAACGAAGACAGAAACGGCAAATAACAACATGGCCGCAAAGCTGGAAGAAATGAAGAAGGCTAACGATAACCTCACGGAGAAGATGGAAGAAATGAAGGTTGCGAGCGAGGCCCTCGCCGCTAAATTTGAGGAACAGTTGCCCGGCGTGAAGGAGGACATCAAGGGTTCGGCAAGCGGATCGGCCAATTGGACATTTTCAGTCTGTGTAATTGGACTTTTAATTTCACGAACCCACAAAGTCACAATATGGTCTCGGTTTCGAATCCTGTAACTTTGTACCTCTCGTAATTCCTATCAACCCCCAAAGCTTCATGTAACAGTATCTTAATGCAATTTAATGATGACATACACAATGACAGAGATGTGAATGGTTACTTCTGTATTTAATTAATTTTAAATACACAACACACGCTGCTAATGCTTTTATTTTGGCCAGCAGTTACCACTACACGTGATTACCATAAATTATTGTGATATTAGTGTATATTAAAATTGAAATGAAGCTGTGCTAGCAAGAGATCAGCGTTTACGTTTGGCATTTTTTGATTTTGTGAATGGATTATGAAAATAATTAACAAAAGCAACATAATTATAAAATTTTAAAAGTATAATAATATAGATGTACGTATTAAGTTTAGAAGTGCGTTAAAGGCCATAGAGTATTACAAAAAAGGCACCAATATAAGTGTGTAATGTAAACACTAAAAATAATGTTTGCGACTGTTTTTCACGTTTTCTACCAGTTTCACAGGTGCACTGCCTGAATGCAAATACGAAGCGCGTCTGTAAAATAAGGTATCCAATTTAATTTCATATAGAAAATATGTTTATTGTCAATGAATGTTACATTGATGGAAAGGCGGAACATACAGCTATTTTTAAATGTCATCAAGATTACGATCGATGCACTTGTCATAGCACTCTCCCGCCATTTTACGCAGGTAGCGCTCAACCTCGTTTTTCAAATCATCGTCGGTCTGGAAATGTGTTCCACCCAGGTGTGACTTCAACTCAGGAAACAGATGACAATCACTAGGTGCTAAGTCTGAACTGTAGGCGGGATGGGTGAGGATGTCGCACCCGAACTGGGCCAGGAGATCAGCCTTGCGATAATGCAAATGTTCGGTCAAAATCTTGTCACTCGTAGTCTTCCTGACTTCAGGGATAAGTTCGCACAGTTCGCGAACTGTCACACGCCGATCTTTAAGCATTTCTTGCTCCACTGTTGCAATTGTTTCGGCTGAAACCGAAGGCCGACCAGAACGCTGTTCGTCATGGACGTCTGCACGTCCATCTTTGAACCTCTCTGACCCACTTTCGCAAGTTTGTGACGTCCATACACGGTGGCCCGTAGACTTCGCATAACTGACGACGAATTTCAGTGGGGGTACTTCCGTTGTCACTCAAAAACGGATCACTGCACGCAACTCGCACTTGGCGGCCTAAGTGATAAGAAGCTCCATCGCAAACGGCTGCCCAGCCAAGACTAATTGTTGCAACGGGTTTGTTATGGTGGGGATTTTAAGGGGTGAAACCAAGCTACACTCCACTCTTGCCGGATCTCGTGTAATATCGCTCCTCACGGCTCCAGTGCCTTGGAGCCCTTATTTTACGGACAGGCCTCGTATTAATACCTTTCATTCCAACAATGTATTGGTGAAGAATTTACGAGATAATTCCTTTATACGAGTACAATATCATTAAAATAATGATTTTCCAAGATTCAAAAATGTTTGAATCCACTGCAAAAGATATGTGAATTTGTTTATATTTTACAAAGCAAATACAACAATCAAAAGTGATACAACAATAAAACTTTGTTATTAGTTATGCAAACGGCGTTCATATATATGAGATGTTTGTGTTTCGAAGATTTGCAGAAAGGGTCATGTCTGCGTAAGAATGAGATTTTTCTCATGTATAAATAACAGGGCGGTTCTTCCTTGATGCGTTAGAATCGTTGAATCACCTAATTTTTTGAATAGCTTACATGGTTATGTTTTATTTTATAGCATTTAATTTTCGTTTGTGAAAGTTCTCCAAATTATATTTTATAATGTACCCACACTCTTGGCGCTCGCGTGTCGATAATGTAGCTAGCTTACTTCCCGACTAGTGATTTGTTATTAAAAGGCCAAGGTGACCGTAACACTTCCGACGAGTGAGCAGAGGTTGGAGAGGGAGAAGGTATTGCTGGTTACCACGGCTACGGTTTTGATTTATAGAAGCCGTATATTCCGCACCAAATCGTGTTGCCAACACAATGCAGGACCTTCTTCCTACTTTTTCGTTTATTTGAAAAGAAATATGCTGGTAGAAGTGGTAATCCGCTTGAAGCGAGCCCCGCGTGTCATGTGCTTCTGTTTATTATCAGTTTGCATCCTGAATAAAAACGTAAAGTCTGTCTAGTGAACGGGAGGACAGTTTGCCCCTCAAAGGAAGTTACTCTCCCGCCCACTAATGACCGTCATAAATCTATCTTCACACTTCAGAAATGGAACACTGTCGTTGAGGACCAATAGAAACCCTGATTTTCTCCAAGTGACAGTCGCATGTCTACTCCACGTGGAGTCTCAGTTGCCAAAGTTCCAACTTCCAGTTGATCTGTTTCATTACGTGCAGAAATTCGTTGTGTGTCGCGATGTGGAGACCGTGGGAGAGAAATGCAGTGGTTAATGCAAATGAAGTAGTAGATAACTTTCAGTCAAGTGAAAATAATCAAAGTGATGACAATAATGTGAATAACTGGGCCGAGTTATATTACTGGAAAAGCCTCAAAAAACAAAAGTTATAACGGGAACTGTTTCTAAGCAAATTTAAGCGCTTGTTTTGAACACACAAAAAATATGTGCTGACAAATAATCTTGGTAAGTGGTCGTGCAATGAACCTGATAAATTCTGGGTATTCACAGAAACACAGTAAGAAATATTGTGATGAAAGGAAAAGAAAAAATATTAATGAAAAAATCTAATAAAACATAAAGACAAATACATCACGACTTAAGATATAGGCAAAGATCAAGTGCGATCAAGTGCCGATCAAGTGTGAAAACAAAAGAAAAGGTTTCTCTAAAGTAGATAATGTCACATGCGCTTTAATTCGTCGAGAAATTTATAGATTCTATGCTAAAGGGGGAGTGCCCATCTTAGACGAATTGGTTGCACATTTGCAAGAAATTTGTGATTTTCGTTATGGACGCTGCACTTTGCGCGGTCTTCTAAAGGAGCTGGGTTTCAAATACCGCGCTTTGAATAAGATAAGGGTTATTATGGAATCCAGTAGAATTGTAGCTTGGCGATATATATATAGTAATGGGCATAAGATAATTTATTTAGACGAAACCTCGTACGATACCCATGACGTATCGAGAAAGGTGGCAACCTTGCAAAAAGATCTAGGAGAAGGAGGGTCTGTGTTGTAAAACGACTATGAGGGTTCGTCAGAGGCAGCGGCCGACGTGCACACCAGTTAACTAAACAGATCTTAATTTTGTATGTGATCAGTGATTATTTTCTGATATGTGAGGTGTTTAATTTTTCACATTTAAGATATTTACAATGAATCCAACCCACGACTTGGTGTGTTCCATTCTCCAAACATCCTTTTTTGTACGGAAAAAGGCGTCGTGGTAAATGTCAGCGCTATGTTTAGAAAAATGTTGCAGCGGAGCATCTTTAAAATACATCAGAAAATTTAAGACTCGTTTGTATAAGCAACGTATTTATGTTGGATTGCAGGAGCAGGAAAAAATATCTAACAAAATTGCACACACCCTTCGGGAAAGCTGACGTCTATATATTGTAAAATATAATTAGAGCGTTAAGCTTAACAGACTTTTCTTGCAATATCCCATTAGGAAGTAGACAAAAAAGGATATTTCGGGGACATAATGAAGGCGAATACTCTTTAAATAAAGGTAACTTTAAGGAACTTTTGGATTCCTATACAAAAGGAAGCCCATAGAAATTCAAAACCGCTATTCCAGTATAAAATCCGCTTTGGCAATGCTGATTTTGCCAATTTAGGTTAGCTAATTTTCCGAGTCACCTAATCCATTTCCCCAGAGCCGCGTCTGATGTATATAGCGATGTTGAAATTATTGGTCAGTAGACCTTACATCAGTACAAAACTATACTCCCTTCGATGTCACCCAAATTTTACAAACAAAATATCATTTTGGATCTAACTAAACACATGCAACAATTGGTTTGGCTATAGTGACACATTTTACGAAACTATAAGGGCTACTAATCAGCTTTATTCTGTTTAAGTGTTGGAATGCACTGGCCATCGATGCTACAGTAGCTACAAATGTACTTTCTGGAAGCTTTTGGAAAACAGCCTGTAACGAAGGTACAAAAGGGGCTATGATTGGAAATTTCCTGCCATTATAAAAACTAACTGATGTACACTTAAAGCATAGGTCCATAATAACAGCCTTTCGTATTTACCACGTGATATTGCAGCCCTCTAACGTCAGACTTGTGAATTGGATTCACGAGTTATTGATTCTCTCTTAATAGCTAAAGCCACTGCATTCTAGCGGCAGATGTTTGAACTCGGTAAAACGTGCTTTTGATCTCATGGCTCACTGGTTGTGAACGTTGACGATATGTAAAACGATTTGAAATGATACATTAACCTATTGTCTCACTGAAAAATCGCATTTATTCATTATTTCTATTCACAATATGTTTTTATACAACAATTCTTTCAAATTATAAACAGTGTCAAGCGAAAACTACATTCAAATGTTTGGGCTCGATAATGAGTCGTATTCATAATCTTTATTCATCATTTGAGAATTTTATATTCTGATAGATTTATCAGACAACAGTAAGTACATTTTACATATACTTCCAGTGTTAGTTAAAGTCCCACGGTGCCATATTATGCTTTTATATCCCATAGTTATAATACCACTAAGTAATATATCAAAAGATCTGCTTGTATTTTGTAAATATTATTTTGTAATTATTTCTTACAGCATTTATCTAAGTATATAGTAGGAGTTGATCTGATTTATCAAGTTGAAATTATAATTTTCTCTGACATTTAATAATAAAATAAAATACTGAATTGAATATAATTATGAATTAAATGTGAAATTAATACTAAAGTATACAAAGTTTGTTTTGCAAATTTTAAATTCATTTATGAGTTTCCTAATTGCTGTGGATTTTTACATACAAAAATATATGTTTAGTTCAAACACGATTTCTTCAAAGTGCAAAACCATATTATATGTGACTATAAGAAAAAATAGTAGTACCCTATTTGCACTAATTACAAATTTGTAAGAAGGTTCAATGATATTAAATGTGTTTATGATTTTCCATGTTGAATTTGCTGTCCAAATATATTAAATAGTGTTATATAACTTGTTTTTGTAAAATTATTTTCGTCGTTATCATAGGCTTTGCTCTAATTTAATAGAACTGCACTATAAAGGACAAATTTTAACCTCATAAGCTTCATCTGTATGTAGATATTTTTTGTCAATGTTATCTACACAGTTTCTAATCCATATTAAGGTTTCATGAAGTAATTTTATTTAAAACCTAATTACTCTTTAAACACGTTTTTAAGCGGAATAGGTTGTTAACTATCTGTACTGAAATTATAAATTCTTGTACATGTGACTACGTTGATTTTCAGGCAATCTGGTTAAACACTTTTTAATATCAAACTAATTAAATACAGAGTGGCTCACGAAATGTCATACATTGAAAATTGTTGATATAACTTTTAATAACGAAAGCAGGTCAATATTATCCTTTCTACGTTAATCATCAGAATGTGTATGCTCAGTGAGTGCGCACTACATGTTAAATATGTCCACCTTGTTGACGTCCGCAACCCATGACTATTGGTACATTCCCAATGACAATATCCACTTTGACCTCAAATTTTCTGAACTCACAGACCATACCCTACACCTTTCTCGAAGCTTCTATGCTAAATTTCCTTCAAGTTTCAATCACCTAATCCGCGACCTCGACCTCGGAGAAACTTACAAAAGACCCAGACTTGTGTTAGGACCAACAAAAACTCAAAACCACACCTTACAAAACACGTTCATAGAACCACGCAAAGATTTCTCAAACATTATCACCATCATCTACCCACCATACATTAGTTAAAAACCAATCTCTATGCCAGTAAAGGATGCAATCCCGGTATGCAACAGTCGAAGGATGCTACTTCGCGGAGGAGGACTTCTTTCAGCGACCTCTGTGCTGTGTGTCTTGTTGACGTACCACCTCTTCGAGAAGAACTGTGACGTTTTCGATCACTCTACGGCACATGTCTTCTGTTATGGGCTTCTAGGAGGTTGTGATAGCCACTGGCAGTTGTATTAGAGTGCGTGGTTTGTTGCGGTAAACTGTCTCCTTCAAATATCCCCATAAGAAATAATCACAGGGAGTAATATCCGGGCTGTGCGACGGCCATATTGAACTGCCTTGAAAACGTCCAGGATATCGATGGGACATCACACAAAGCCCGAAGTGTTGGTGCAGGAAATCCAGAATAACTTTTGCTGTATGTGGACGAGCCCATCTTGCATAAACCATTGAGTCTCCAATAGTAACCTTGTTGCATAAAGTACGGAAGAAAATTTTTCTGCAACATGTCCAAGTAGCAGGCACTGTTAACTGTGCCATAGAAAAAGATTGGCCCAAATATTCCACCCATACACTAACTTTTTCTCCGTAATATTCAACACCAGGAGGTTCTCGTGTCCTATTGACGCTACCGTTCAAATGAACCTAAACCTCATCAGAATGCCATGTGTTATGAATCACGGCATCATCACTTGCAAGAGCCGAAGTCACAAACTGTAATCGGCGTACCTTGTCATGTTCCATCAGTTTCTGCAACACTGTTATTTTTATGGGAATAATTTTGCCTCAACATGAACAATTCCTTGAAGCGAACGACCGGAGATGCCCATTTAGGCCGAAGCTCGTCTCGTGGATTTCCTGGGACTTCATGTCAAAGCCACTCTCACAGTCTCGATACTCCCTAAAGTACACATTGTGTAGACACGAGGTCGCTTTTGCTCTAAAATATGGCCGTCAGCTTCAAATTGTGTAGTTAGTCTATACGCTGTCTGTCTGTAAGGGCCCACCTCGTATGAAAATGAACATGAAAACTCGTCGTGTCTGTGCTACGCTCTTCGTTTCCGTGTAAAACAAGGCAGTTTCCACTTTTTCTTCTAGCGTCAACCGGCCTTTGTCCGCCATTTTACTAAACTGAAGCACTGCCAACTCACAATTAAAATATTTATTACTCAATTTCAAAGAATGACATTTCGTGCGCCACCCTGTAGGTATGATATGCAACAAATAGCGACTTCTCGCGCATAGCAACCTTCATAAAACTGTTTTGGCTACCCTTGCTCACTAGGAGGGAATACACAGATATCATTACACTGAACTGGAAACTCCAAACCATATATTTCCATTCGCCTAACATTAATAAACACAACCTCGTGTCAATAAGGCTTGCTTTTGTTTTAACTTTCCAGTCTGCAGCACAAAAACTTCCAGTGTGAAACAACAATAGGTGCCGATACTTTTACGATACTAAGAAAAATTCCATAATAAATGGCATTTGCATTTTTAGGATTGATTTCTAACTTATTGTTTCAGATAAACTTTTAGATTAACTGAATATTCCAGCGGGATATGATTGAAAGAAATTTACATATGTGATTAAGTTGCAAAAATTACATGGTTTTTACAGGTAATATGATTAATAGAGGACAATAGCTGCTATGACAAATATACCATAATTATTATAATAAGAGTATAAAATTACTTCTGTGGCCTTTAATAAATATTGATATAAACACATGACTTGCTGGAACGACGAGATATTAGAGTGATAATGACGTAAACAACAATAGCCATATGCCCCGAAAGTTACATGGCTGCACAGCAAATGCTCAAATAACAATAAGGACATTTGAGTATCATAAAGCAGCATGCGAAACTAGTGGAATCCAAAATATTGTATGCAGTGGTGACCTGGGCAGGGGAGTTACAGAGGTAACCAAAATGGTGGACCAAAACCAGAGAAAGTTTTGTGAAGAGCTACTAGGCTTACCAAGATCAGCTCCTAAGGAAGTAGCTTTAGTAGAATTATGAAAGACAAAAAGAAATGGAATAGTAATGGAAGTAATAATAAAATTTTGGTATAGATGTTTGGCCAAAGAAGAAGGTAAAATTATCAAATTATGCATGAGGCAGCAAAAACAATGAATTAGAGAACTCAAATAGTTGGCGGGCAGAGATAGGAGGAATTATGCAAAAATAGGAATGGCAGATATATGGAGATTAGAGGGAAGGAATACAAGCGATGTGGCTAAATTGGTAAAATTCAGAATAGAAAATGTAGAAAGACAGGAAATATGGAGAAGTATAGAAATATATGAAATCTTTAGAATTTTACAAACAAATAAAAAGAAATTGGGAGCGAGAAGCATATGTAGATTACTGCACTAGACAAGAGAGAGAAGGGTTAGCTTGGATGAGAACATGAACAATATTTCTAAGAGGTATAAGAGTTAGGGAAAAGGGAATTTGTGAATTGTGTGAGGGAAAAGTATGCATAGAACACTATGTAACAGAATGCAAGGAGGTTGCAATATGAAGAAAAAGGGTTTGGGGGAAAAATGGGAGAAAGTAGAGAAGAAGATAGTAGCTTTAAAAATGTTAACAGGAAAGGAGGAAAAGAAGGTAAGAAGTATTAGTAAGTTCTTACAGAAAGTAAAAGAAAAATGAGTCAGAGATATAAAGAATATAAGAAAGGAAAATGATGGAAAGAATGGGACTAATTAAGTAACAAGGAGGCATGGAGGTTTCGAGCTACCTGTAGAGCAGAAGACCAGGGTGTCATGTAAGCCAAGATAGCAACAAGGTAATGGCAAATAATGTAGCCAAAAGTTGTAAATTGTAAATTTTTGGAATATGCATAGTAAATATTTCAATCATTCATAAAATGTGAAAGAAAATATAAATGTAACAGTTGCTCAAACTGTTTATGTTTTAAAACACGCACATTCATTTCAATAACACTTTAACATGTTTACAATTCATTTTGGTCGGAGAACTGACCTTGCGTGGTAATTTATACTGTTCAAATTAAAGCAAACAAGTTTGCTATCCGTATCCTGGTACCGGAATTATTGAGGCCAAAAACTTATGAATAAATAGTAGGAAGATAAGGGTACTAAATCATAAAAATTAATGTGCAATGCTAGATGTAAGTTTAATAAGATATTTAGAATTCTCTCAATAGAATTGAAGTCATTAGTAAATGCAGTGATTAGGAAAAACAATCATGTAAGTCAGCATAGCTGTAGTAAAATCCTATCGACAAAAATTCACTATCTCGAATATCCGTTAATCAGAAATAGAAATCTGCTAAGGCACGTAGAGGAAGTTCTAAAAGTGAGAAGGCAGAAGCCACCAGCCATAAATTGTCATTCGGATAAACAAAAGCAGCTTCAAATTTAGTAAAATAGGATGTTTGGTGAAGGGATATATAGCTGGGACGCAAATTGACAAAAGAGCATGTACTGCTAAAATATGTGTCTATCCCTTCCTGTTTTACACTCTTACAGAAATGTTTATAGTGCGTGATTACTGTCAGTATGTACGGTGTACAGAACACGCTCGACTATATACTTTAAACAACTGCAAAATCGAGATTTTTTCCTTAACTAAGGTTACAGTACCTTAACTAAGGTTCTGAATGTTACACCGATATAGCATCTCCCTAAGCAGTATTAGAAAACGGTTTCAAAGTCCTCGAACCAATTACTTTGGTTTTCTATACTTTTCCTTAATTTTATCACTCATAACCAGCACATATATTGTTGCCTTCATAGCAGTGTTGGTTCTATTTTACTCTTCTTTTCATGAAAGAATTATTGTTGACTGTCCCTAAATAACGGAATAGATAAATATTAAAAGCAGAAGCATTATTAACAGTGAAGTATTCTTCATATTTAAGTTTGATTTATGAGTCACTATGTTTACACTCAAACTTAACTTACTTGTTGTTGTATAATTGAAACGTTTTGAAGATCATTCGATCTCATCCTCAGCTGTTTGGTGACTAAATGAACCTTCCTCTTCTTCCACTACTACGGAGCTCCGATCACTCTGCCATCTGGTGTTAGCGGCACTAAGTTTTAATACTTCATTTAATGCCGGGATTTCAAAATTTATAACTTTATTTATAACTTTATCACGGTTTTTGTCACACACATAGATAATTACATAAAGAAAAATGAATACAACCCAGTTTCATATCAACTAGCTGCCTTTAGAAGTCTAATTCACCGGCTATACAACATCCCACTGAGTAAGGATGGATTTTTGAAAGAACAACAACACATAAAATACATAGCGGTGTTAAATATATTCAACCCAGCCATCATAAGGAACATGATGAAGAGAAAAGAAAAACTGAAGATAATATCAAAAAATACCACTCTCACACCACTTAAAAACACAAATTGGCAATATAGAAAATTCACCTACCATCCATGGGCTTTTAGAAAATTTGAACGAATCTTCAAAAGACTAAACTTAAAACTAGCACCCCAAAACAAATTCAGTCTGAGGAACCTGCTAAATAAACCACTAAAAATACAATCCCCAACAATTTGAAATCAGGAATTTATCAAATTAATTGTGAAACCTGTGAAAAAAGCTAAATAGGAAAAACTAAGAGAAACTTGTTAACCAGGAAAAAAGAACACCAGAGGAACATTAAGTTGAAACAAACAGAAAAATCTGCAGTTTCACACCATTTTTGGACAGAAAACCACAACATTGGCCACAACATTAAACTGTTAAAATCTTTAAGTACACCCATAGAATTGGATATTTGGGAAAAAATATTCATAAACAAAAACCGTGATAAAGTCATAAATTTTGAAATCCCGGCATTAAATGAGGTATTAAAACTTAGTGCCCCTAACACCAGATGGCAGAGTGATCGGAGCTCCGTAGTAGTGGAAGAAGAGGAAGGTTCATTTAGTCACCAAACAGCTGAGGATGAGATCGAATGATCTTGAAAACGTTTCAATTATACAAAAAGTAAGTGAAGTTTGAGTGTAAACATAGTGACTCATAAATCGAACTTAAACTGAATAGGTATAGCTTTTAATTTTCACGTCATTCACATCGAAATTTCTCCATTTCCTTCATTAACCGTATCTTCTCTTCATAAAACTAACTGTCGGTCCATGTAAATTATAATTTTGCATAAGTCTTCGAAATATTACCTTAATATGCTCCAGTTGTACCTTGCAATTATCTGGTCATCATTTGAAGTATTTCAATTTATCAAGGCCCTCTCAAAGAATATTATGAATAAGGTTGGTTACCTGTAATCTTGTCTCAAATATTTGGTAATGGAAAATTATGCTTTGCAATTATACATTCTTCTTGTAGAGGTTGTGAAGGATTTGGAATATCAATTTATAATGACTGGTCAAAAGCGATTAGCTTGTGTAGTATCATATGTATTTTTAAGTCAGTAAACATATAATGGAGGTGCTTTATTTCCTATCTGACACTCTAAATGTTCATCCTACATTACTTATAATCATTACCTTTCTCTTGCTAATGGAGCCTAAGTCACGTGAGCCCATATTTAAAATGAAGAATAGAAACTCAATATTGATGGACCGTTTTTCCATAATTTCTATCTGATAAAAACTCCTCACAAATAGACAAGCTACAAAAACGCTACTACGTAAAACTACCTGACCATTTATCAAGTGAAACCAAATACCGAAAATCCCTGGTCTCTAGTGTGACAGCCTCCATGGACAAAGGTCACTCCCATTTCGTGGAACGGACATGCCATGTCATTTGTAATTCTGCTCGAAACGAATAAAAAAATTACAACCGTTGGTGCACGCAGCAACCGAAATTTATTTTACCTCCGTTTGTTGTTCGCGTTCTCCAGTGACATTTCACAAACGTTTCCAAAATTCATCGCCAGTGGCGCCTGCACACTGCTGTAGTTCCGGACTCTGCCGTAGAGATGTCGCTAAGTGGAAACTCGTCGAAGTTTGTGTGCGGTTTCCTTTGTCGAGAATTTCGCAGCACAGTCCGCAAACTTCCATTTATCAAACTGACAGCAAGAATTTTCCCTCTAAGCGACTGTCATTTGTTGCGACGTCATGTTTCTGTATGTGTGTGCTCGGGATTTGGTGATTCTTCCACCTCGTGTTTTCGGAACGTCAAAACAAAATTGATGCAGCTTAAGGGAATGGCAGTTATAAGATAAAACATAAACAAGATCCATGTAAAATAGGGGCAACCACGGAAAGGCGTGAACATAAATAATAAGTGAGAACTGGGAAGAACTAATCAAGACAGAAACGCATCTGCTCTTTCCATTCCGGATCTGTTTATTTATGTCTTTTGCGTTCCGAATTCCTATTAATACATTTTATTACCAGCAGGTTTTGACTCTAAATTCCATTGTTTAAAACTATTATTTTTTGGTAGAAATATCCATAGATGACATTTCTAATTGCTGGTGGTTTACCTAAATATTTTTAGAACCTTTTTTGAAAACATGCCGCTCTACCACAGTTATATTTTAAATTTCGCGAAAATGTCTATTGTAAATTAATTATTCGTTCGCACTAGCCGTGTGTAGGACGCACTATGAAACGGTAGAGCCAGAATGAAAAATTCAATGCCATAGTCGGGATTCGAAAAATGGATCTTCTGTTCTCCGTCCAGCCGCTCTTAAGTATTGAGCTACTACGGCCAACGTGCCAACATGACATTAAATTCTTCAACTGAATGAAGAAATTCCCCAGAAGATCCGTGGTTCAAATCCGGGCTATGGTATGGAATTTTTCAGTTTGGCTTTACCTTTTCATAGTGCGTCCTACACACGGCTAGTGTGAAATAACAATTAATTTCCATTAATTGTACCTAATAGTTGTCTGAACTATAAACCCCGGGCCTAAAAATACTTACAGCATAGTAAGTCGCCATTAAGTGTAAGTCTCATGTGTTTATAAGAACTCCTAGTGATTTATCGGGAGAAACGAGAGTCAGTTGGGGAATGTAATGTCATGTTGGCACGTTGGCCATAATAGCTCAATGGTTTGGAGCGACTGGACGGAGAACAGAAGATCCGTGGTTCAAATCCCGGCAATGGTATTGAATTTTTCAGTCTGGCTCTACACTTTGAATGTCTTTATTGTTTTGTATAACCGAATTTAATATATATAGATAGATAGAGAGAGAGAGAGGGGGTGGGGGAGGGAGAGGGAGAGAGCATTATTTTGTGGCGAGATTTCTGGGTTGGGATGCTATGGCATCCTGTCCTCGGGGCTGGTTATGATACTCTGGGTCACGATGTCCTCTCATAGTTACCCACACAGCTACGGTCGTCGCAAGAAAACCTCTTAACTTGGGTGTAGTTTCGAACAGGAATATATGAAAGTAGTTGACTAAATAAATTGAGGAAATCTTTGACTTCTTTTTATATATTCAAATGTTAATTCCTGCAGAAATTAACATGAACACGTGGTAAAACAAAATTAACACATGAGTTCGGTAGCGTTGTAATTCCTTTTACATAGATTAGATATTTTTCCTTTACGATTCTACATAGAGGTTTTACTTCCATCCTCTACGGCGTCCATGTACAATTGCAGTTAATTGTAACTTATCTGAAAATTTTGAATTCGCCGTTGCTGTGGCTAGTCAATTATTTCTCATTGATTTACGTCATCTTTCAGTTGCACACTTTTCAAGACACAAGTTGGCAATCTTTATAATCTTTCCTTTCAATTATTTTAAACAGCATTTCTCAAAAATCTAAATTAATGCTATCATTGCTAAACATATTAACGATATTTATTTTCCTTTGCTTCCACATTTTCAATCACTATTTTACCTTCAATTATTCTTTTTAATCTCGTTTATCTTACTTCTGAAATTTTTAATAATTTCTAATTAATTTTTTCTCCATAAATTTAAAATGAAATTAAAATATGGACAAATTTCTTGGAGGTCTTATCTAAAATAACTATCTCAATTTAAATACTAGATGATGTGAGCAGAACATTTAAATGGATATTTAATCACCTTTCCAAATGTTTTGTTAAAATTAAATCGTTAACCATAAATATTTACTACAAATTTGCTTCTTCTGTAGTCTTCTGGAGCACCACCGAAAAATCTTATTTTAGAAAATTTCACCAAAAGCTTAGATTTAAATTTTACCTATCCAGACATTCAAAGATGATATAGTTTGTGTATATATCTATTTTAACATTCAAGTAAATAAGTTTCAGGCAGCATCATGACCAAGCGGTTAGCCGCCAGCTTCCCACCATGGGGAGTGTGGCGAGTGTGTTGAACAAAGCGATATCTCAGCTGTTTCCTCTCTGTTCTGATTAACATCGCTGAAGCAAGTGCTCCATCATGACCTTTCTTTTGTTTCGCCCACATATTTCGGACTGATCACTCATCCGGGCTACCCTTGCAAACCAAAGTATCTTACCTTAAGCACTCACCTGTACGTCGTGAGGAGTGTACATCCTTGGGGTTAAATAGAGGGTGATGAATTTACAGAGTTACAAAATTACTTCAAATATAATGTAAAAATTATAAACTTACTTTTTCTGACAGCTTAAATGCTTAAGCCTTGGCGACTTTCTGAAAATGTTTTTAAAAGTCTGCCGCATGTTACTCTACCATAAGTATGAAGCATCTGTAGTACGTTCTGAGAAAAAGTTATTTTCCTTTTATTATCACAACAATTGTTCAAGGATTCGACAGTACGATGAAATACAAATTTAAAAAATGAAAATTTTAAGGCGTTTTTAAATACAAATATATAAATTTTCACAGTCATTGTTGTTTTAAGAATATTTTAAATATTTATGTCTAGTTTTTTACCATACGACAGTTTTTAAGTCAGTTCTATGTGAGTTTCTGCACAAAAGCTAAGCAAGATTAGTTAAACTTAAATCACATGATATCTTTTAATGCTTAATAGCTTTAAGGAGGTAAAAGCCGTATAAACAATTTGCAAGTCATTTCAAATCACTAGGTCTGTGTTCTTGAACATTTAAATGATGAACTGTTGTAGATTTAAAAAGTTCTGAGACTAAAGCTTATATTTGTCATTGTTGCCAAAGATTTCAAGATATTGTTTGAGGATAAAAATAAATTAATGGAAGCAACAAAATGAAAACTTCAAGGTTTTATATATATATATATATATATATATATATATATATATATATATATATGGGGGTTTCAAAACGACACCGAACGAACATATAGAAATATTTGCTGTTCATATGTGACATATATAGATAGTTTTTACCGCCAATAGAGCCGCATAAAAATGCTCCAGAATGAGTGTGGAGTAGGTAGTGACATGAACAACCACGCGTGCCTCACGCTGTCGCAGTTCGCAGGTATAGGTCACACGTCGTGCCGCGTGCTGTAGCTGTTTGTAAACATACCAACATACTCCGCAGTAGCTTGCTACTATTAAGAATTTCTTTAACTTATGAAACCGCAATAGAGAAACTTAATTATTGCTTATGAGTGTTTAACGTATTCGAAAATTCCGTTACAGCAGTCCATGATGGCAAATAAGCTGGTGGACATATGCAACTTACACCTTTTAGAGGAAAGTTAATGTTAGTGAGTTAGAGGATGGAAGCATTAAATGATAAACAGAACAGAAAACAACATTAAAGTATTGTAGATAAATTAACCAAAACTAAATGGCTTATACAATGAGACAAGCATTTTATTTCACTGCGTTTAATAATACTAAATAATGCATTTGTAACTGTAAAGGAAGTAGCTGGTTGAAAGCACGGTTTAAGATCATGTCAGCCTTGGAACTGTCCGATTCATTATTCGACTTTTTCACAAGTGACTTCCCATTGCCCCATTACCTGAAAGCGAGTTTATGCATAAAATTATGCCTAATAGAATTTCGAAGCTCCGACACCGGAATTTGGACTAGTTAAGCTATAAGTTATAAACCAGCTATATTGCTTTTTGGTACAGATGTACTTTTTAACCTGAAAAGTGCAGAGAGATGCGCAGTGATATCTGGACGAGTCCACCTCAGAACGGTTGCAACTGGAGGGGAGGGCAGGTCAGTTGCGTATCAGTTGCGAGCAAGTGAACACGTGCAGAGCTACTCGGTAACACTTCAGCTTGTTTCAAAATGTGCTTGTCTCCTGGTTCCAAGGGGGCATTTATAAATGACGCCTCCTAGCACCACATTAGGAAATAGAGCGCTACATTTAAAAACACGAGAAGTAATAACCGATGTTCATAGATTTATAAAAAAGGAACAATGGTCTGGGTCAGCTATAAAAATCTGGGAAAGGGTATCTGAGGCAACAGTTGTGTCTGAAAGCAGTTTAGGTAAGTTATTAAGGAAAGAAAAACCATTGGTGCTAGTGCAACAACGTCCTTCTCTATGCCCAGTAAACAAAGATTAATAACATGCACAAAATCTAATTCAGAGGTAGTTAGGCGAAATATGAATAATTTTTAAAGCACCGAAAAACAAAGACCAACTTTGAAGAAAGTGCTTATGAAGCTAAAAATTCTACTGACTTCCCCGGCATTGTCTGAACAATAAGAAGAGTTCTTTTGAAGCTAGGATTATTTGAAAAAAAGAACACTAAGCGTGACAGACAAATTTTAATCGAACATCGCACCATACGTGCAAAAGGCTTAAGTATTTACGAAATATTCAGAGATATCGAAGTGAAGTTTATATAGTTTATATGGATGAAACTTATATAAATACAGCACATACTGGACCATATGCCTGGAGTGAAATACGTTACAGGAACTCTGCAGCGATATTGAAAGGCCGACAGTTGTTTATCATGTCTGCTGGTGGAGAACAGGGTTTTGTTCCAAATGTCTATGTACTATTTAAGATACAACAAAAACGTGGAGATTACTACCTTAGTAAGAATTAAAACTTGGTTTATAAGAGCTACAAAACTGGCTTCGAGAATGAAATTTGTTTTTAGACAGCTTGGGCACCGCCCTCCCCTCTTGTAATCTTACGCGTGTGACGCATTGTGGCGATAGGTGCACTATCCCCACCACAGTTGCTACTCATCCCTACAGCGCAGGATTCCTGTCAAGATAAAATAATACATCTGTATCTCCTTTCATATTACAACTCATTCGTGGTAGATAATATATAAGCACAAATATAGAGGGCACTTCGGTACATTATTGATAATCATTAGTTTACTTATTAAGGAACACTCTAAGCATTAATACGTATTTCGTGCTACAGGGCCCTAGTTGATATTTAAATCACCAGATGGTATAACTGAACGATAATGCGACTTTTTCCTCCAGAGCAATGCAATGTTGCCTAATTATGCTTATAGAGGGAGCTCTACCAACAAATGGTAGGTCACATTAAATAAAACTGTTTTAATAGGTCCAATCACCAAGTAACAGCAATCTTTGGCCATGCCTAACTCTGTGTTTGTACACAGAAATGAATCAGGCGGTGCTCATTTATTACGCCATACTATTTGTTTCATTTTTGAAGTCCGTCCTCTCCATGTCACGGTCTGTCACGTTTTACCACAGCCCCTCTCCACATTCATGACACATGTCACACTTGGACCTGGTTTTTGTTTTTTCTGTTGTGTTACCGCTAAAGTGGGTAATATTTAACGCTTAAGGGCATCGAAGTTATTACTGTAAATTTTTAACTAAGTGTTCTAAATTGTTGCTGCATACTTAATTATTGTATAATTCAGAAATATAACTGCCATTACGTAAACTATAAATGTTGGTTTTATACTGTGTGTGGAGATGTTATTTCTTATAATGCGTATTCATTGCTCATTATTGAATAGAATGAGTTATAGTAATAAAAACATCTGCCATCTACAAACTGTTTTATTTGGAGCTTATTCTCCTATCCATATCCTTTATTAAGCCTGATACCTTTACAACTTTTCTTACTAGGTATAAAAATGGTACACTGGGGTAAAGTGATATATTTTTGAAAAGCGAGCCCTATGTCTTCTCTGTGCCTTACCAGCTCTTTGCTTCACTAATACGGGTAAATGATAACGGTGGTGTGGCGTCAGCTCCTACAGCTCAAACCGCCAAATACGTCCCCGAACGAAAGGCAGGTTAGCGTGTGACGTCACCGCGCTGATTTCTGCTGCCCAAGAGCAAGGAAGCAGTTTGATGTTTTGGGGTTCCGACAGCTTAGGAAAGACAGGAATCGAATTGGGTATTAATAATATGTACAACTTACATCTTGGTTGTTGTAATATTAATTCTGGCTGCTTTAATTACACAATTAGTCACAGTTTATAAACAATGACATTTTGGCTCTGTGCTATGTGAAAATATATAAAACTTCAAGTGGTAGTTTATCTGAAGGACAGGTATGCTATAAAAATAAACAAAATAAAACATTGGGTACTTTTCTCTACAAATTAGAGGTGACCCATTCAGAATAAAATATTCCAACACTTTCTGTTTCGTTTATCAATGTCAGGACGTAATCTCTGGGAAATTTGTAATCGAACGCTGTATGTTAGCGTGCGATACGACAAGGTACTTCGGGGTCCAATTTCGTAACAGAGAAAAGAATTGTTTGCACACATATGTCGAGCCAAACATACAAATGTCCGTGCGGCAAGTGAACACAAACTCGGAAATCTCTAGAACATAGCGCCATTTATATAGGCAAGTTGGTACTACACGGCTCTTGCCTGACGTCACATGAACTGCAGGCCTCCCTCCCGGCTTAAATACGTCAAAGTTCCGAAGCTGCCTTTCTTTGTGCTATACAAATATGACATTTTCTTTTCACTTTCTTAAACTATTCTTAGAAACTATGTCCTTCTTTGGACATCATTTTATATTGAGAACCATTTGCAGAAATAATTTTGCAAAACGCTTTACAGAAATGTCTTCTGCTTTACAAAGTGAATAGCCCGTGTTTGCCGCCTCGGTAGATCAGATGGTAGCGTGTCTGCCTCACGTTCAAGAGGTCCCGACTTCGAATCTCGGTCAGGGTGAGTTATCTGGATAAGGTTTATTTTTTGAGGGTTTCCCTTATCCTTAAAGACTAATGTCGGGTAACTCTAAGCTCTATAGACCCCGGACTCATTTGAGCATCATTTCACCCACTTCATTCACCATGCGATATGACTTTACGTTGGTGGACGTAAATTAAAAAAAGTCCGTGTTGGACCTGAAGCTAAGGCCCACATAGGCAAGGGAGAAGTGAGCGATCATCCATCCGATACAGGGAGTAAATATGGTCAGCATTTCCGCACCCCTAGCCGGAAAGTTGTCTTTCTTGACCCGGAAATGCTACCTATTGTAGCTCCTCAAATTTACCACGACACTAAGTGGGCACCAATCCTATACCCGGGACTTAAAATTCGCACCTTTAGGGTTGGTAACAATCCTAGGCGCATTCCGTAGCAGGGAACCAAAGCACAACGCTCTAGACTACCCCAAGGCGCAGCACATGTGTTAATATCACATATTTTAAATTCCTTTCTCTCTTATATACTAGAAGGAAAAAAGATTATAAACAATCTAGTGAGAAGATCATATATATATATAATATGTGTGATTGTGTGTGTTTGGCTGTGTGTGAATGAAATGATAATCAAATGAGCCCAGGATTCATAGAGCTTAGAGTTACCAGACAATCATCTTTTAAGACAAGGGAAACCCCACGTTTAAAACATTTTCATGAAATTAAAATTTAATTTCCGAATATATAGAAATAGCCTCATACGAGGGTCGTCTGAAATGTTTACGACCTTAACATGAAGTTGGCCGTGCTCGTAAATAAAAGCTAGTGAATTTTGTGGCCCATTTATTGACAGTTACTCACCTAAGTTTCATCCGTTTTGGGCGCTCAGTTGTTATGTAAGATTGGTTTGAGTGAGTTGATGTGAGAGTTTTTATGAAAATGGAAAAACGTGAGTATGGAGCTGTCATTAAATATTTGTTTTTAAAAGGCCACACGCCTACGCAGATCAAACATGAGTTGGATTCTGTGTATGGGGACTGTGCAACATCATTAACCACACTGAAATTTTGGGCAGCTGAATTTAAACGTGGCCATAAGAGCTTGGGAGACGATGGATGTTCGCGACGTCCAAAAACTGCAGCTACCGATGAAAATATCGCCAAGGTTCGCCAAATGGTGCTAGACGATCGCCGAATTAATGTGAGAGAGATAGCAGAGGCTATGAACATGTCTAAACAACGTGTTTTCACATACTGAATCAACCTGTAGACATGCGAAAGCTAGCCACGTGTTGGGTGTCGCGTTTGTTTACGTTAGACCTAAAACATGTTCGAATCACATTTCCAGTGCTCTATTGGCACAGTTCAGGCGCAATAAATTCGAGTTTTGGTGCCGATTAATTACTGTAGATGAAATTTGGATACACCATTAAGTGCCTGAAACAAAAATACAGTCCAAGCAGTGGACTGCAAAGGGGGAACGGGCTCCAGAAAGAGCAAAAACTGTTTTTTCTGCTAGGCAAGTGATGGCGACTGATTTTTGGGATAGTCATGGAGTTAATTTGATCGATTAACTTCAAAAAATGAAAAATCAGTGTAGGAGCATACTATGCATCATTACTTGAGAAGCTGAAGTTAGAACTTGCGGGAAAACGGACATATTTGCAGAAAAAGAAAATCCTATTTCACCAAGACAACGCACCGTCCCACACCTCAGCGGTTGCAATGACGAAAATCCAAGCATTACGTCTTGAACTACTTGACTATCCGCCTTACTCACCGGATCTAGCCCCAAGCGACTTCTTTTTGTTCCCTCATCTGAAAATTGCGCTCGAAGGACGTAGATTTTCGTCAAATAAAGATTCAATCAGTTCCGTGAACAATTATTTTGCAGAGATAAACGCCGAGAACTATATGGACGTGTTACAGAGATGGTAGTATCGCTGGGATAAATGTGTATATTTACAAGGAGACTATGTTAAAATAAAAATAAATTCTGAAAAATGTCTTGAATGTTTATTAGGTCGCAAGCATTTCAGACTACCCTAATAAACTTCATTAATGAGTTTTATGTATTTGATAAACCGTTAGAGATTGACATAAACTTGTTACACAAGGCATTTAGATTTCATTTAAGTTTGCAGTTGGTGTCAAACATTGTTATAGCGTAAGTTTCTAAGATATTCGAATATAAAATAATCTTGATATAAAAGTTTAAGTATTGGTATTAATTAATAAGGCACTATCACCTTTTTATTGTAATGCAAAGATAATGAGCTTGAAATTAGTTCTTTATATGACAGAATGACAAAAATATATTTTATGTATTTTGCATAATAAACTTCAGATATCTCTTAGGGTTTACAGTTCTGGGGAACTTATTCGTTCATTGGTTTTCCCCAAAAATTTCAAGGTACTTAATTCATTTTTC
Source organism: Mantis religiosa (assembly GCA_030765055.1). Lineage (NCBI taxonomy): Eukaryota > Metazoa > Arthropoda > Insecta > Mantodea > Mantidae > Mantis > Mantis religiosa. The sequence continues at coordinate 204,141,059 of CM060951.1, read as the reverse complement.
ATTAAAATATTTGATACCTGTGCTATTCTCAAAAGACCCATACAGCCGTTTTTGAAAAGTCAAACGTTTCGATAAGTTATCAGTGCAAAGGGTACTGGAATTATATCCCTTGCAATAAAGTACCAAGTCTGGTTCTTTATCTCTCTTTTAAGTTTTCGATTATGCTGTTCTGTCAGACACACACATACATGCAAGTTGGAATAAAATGCGGGTTGTCTATTTCCACGGCGTTTCGCTTGTAACGAACAAATAAGGGCTGTCTAGTTCCATGGCGTTCCTTTTCTGTCACGTTTTTTCTCATTTCCCTTTTCAATTGTTAACTCGGATGCCTATGCTATCTACAGAGAGTAGTGTTTGCAACATTCCACCCTCAATTCTTTTTCCTAGTTTATTCTTCTTTTTCACAAAAGCTATATCTGGACTGCTGGTGTACGACGTGTGTTTCTACGGTAATAAAGTGCAAGTTTTTGATGTTTGTAACGTGGGCTTTTAATTTCACAAACCCACCAAGTCACAATATAATACACAATTGGGAGATTACATTACACTATTTACATCTCAGAGAAAATACTGGAAGTGTCCTACACAGTATCTATACATGTTTGTACTCGTCTCACCATATTCTCTGAAGTTTTACGGAGAGTATCCTCGCCAATGTTACTTATTTCGGTTCGAATGGATTCTTCGAGAACATCAATTGTCCGTGGCCTATACTTGTACACTCAATTCTTTAAATAACCCCACAAGAAAAAATCCAG